>JAPTHA010000006.1:17600219-17614303 GCA_029814585.1 Gymnapogon annona | reverse complement strand
ACACAGTCAATATAAATAAGAATAAATAAGATGGTCAATGTAACAATGTAAACAGTACTATAAACAGTGAGAATACTCAATGTCAATGTACTCAATGTGTCAATGTAGTCAATGTACTCGTTAAAGTGTGGTTGTAAAGGTTAAATCTAATCTGCTCATTTTTTATATTGCAGAATTGTTTTGTTTTTTTTTATTTTTATTAAAACAATACACAAAGGGCCCAAACAGGGGATTTCGGTGCTTCATATATTTATATAATGTCAGCTTTTCTGTAAATATGAGAACGAAAAAAAACTATCATTTTACTTTTTGACAATGTATCAAAATCCCCCTGGTTTCTCAAAGAAATCCCCCATTGTGTTGATATCCCAACACACACACACACACACACACACATGCCCTTCTTCCTTTAATTTTCCCAGACCAAGTGTTCAGCTCACAAGATATAACATAGACAGTAAATAAAAACCTAACACATTCAGACTTGTACAAAGCCATCATTACCTCCACTTCCAACTGAGATATTTGAGTGCAATAAAGAGCCTCGCAGCACATTTAATGACCTTCTCTCTGTGTGCAATGCCAGCAAATGTGTTCATTCACACTGCGATTTAGTGTAATTACTCTAAAGAGCAGTTCATTTACAAGAGTTATTGTATAAAGAGAACTAGATGTTTTCAGGGCGCTTTGGCCGTCGCTAGAAACCACCCCGCTATTTCAAAGACTGCTACTTATTGTAGAAAGCATCTGACAAAAGTCTGAACCATTTCCTCTGGACTTTATCTTCGCATCAATTAATCAAAGACTCACGTCTGCGGGGGACGTGTGAACGCACACACGTACGCACACGCAGTCCTGCGGTTGCATGAATAGCAGCCATTGGCGAGTCTCCCTTTGAGGCCTTCACCCAGAGTGAGTGTTGTGCTGAGCAGGTAAGTGTTGGTGGGTAAACCGATCCACCCCCCCGAGCTCAGCAGCACCCAACCAAGTACAGTACTACCCACCCAACTGCGCACACACAAACACAACTGCTATTGCCCCCCCTCCTTCCCCCCCTTCATGTTTTCCCATGTCTCCTTGCTTCCTGGGCCCCTGCACTACCTGCCGGCACATTCCTGTCAAACCCCTTTGTGTTCGTGCTCTTTGTTGCTCTGTTTCCACTGTCACTCTTTCTTTAGTACCTTGTTTGTCTGATTCTCTCTGCCCCCCTCGGCGTGACTTATCTGTAATAACTCTGCACACCGCTGACCAGCCTCTCGCTACCAAACATAACACGACATGAGGTCAGGACGTTACAACAACGGTTGTACAAAAGACTGCGAGCAAGCGTGACGGCTGTGGTGGTGCACAGTCAGACGGCTCTCCACTGTGTTTTTCACTGCTCTGAAGGCTCACTCTGTCGTTGAAGTATCTGTAATGGAATAAGCAATGGTGAGCACCTTGACGCACATGGTAAAACACAGGGATATAGGTTTCAGGTGCAAAGTTTTCAGGCGCAAAGTATCACATGATCAGAGTCAAGGGTTCTGATGAGGGGCTGTGAATTTTCTATTTGCACCAAAAATACCTTAAATGGTCCAAATAATTCATGTTTTCTAATTAGTCACTGCATTAAGGCATGTGTCTTTGGATGCTTTTTAAAAATGCATTCTCATTATTTTTATAAACAGGGCAAAATTTTGAAGTTATTGTGTGATTTTATATCAATGTCTTTTTTCCTTTTTTAAATTGTTTGTTGTTTGTGGGCTGCATTAACACACATAGCAACAATGGTCTCAAAAGGTTACTTTAATGTGCAAAAAAACTTTTACAAAAAATGTCCTCCATAGCACTGAAATATATCAGGTTTTAAAGATGAAAGAAAGTGACAAGGCAGGGAACTGAATATAGATCATGAAAAACAATGAATATATTAATGTCATGAAAACCTATGATGCGAGTCCTGAAATAATAATAATAAAAAAAAACACAGCAAGGAACTCAAACTTTGGCGAAAACAAAACATATTTATAACAAAAAAGGTCAATGACAGCTCCTACACTGACATTCAGAAACACTTGCGATGCTTTCAGACTTGACGATGTGTCGCACAAATCGGACCAGTTTTTTTTACGGAGCAAGGACCATGGGAACCTTATTTGGGAGGTGATAAAGAGAGATTTACAACTCGGGGACTGGTTCGGTGTGTCACTCCCACTCCCTCCAGCACTAATGTTATCACTTCACCCTCTGGCAACAACTGGAATTGATTTCAATCAGTGATGTTTTTTATCTCCGATGTCAGAGCTACATCAGGTGAAACCCCCGCCTTCAGCAGGACAAAGACACACACGCTCCAGGATGAGTATTTTTCCGCTTTCCATTGTCTATCCTATAGTGACCCCAAGACCCTCTCGTTAAGATTTCAAACTGCCGCTCCCCCCATACTTCCAGTTTCTTCCCATCCTCCGCTCGACTCCACACGTCTATGATCTTCTTCCTTTAAACCCGCCATAACACTGTCCCCTCAAGTCTCAGCCCCACACCCCTCAGCCATCCCCATCCTCAGGGGGCCCCCCCAAGAGCCTAACTGGGTGGTCCCCCTCTTTGCCCAACTCAACCTCCCCCTCCCCCTCCTCCTCAGGTCAGAAGTCAGAGGTTAGCCCCAGCAGTGTGTGGGAAACGTGCTGTGCAGTATGCTGCGCCGGGCCGGTCAAAAGGAAAAGAGGAAGAAGTTCAGGCCGTCCCGCTTCCTCCCTGCGCCCCTCCAGAGTTGGTTAATGGGGCTCCTGGGGTCAGCGGGACAAAGAAACACAGGCGTGGCGCTGGTGTCGGTTACAGTTTTGATTTATTGGACCAATTTCTTCTCCAAACGTGAGATTGTTTGGGTTGAGAGGCAGGCAGAGCAGACCGGCTTAGACTGAGAGGATCAAGGCAGACGCCGTAGAGGATGATGGGGGGGTGGGGGTGGGATTGTGCGTGTACTTCTCAGTCTTCTCCTGTTTATGTGTATTAATGTGTCTGATGTCTGTAAATGTGTGTGTGGTAACCTAGATCTCTCGTGGTCCACGGGTTAACCTGAAGCATTTATTATGGGCTGTCTCGCCAGTGCTGTGTCACGAGGGCTTACAGTGATTTATTTGAATGGCCAGTGGAAGCTGGTTATTTTACTGGCAAATTGCTGCGTATTTTATAAATGATGGCCTTGATTCTATCCAGCAGAGGATAACAAGGCCGGCTGGCAGGCAGTACGTGTGCTGAGCTGGAAAGATCTGTGATAATAACCACTCAAGTCAGCTGAGATACCACCATTAAAATATAGTAGGTCCTAATAACTCAAACATACAGAGTTAAAATGGAGGGATCTACAATACATATACCCAAAAACCACTTGCAAAGCTAACATCAAATGTTGGTGTTAGTAATGACATTATTACTAGACTGTAAATCTTAAGTTCCTATACTGTATATAAAAAAAAGACCATATGGGTCAAATTTATCCATTTTCATAATTGCGGTATTTTTAAGAACACTACGCACTTTGCTCAGATGTCACTATGGAAACGTTGAAATTGGCAGTGAATATTGGTATTGGAATACTTCAATGTATGGTTTGTTCACTTTCATATCATTCAAATCACAAACAAACAAATGTTCTTTCCTGTTTCAATAGGGGTACATTTAAGGCATGTATGTGTGTGTGTATATATATATATATATATATATATATACACATATAATGTCCACATTTAACATGTAAATGAAATTGACTGTATTTGACAATATGGGATATCACAAAAAACAGTTTTGGGAAGAATGAAATGATAAGAGGCTTCATCATTTTATTAGAACAGAGTACAACTGTAAAGTAAATAAACCTATTGGTTGTTTTACTGTTAAAATCACACACAAAAAAACCCCAGTAATAATCTGGTTATTTCAGGAGCATAATAATAGCAGTTAATGCATGGATTTCAAAGCAGTCAGACTCATGTATAGACAGACATAATCCCTTCATTCCCATTCAGTCGTGTGGACTTTTGTGTTATGACATCTTCTGACAGAGACTGAGATGTTATGAAACAGTGCTACCAGCCATATTTATTGTGTTGAAACACACAGTACTGTATGTGTGCATTCCAGTGCATGTCCATAAAGAGGGCCATTATATCTATACTGTTGCAACATCCGCGTTGCCAAAGTTGTGTAACGTGTATCTGTTAAACCATAGTTTTGTGTTTAATAGGGATGTCAAATGCTTCCTCCAGAAGGTTAGCATGATGGATACTGTGACTTCAAGTGGAAAATACAATAAAACAGACGGTTCAAGATGATCATTTGCCACCGACATAGCTAAGCCTTGGGGAAAAAAACACTTTTTTTCTTTTTTGTTATTTTATTGACTTGCAGACCAGGCCTCAGATTAGACTCGTTTGTGACAGCTATTCAATATGAGTCTGCTAATGAGCATGTTTATGATGATGCAGTTTTTCCAGCAGACAGAAGAACGTAACGATGAGTTTCTGTTGTGAAGGAACATTGTGTTTGTTTAGTACTATTATTCTGCCCCGCAGCAGTCAAATGTCGCTTCACAACACAAGGGGTAGAAAACCTCTGCGTTTGCAGGTGTGCACGCAATCTAAACCGCTCGCAAACAGACGCAAGTAATCCCTATAAACATACTTACGGTCGCAAAAGTACATGCCGTCATTCAATTCCATATGTGCTGATAGATTTATGTATCACTCGCACAGACACACAACTTTTTATGGCAGTCGAAATCCTCCTCACCGGTGTGTATTATTGTTTACAGAACAGGCATCCCTTGAAGCTATTCATATACAGCGTTTCCTCTTTTCATGAATGGAAAAAAGAAATGCATTAAAGTTGGCGTTATTGTTTCAGACTACAAATAGATGTTTGGAGCCTAGCAGTGATCTTATCAGTGAATTATCTGCTTTCTATTTGCAGAATCCTTCGGCTTTTCACTGTGACTTCTTACAACCAATTGTCTTTTGAGTTGTTTCAAGACAAAACCCTGGAGGCAAACACAATATCTGGAAGCCAAGAACAAACTTCCTGACTTGCTAAGTCTCTGCAGAAATCCACAACAACAAATACCTATAAATAGCTTCAGGTTATGACATCCTGTGGTGATTCTCCTCAGTCACACGTGCTGAAATTTTGCATTCAATATATTGTGCATCTCTTTTTTTTTCTTCCTTTCTTTGTTTTCTCTGTCTGTCAAATATCATCATCTGCATTATAACAGTATTTCATCAATATTAATTGACACCAAATCTGATTTTAACATTACCAATACCTTTGTGAATTAAAAATGCACAGTCCTGATATCAATGTAGTAGATGAATATAAAGAACATGAATGATGATTGTGTGTTTAGTTGGACAGTGTGTATGTATTTGTGTCCCTCAGGAGTTTCCCTGTACGACCCACGGTGTTGAGTTTTTGGAACTTCTTTATAGGCTTTCCAGCCTGTCACTTTGTTCTTTTTGGTCAATCAGTGTATGCCATTTAAAAGTATTATATCAATTTTTCTCTAGTTGAAGACTAAAGTCATGATGAATCTAGTGGACGTGTTTCCAAGTATCATAATTTCAACTCCTGCTGATTATAAATAAATAAATTTTAAAAAATACATTAATCTATCAATACAAATCCAATTTTATATTTACCTTCATTGATGTTGACCACACATAAGCTAACTTGCTGTTGAGAAAAAAGACGTTTATTGAACATAATGATGTGGCTGCTTCTGTGTCTTGATTCAATTTGTCGGGACAGTGATATACTGTAAACCTGTGTGTGTGCATGTGCCTGTATGTGGGGACTCTCGAAGAGGAAGTGACATCATGGAAAGTGATTACTGTGCAAAGGGAGGGCCAAGCTCCCAGGTGGGCTCTTTGATTAAAAGATTACTGAGGAAATCAGAGCATGCTCAGACACACACACACACACACACACGCGCATAGCCAATAACTAACCTGAGCCATGGTGTGTGTGTGGAAGTCTAAAAAGTATGGAAGTTGTGTGAGTGTGACTCAGTGTGTGTCTCGAAGTTAAAGGATGTTAGGTCACCGGGGTTGCCTTTTCTGGCCGACAGCCACTCACGACTCTGAGTCAAGGAAGAGGCAGCTGATTCAGCATGGCTACAGGCAAACAAAGCCCAAATAATCCTCAAACATCCATTCATACACACACACACACACACACACACACACAACACACACACATCAATAGTGGTCTCCTGCTGACTTTCCTGAGGCTTTAATTTCATTTTTTATCCTTGACAGTTAAATTTCACCTTTCCTAAAGGCACCACCCAGATCTGTCATTTTCCACCTGAGTGACTTTGTTCCATTATGTGGAGATTAATTAGCTGTATAAGCTTCACGTGTTGTGTACTCGGTTGCTGTTGGTTACATCCGACGTGATCAAAGAAAGGCGCTTACACAGTTTCCATCGAAATCAAAACATCAGGTTGATATTTGGCTTCGGTTTCTAATCAAGTCCACATTTTCAAGACAAACAAATTGGGTTTTCCTCGAGAGCTCTGGACTTCAGGCAAAGGAACGCGCGTCCTGTGAGGTACTTTGCACATGTTGTCCACATGTTTTCATTGTTTACCGTGAGGTAGAGTCACACAGTTTGGAAGATATGCACCAAAAGCTTCTCATCTCTCCTCCACATTAACTGCTAGGACACGGGAACGTGATGAGCAGCTCTGCCTCCTGCTGAGTCCCAGGGGGAGGTTATTTGTTTGTGCCTTCAGGGGGCATCTGGGAAAGGGGAGTGGGTGCTCTGGCGTGGGGTCCCTGTAGAGACGCTGACGTAGCCTAAGGCTCTGCTTTTGTGTCTGTGCATGAGTGGGTTAATCAAAAATTAAGTGTGTAGAACTGGGAGAGATCATCATAAGGAAAGGGTTGAACAAAATAGGATATGAGGATTGAGTGCATTATAATGTGATGAATGTTTACTCTAATGTGTGAAAGAAGCGAGAGGTGGAGACATTGTTGTCATAGTAACCAACAAAGGGATCCACTAAATTGCCACTTTCCCAGGTTGGCTCAAAAGAACTCCTGACCCTCCTTCTTAGCCTCAAAACTTGTCACTTCCACAAAAGATAATCTTTCTGCTCCATTGTGTCCTTTTCACCCACCGTTCAGTTCCCCGGAGGCGTAACTCCGAATAGTGTGGCTAATCTACTGCTACGCTTCCAGAGGCTTACCGTTGGTCCAGGTCTTAAACTTTATTGATCTAGAGTTCTTTTAAAGCAGTGGAGCCGGTCCTGACCCTTCAAGGAAATGAGTCTCTCTGGAATTATGCGGGAAAACGGAGGCCAGGGAGAGAGAGAGAGAGAGGGGAGCAGGCGTGTAGGAGTTTAACTTTTAATTAAGCCAAGATGACAAGTTCAGGGCCTGAGTTTGCAGTGGGGGGACACGGAGCTGAGACATGATGAAAAGGCAGTTAGACAGAGGAGGCTCAGCAAACACACAGGCACACTCCTACTGTAAATGAGAGACAGTTTTGTTTGCACAGACACTGTCATTTGAGGTGAGGAGCAACTACGAGAGAGAGAGAGAGAGAGAGAGGGAGGAAATAAGGCCAGAGTTGCAGCTGGACTCCATCACACTAAAATGACAAAGTGCAGTTTACCATCATCATCTCGCCACAGTAATCCAATCTGGTAGTGTCTGTAATTTTCTTTGATATTTGCTTATAAATGTCATCTACAGCTGTTAAAGGAATCTATGATCTAAGTCTAAGTCCGCCAAAATGGCTCATTACTTTGTGACTGTTGTTGATAAAGTAAGATTTTATGAATTATTCAAGACAAACGCTTCAGTAGTATTTTGTATACTCTTTCCTCCACTGTGCCATTTTCTTTTTTCTCCATTTTCCATTTATCTTTTTTCTTCCATTTTCTCTGTTTGAAAGGGAAATTTCAAGGGGAAGTCACATGCACCATCCGCTGATAGTTTACATTACTGCTCTGTGTTTTCACTGAAAAGAATCCAAATAAAACCATACACCCCCTACATTTTTTCTTTATCAATAGTTGCTCTAAGGATCTATTTGGAATCATCAAAACAAGGTCAGGACTGTCAGTTTCATCTCATTTGTGTAAGCTCACAACAAACAGTACAATTAGTGAATATAATATGATCACAAAACTTTATAAGTTCATTAGTCTTTTGATCAAATTCACCCTTGTAGAAGAAACCATGCGGATTCAGAGTTAAACTCTATTTTTGTCATTTAGAGCTGTGTCCAATGGTGTAACAACAGTGCATCCAGCTTTTATCACTTTTTCTGACACAAAGTCGTTTCTTAGAGTTCTCTTCACATGGTCACTTTTTGATGTTTTGGTCAAAGGCCCATGCTGTTATGTTTCCCTACCACCGCCACTGTGACCCACCATACCCTCTAGTGGTCACACACACCCATCAAACTATGAACTATAGTATGAATAGAGTCAGTCCATATATCTGTAATCTAATTCTTTGACATCTTTGGTATAACTTTAGGCCTCTTTATTCTAAATACTAATGATAACCGGAAGCACATAATGGTGCGTACAGGCCCTTCACTGTTAAATGTGAATGATTGTGTACATGTATGTGTGAGGTTAATTTAGTCCTTCCGTTGTTGTGCATGGATAAACTCCAACAACGAAGCAATTGTCATGTAATTTGTCTGACTCTCCACACACTGAAACAGTACTCGTCCCACTGAATGAGAAGCATAAAGGCAGAGGCAGGGCGGAGTTCGTGTCTGGAGCTTTTCAAGGGGATGTGGGATGAGAACACAATTACAGGAGCTTAAAGAAAGATAGTGGAGATGAGGGTGTGCTACACACTCACCTGCAGCCACGGCCTCACCAAAGCACAGGTGCTGCACTCCTGGGCCTTTGGGTGTCCCCATTAGCCATAGATTAAGCTGATTCTCTGAGGTCAGTGACCCTCTCTCCGGTTGCAAATTGAGAGGGGATTTTGTGCAGTGGAATTAGCACATATGGCAGGTTTAAACGTTCCTAGACTTCCCGAGGCAAGTATTGTATGGACCACAACACTTCACTGATCAATCTGCTTCTGGGAAAACATATCATCACTGTTTCCTGTTTGTCAGATCCAGATCTTCAAACCCATATACACTGAATTTGAGGTTAAACACAAAAGAAGAAAGCAGCTGCATGTCTTAAACGGCTACAGTGATGTTACCGACAAATGCATAACATGAACGCTGAATTTAAAACCTCATGTTTTATGTACTTTCAAACATCCGAAGCATTTGCACTGTGTTTAAGGTTGTGCAGACTCTGAGAGGATGTGCACAGACATCTCTTTGATTTGTGGACTTGCGGTCAGTGATGTCATCCATCACGGCCCCTGACTTCATCCTCAGGGGGCGACTGTTTTCTCTGAATGACACATTGCTTCAGGGCCGGCCAAAGGCTTGCATCAACTTGTAAGGACGTACAAATTAACACCAGGAGTTGGAGAGGGGCTCCTGTTGACATAGTCACATTTGGGTTTCATGAAAGAGAAGTTACACTGACCTACATTGTGCCTCGTTATTGTGTTTCTGGGATATATTTTAGAAACACGCCCTTATTGAATTCCTCAAGAATTGACTCCATAATAATTTTTTTCTTGGGTGGTGTGGTTGGATAACGTTTGTATCTAGTTTATCGTATACAGTAAATGGAAGGTTTTGTAAATGGAAGGTGTTGTTTTTGCAGAACAAAGTGGGAGAATCAAATAATTATAGGATTATATTTGGATGGAAAGGATAGATTCACAGGCGTTCTGGCAGGTTTGAAAAGCAGTATATGAAGGGATGACATGTATTTGCACCTGAGGGTGGTATATGAGCTTTGTGAGAATGTGAGAGGTGTTTTTCTAAAAAGAGCAACAGTTGAAAGAAACACCAGAAGATTTTTTCTCTCTCTTCTTATATACTATATCAAGATTCATAAAGACAATCACACAATGAGGTTGAAGAATTTCCTCCCTCCCCCACATGCAAACGTCGGTGCAATGTAAAGGAAGGAGTCTTTTCTTCCCTGCAACCATCAGCCTTTGTGTGCGTGCAGTCTGGCATGTTCCTGGACAGCCTGATGTTTTCTGGAGGGCTCTGTTCAGTTAAGTGTGTGTTGAAGGACGGACTGACAATCACATTTCCAAACCACCCTCAAATGAAGAAATATGAGGTTCACTTATTTGCTGTGCTGGAACAGAAAAGAGAACAAGCTCTGACAGTGAGTTCAAAACGAGGGGAGATGTTCCACCTTGGGCAATTCTTTCACTTTCTAACCCTGGGGACGTGCAAGATGATCCCATGTACCCTGTACCCTGCATGAATTCCTCACATTTTGAATGACATCATGCAAAGATTCCTCAACAAGTTGCATCCAGCAGGCATGCACTCCGAGCACACGATAAGAACTTTCATACGTCAATATTTGTCATAACATGAAGCAATGGATGATGATTGATCAGTGTGAGGAGTCAGGAACATATTAGGGCACGTTGATAAATGAAATATGACGCGGTAATGTTTTTCACTTATGAATCCAGAAGTACACTTTGATTGGTTAGTCAACAGCTTTTTTTCCCTTAGAAGAATAAAGCATGATTGCTCATCCACAGCAGTAGGTGGCAGAGGCACTTTCAATGCCAGAGTCTGTGCAGGAGGTATTAGCTCTGTGGAGTAGGTGTTTTTGGGTTTTTTTTGCACCGATCATACATATTTAATAAAGAGGGAGGCAGAGAGAGACAGAGAGAAATGAAAGCCTCCTGAAAGCTAAGACGAGGAAACATGACAAAGTGTTTGTATTGCTTGGCTTCACTGTGACTACGGTGGGAGATGAGGAAAGACCAATAGGTTTTGGGTCTAAATATGTTGGCAGCGGAGAGCATGAAGTCAAATTAATTAATGAATGACTTAATGATATTACAGCCCAATCACACTAATAAGCTACTTGAGTCTTTTTCAGCGAGAAGGTGCCGAATATTTCCAACAGTCATCCCACTTGATACTTCAGTAAACAAGCTAGCAATGTTAGCATCATAGGAGACATAACAAAACAAACCCACACCATAACAGAGGAGCTACTTATAAAGTTCTTATTACAGTTTTATTGACAAATTATATTATTTATAGTTGTGTGTGTGTGCGGGGGGGTCCTTCTTCCTAGGGGTCATAAAACAAAATAATTGAGAAGCACTGGGTCAGTCCAAGATTTTTTACAATGATGACTGGTTCCTTATGTGAAAGTAATGGTTTAGAATTGGCTGAAACTTGACTCGGCTCCATCAGAGAACACATCATAGCCACTCGCACCTCCTTTTTGTCCTGTTGAATACAATGTCTCTCTTCAAGACGTGTGCTGCATTCGCTTTCACTCACTTTTCACTCCCTTTTCGCTTCAGGAAAAATGATTATTTCCTTGTCAGTATTCCAGCTATACAGTAGCTTAAACAAGTTTGCACGTTGCATAAAATGCCCCGAAAAGAATTAAGGCTAGTCCGAGATTAACACTGTTGTTTGTATTATGAGTGATGGATGTATGGTGTCCTTATGTGTTCAGCAACTGTGTTGTGCACAATCAGAGACACTTCTTCAGTGTTTCTTTATTTACACAAGACGCTTTCCCTGTGGAGTAGAAATCAGTTATGGGTCAAACAACGTTATGAGACCTTGATGACAGTTCCAAACACTGGACCACAACCAACATTGGGCTGCGCTCCTTTCTGCCTCCGGCCATCAGTCCCATTTACCTGCAGACTGTGGTGTGACACTGAAAGAAGCGGAAGGAAAGCAGAACTGGTGATTTAGAGGTGAGTAGAGGTGAGATCACACGCTGATAGAAAAAGACATATGAGATGCTACTGGGGCTTAGATAGTAATCTGCCACTGGAGGGGTCAGCAGGATTGTCCTGTCCGTGCTCTTAACCTTTGACCTCCTTCAACCACGTCTCAAACTTAACCGAGTTTATTCACTTTGCAGCGCATTATTCGGTAAATATACATGTATGTTTATTTCCACGTAAGTTTCCACACAAGTTGATTTACATATACATTTCCATTCACCAAATAAAATCATTGAACATGATGACAAAGTTGAAAACTATCATTGTATTAAGGCATTTTGAGGATGCAACTGTACTATTACTTTGCTGATTTTTGGCTTATCTTTAGCAATATATACTATTAACTGATTATAAACCAACTGTGTCCGTTCACTGTTGTTGATCCAACTCCATGGGTTTTACTGGTGAATCATTACTGTAGAAGATGACATCCATGTTCACTACAGAGCTTATTTAGGTATGCTGTTCATTAAAAAAAAAAAACTCTGAGTCTCAAAAATGGGTCAAAAAGTAGGATTTGGGCCACTTTTACCTGCACTATGACTGCAGCATTACACACAACTCAAAGCAAAGAAGATTGAGAAATGTCGCTAATAATTAGTGTTAACAATTAGCATCTGACTGAATAGAGCTCATAGCTGTACGTGTTGTATTTCATGTACAAGCAGGAGTCTGAACCTGTTGAAGTGAATCCAAGATCCCAGTCACACCAGTAAGGACAAAGACGCTGCCAAAAACACTGAAAGATAAAACACCAGATTGAAATGTGTTCCCAACAGCAAAAAAAACCTTGAACATTTACTACAGTATGAACATTGAGATATACTCGTAGTACCGAGGCCTCTGTAATCGATTGTTACCAGTCAGAATATTAAATATAGAAACCATACTTTCCAGTAAATGCTATTGAAAACATCATCCTTGGTATAAAGACTGGGGAAAACGCAGTTTCACAAATCAGATTAGATTGGAAACAATTGTAGAAATCAAATGGACTATGAGGAACAGATGATGGTCACCTGATGGAAGTGCGAAATAGAACAATAAAATAAATACCATACATTTACAGTCTTGCCCTTTAAATGTTCAAATCACTTGTCACTGACCAACAGCCATCTGAGTATATTCTGGAACAGTGGCAGCTGTGACTTGAGTGTGAGGGGTTAAGTGGACATTTGTTGCAGTAGTCGCACATGTGCAGGCAACAAGCAAGTCTTGAATCTTAACCTTTTAGGTCTCAAACAAGGCTTAAGTTTCCTGTGTTGAAAAACTAGCAAGTCAAGTCAAGTCCCTGCTAATAACCAACCCAAACAAGTCCAGTTATGTTCAGGTCAACCGAATGCAGAGTGGAGTCATATGAAGTTCTGATGATCTGTCAACCTCTTGAAATGTTCCAGTAGCTATGACGGTCGGTGTTCCATGGTCTTCATTCCTTCTCTGACTCTTATTTCGGTGGGGCGTCGCTTTGTAATACCCGATGTTCATTAGATTAGAAGCATGTCTCCACATGACGTCTCAGTATCTTTCTATGCAGGATATCTATATCAAAGTCAAGTCAGGTGAAGACAAATTCCAGGTAAAGTCTGGTCTTTTATCAGTCGCTCAAATAAATCTCATGTCCTAAACATTATGACTTAAGTCATATCATCAATGTCCATCACCTGTGATCTGTCAGATGTTAGTTTGTGTGATCATTTGTGTCAATAATTTTGACCACTAATCCATAAATCTATTTGTCAAAAGTGAACTAAAGTGGAGTTCCCCAGCTTTTCACTGATGTTAGATAGATTTTATTTGTATACAGAGCCTCCACCGTGTATGAATTTTAACACTGTGCAGCACTGTTGCATCATCATCTACTACTTTGAGCCACAAAATGACACTAATTTGCTTTGGAAACATTAGATCCAGATGGAAATGTATTGGTTAAGACCTCTTAATTAAGTATTCCAGCTGAGAAAAAAAATTTAATGGGTTCCGTCTGAGTTGCAGTGTAGAAAATATCACATTTGGACACTTATATAGAAAAAAAATACTTTAAATGAATTGGATGAGATGGAGATGCTACGAAATAGGTTCAGGTTTAAATCTTGATTCTGAACCATAATTAATAGAAATATTTGACAAAAATTGGATGGATGGATAGATAGATAGATAGATAGATAGATAGATAGATAGATAGATAGATAGATAGATAGATAGATAGAT
>JAPTHA010000006.1:17586153-17600119 GCA_029814585.1 Gymnapogon annona | reverse complement strand
TAGATAGATAGATAGATAGATAGATAGATAGATAGATAGATAGATAGATAGATAGATAGATAAAAACTTTATTACAGGTCAGGTACCAAAAAAATCATTTTCAGTGGCTGAGGGCTAAATCGAGTCGTTTTTGTTACGGGTTTGTCTAGACCTCTGGTAATGATTCGAAAGAAACAGGTGTCAGAGTAACAACTCTTACGTGAAAACAGTCATAATAAGTGTCAGAATAAAACCTAAATACTTTGAATTTTATTTCAGTGAATAGTCAAAATCAGCCCAAACCCATCTTTAACTCATTTTTCCACCGTGTGACCTTCATTGACTTCATGCCTGTAGGTCTGTGGGTCTCTGTGTTGTTTGTACTTCAACATAGCTTTCATGGATCATATGTCTGGATCATTTTGTTTCTCAGAAAAGAAGTTGCCTTTAAGCATGAAATCAAGATTAATTTTAAATATCAAAAGTCCCACGAACTAAATATGTCTAGTCTTTTCCCACTTGTTAGTGTTAAATAAAAGACACAATGGAACTTGTAATGTGATAAGAGAACAACCAGACAGACACACTTTATTCTCCTATTTTCTTACATAAAAGGCAGGGTAGTAGTAGAACTCCTTATAGCTAGCAGGGGAGCCACACCATTACATGTCTCCATAATGGAAGGATGAAAGAGCATGATCCATGAATGGCTAAAAGGAACCTGATAGGCTGGACCTTTCATCTCTTATACCAAGTATGACTTTAAGGAAGACCCTTTTAGTCTTCACCATCATTTCTTGAATTTCAAAGATTACACTCCAGCTTTGTTCACCCCGGCTGCCCGTTCCCTCTTACAGTTACTCAAATTGCTTGAAACATCTCCCTCCGTGGCAACCTACAAGTAGTTTACTGTCCCGAGTGACTCAAAATGAACTATAGTAAAGTGAGGAAGAACGTGAGGTGGATGCCCTGGCATGCAAACAAATAGTTGCACAACAGTCACTGTGTGTATGTGCATAAATACACCCCCTCAGACTGAATAAGCCGTACTGTTCGTTCCCCACGCCAACACACTGGCAGCACACAGGCCCGTCTGTCACGCATTCATTTTTCTGACAATTACTTGTTGCATTTCTGAGTTTTCGCTCAGTAGAGGTACGATACTGCCTGTTGACTCTCATGCTATTACAGCCCTTGAGGTGTCTTGTACTTTTTTCAGCTCATTATTGCGTTCGCACCATATGGCGATGTTTACAGCGCTGTGTCGTAATAAGCCCTTACTTCACAGGATCCCTTTGTGTCTGTTTATTAAACAGCATGTTGTCAGGGATCCCATTGTTTTACCGTATCGTTAATGACTCATGTGACAAACACCTTTTTGTATTTACAGCGATGAAAGCCAACCGCAGAGCTCACCTGTCTCACAAATGATTCACGCAAACGGTTTTCTGGAAAAATGAGTCATTGTTTGTTGTTAACATTGCGGACACTGAGATATTTCATGAATGTTGCAGGGTTTTTGTGGGGTTTCCCCTATGTGCTCATGCTGAACTCATCCTTTTTGAGGTTGGATGGAAACTGTCTGGACTGGACATAAAAGGGTTTGATTTCCCTCCTTTTCAGTTCTAACAGTTTATGTCAACATCTACTTTTAGTCTGCTGCTGCTGTGAGTGTTACGGCGACTAAAGACAAGGTCAAAAGCACCAGACATCCTGTGCACAAACAAATATCTGCCTTAGTAATGGCACCTGCAATAGACAAGAGGACAAGAAGTGGAAAAGACTGAGAAACAATGAGCGCTGAGACACTAACAAAGGTAAACAAAGCACCTAACGGAAGCCCAATCCTCCCTCTTTTCTTTCTGCCTGCTGCACACCTTTGAGGCCGGTCTTTCTTGTAGCCCACCTTAGGAAAACATCCGTGCCCCCACACGACGCTGAGCCTAGTGTTTCCTTCTGTCTTTAATCTTGGTGAAAAGAGCTTTTAACAAGGCTGGGGAGGATGAGGGGATCTGCCAAAGCAGAACAAAGGCAGGGAGGAACTAGTAGAGATAGTGGCATAGTGGAGGGCTCTGTAATTTATCACCTGTTGCCCTTGGGCAGACCTGCACTCCACACCATAAGCTTTGTGTATGTGAGCAGGTATGGAAAGGTGATGAATGAATAAGCAAAGAGCAAAAAAGGGAGAAAAAAAAATCCTCATTCTTTTTAAACCTCAAACAATGTTGCTGCTTTGAGTAATTATTTCCCGGGGAAAGTAGTTCTCTTCTTGCCAAAGATACCACACTTAGGCAAAACTCCCTCAACCACAGGCTGAGACACTACATGTTGATGTTGTGATTAATGCCATGAAGTATTTGTCCAATATGTGGAGACACACTGAGCAGAATGGACCACTTGTATGTTTTGTCTTAGGAGACAAAATCATAGGTATTGATTGCAACGGTACATTGATAAAGTGATGGATATACCAAACATTTTTTAAAAAAGTTTATTTATATTTATTTATATAAAAACGTAGAGGATTTATTCCTATCACAAACATGGTCGTGCGTCGAAAACAGGACTCGACGCCTCTGGGTTCCCTTTTCCTTTATCCTTGTCTGCCATCTTGTGGTCTTCTATTGCAACTGCATACAATCAATTCCGCAAACTAGATAGTTGCCAATAACAGGGCAGCGCCTTTTCGATTTTCGATTATAAATGTATTCAACTCTGACCTTTTTCGCATAGAGGAACTTTGTATATCCTCGCGTCAAACATTTTTAAAACGGAATCACAATAGTTTATTTCAACTCACGCTGTCGTTCAAGCTGCGTTCAAAGTCATTACTTGAACACTCGTCAATTGTTCAAAATGTGAAAATCCGGTTTAAAAAAACAAGTCTATACGCATCCATTATTTTATTGTCATCGCCGCATACTATGTAATAAAGAACACTTGAGAAGCGAGCGTTTAATAGAAATAATAGTGATTTTACTCCAATAATTGCTGTCACATAGAATCTGACTCTGTGTTGTTGAATTGAATCTGACTCCGTGTTCCTTCTTCCTCTTTTACTTGCAATGCGAACACTTTACATACTATGATAAATCACAGATATTTTTCTCTTGTCAAAGAATTGCCAATTTTAATGCGAGTCGGTCGTGAAAGTTTAAAATTCCAACGTGATCGAATACCATGTAAAGGCAACGCGAATGACGTCACGCGCAGTTGCCGTGCTTGGTTGTAGTCGGAGCAAAGGAAGCTAGGAAGCGATAAAGGAATCATCTAGCATCGTAGATAAACACCCTAAGAAGGTGTGAACACAGCGAGCGCACACCCGACCACCTCCAGACACAAGTAAAGGCACGGCCGAGTCCGTCTAACGACGAAGTACAACATGTCTGAGACGTACGGTATGTTACAGGCCGGACAAGACTGTAATTTCATGCTTGCTAACCGTAACAGACACTCAGCTCAGTGGTCTGATGTGACAGCCTGCCTAGTTAGCTAGGTGTTTAGCTTAAGTTAGCTGTTGGCTAAGGTTCCAGCTCGTCTTGCCTGCAGATATTAATGGAAATAACTGTACATTTGGTGCATTTTCATTCAAACGGACCGTTGTAGACGGCGCACTCCTTTGTGTATCGATTGGCACCTGTGTGCGACGGTGGGACACTTTACTTCCTGAATTGGTCAGTCATAAACAGATGGTGATACATTGCCTGGTAAAAGTTGGGCAAACTTCAGTCACACATCTGAAGACACAAGTCCATACTTGAAGGATGCGTGTGCAGAGGCTGAACCAATCCCAATGTGTTCAAATTACAGAGTCGGCGACCTTGCAAACCGTAAAAAAATATGTATACGTTTCTTGGTGCCATGAATGTTTACTTAAGACTTGGCTAGTAGCTTTAAGGCCTTCGCGAGGAAGTCAGGTAGTAATCTACTGTTCATCTCCTGTCGTGGCACAGCAGCCTATTTTGGTTTCCATCGCAACGATTCTTACCCTACACAAGTACTAGTACGGGTACTTAAAGATAGTCTTCATCGCAGATCAATATTAACAGAATATGTGAATTGCCCTTTTTCGTATAAACTGACATTGGCATATGAGTCTTGAGTTTACTCTAATTTCCTTGAATTAATTTTAACATGAGTATACCCGATTGTATCAGTAGAACAATATGCCAGACACTCTAGATGCACTTGTTTTGAAACAGCACACCATCACCTTCTCGTTTTACACTCACTCACACACAGACTCATACTCTCTCTCTCCATCAGTTTCTACTTATGCGCTGTCTCCCTAATTCCTTATGAAACTATATTCCTGTGGGTGGTATGTGTAAAATTGCCAGCATTAATGGTATCTGTAATAGCCCTTTATTGATTTCTGTCTCAGTCTCCTGCATTTCCTCTTAGAGGGGAAGTAGTGGAAATGACAAAAAGCATCACATGTACAGCTGCAACCTTTCTAGCCACTCTGTGGAGCTCATACTTCAGACAAGGCCCTTCAGCCATGTAAGTCATCAAATGGCGTATCTAACAATTTAATACTTTGATGAATCTTCTCCAAAATGTAAAGGTTTTCTCCAAGGTCAACCTTAACCTCGCATCAAGATTTATTAAAGACCCCGTGCAATAGTTTTCCCAAAATCCTGGAGAGAGACGAACAAACTGACATTAGCAGTGTTCTTGTCAAGGTGCATCATCCCAGATGAAATCCACTTATTGCAATAAATTCACTTCATTAGCTCATTCTGCATACTTTCAAACATAAAGAATGAATACATGTCTGATGGCGATGAGTGTCTTGTAGTGTTTAAAATCCACTAGTTATTCATTTACTGCTTATGCATACAGCGTTTTTCTCTAAATTCAATCATGTCTATGTGGTCCATGTTGTGCAAGAATTCAATTAGTTGTACATCTGTTCTGCTTTTTTTTCTACTCTTTGTATTATGATGCTTTGTGTGAAATTTCCCCTCGTGGGACTAATAAAGGTATAAATAAGACTACATATTAAAATATTAGTTTGTGTTCAAAAGGCTTCACTTTGACATGATATATACATCACTAGCAAAATTCTACGTATTTCCCGCAGTCTTCATTTAGTCTCCTTTGTGTTGCATTCTCAAAGCATCCATGTCATTTCAAGTGTAAGTGCTGAGTGCATTTGGTCAGTAGTTTAAACAACACAAAGAGTTGTCGCTGCGTCAACGAATGCACAGAACAAAACGGAGCAAGTCTGTTCCCTCAGGGGTTATTTAATATTGATGTGTAGAGAATACAGTAGTCTGAAAAACTGCTGTTGAGAAGGAAGCATAGCATTCCTTTCTGCCCCATTGCTTTGACATCCATGGCTTGATTGTTGTATGCAGATCTCAAATGGCACTATGTGTATACCTGGAAAGATGCTAAAAGTTGAGGCAAGTTTTTAAACTAGAGCAGTTGGCTTTTGAGTTTGCCATTTCTGCTAATGATGGTGTACATTAGAGATGTGACGCTGGGTGCTGTTGCAGGTGAAAACACTCTTTCCACCTTTGCAATGCTTTAGCGATTTTAGATCCGTGAATTTGACCTCTAGCTCATGTTGCTTGAGAAAACACTTCAGCAAACAAAGGTGCAGTATATACGAGGCAGGGAGGTGTGTGTGTGTGTGTGTGCGTGTGCATGCGCATGCGCGCGTCATGGTTGATGAAGGTGGCTCCAAGAGCACTTGCATAATAAGTTTAAATGTCACACAGGAACTAAAGATCAGTCTTACTCCCTCTCTGTCTGTACTGAACAACAGTCTTTTCTGCATGTTCACCTGGTTGCTAATCTGTGCAGAAACTACTAATCATTTGCCAGCCAACCACTTGTGTCTGCAGAGCCAGCACTTAAGCCAAAACTTAAATTGCACACTATCCTGAAATTGCAACTGAAATAAGCTCTCAAGAGGAACAGTGTAGTTTATAATTATTATTCTCTCAAAGCTTCAGGAAACCTCAATCTCAGATTCATTGTTGCTGTGTATTAAGTACTGAAGGGACTCCCTAATGACGTTCATACAGACTTTCTCACATATTGGCCTCATCTTGTTTTATATCATGAAATTTTGTTTGACCCGCAGCACAGTCTTTATGTAAATAAGCCCTCATAGCACACAGTTAACATTTTTACTCTGAAGATGACATACATGTCAGGGCCCCAAGTGATTTGGGCCCTGGATCATGTGGGTGGGGTTGTACTTTTCAGAATGCAAGCCCACTCTATTGAAACAATAACATCTGTAAGAACATCTGTTCAGTCATCCAATCCCTTTAGTCAGTTACCGTAAGCCATGTTTAATAACAATAATGTCCTGGCTTTGCTCTAATGACATGCATTAGCAAGTACTGCTCTTTTTCATAGGCTTAATTTGGCACCTCATGTAAACAAGTAAATGAAATTTGTATCAATGTAGCACTACTACAGACTGATTGCATGTAAGGCTTGGTGATTAAAAGGCTAATTGTTGCACGCTGAATGTAGGGGCTCAATAGGATTAAAAGGAATTCAGGGATTGTCTCTGAGGAGGTGGAGCAAATTGCAGCAGGTTTACAGGCTCTGCAGACATTTGTGTACATTGATCTGTCTCCATCCCCTCTCTTTTGCCTTCAGATTTCCTATTTAAGTTCCTGGTGATTGGCAGTGCTGGAACAGGAAAATCCTGCCTCCTCCATCAATTCATTGAGAACAAATGTAAGTTTCAGCTGGAAACTATAATTATTCAGTTACAAAAACTGAATAAAATGTCGTGTGAACGCTGCAGTTATTTTATCCCACATGGTGGGAACACACACGGTCACATGGACCACAAATATGTCACTCACCTGCTGAATTTTCGTTTCCTCATATGACATACTCATTGATTTTCACACAGTTTGAAACCATAGCGGTATAATAATTTGTATAGCATGTCCATCCCTTTACAGAAGGTAAACACCGATCCAGACAGATGTAACGCAAGACACCACGCTTTTCTGGCTCAAGCAGGAGGATAAGAATCTACTGCTACTCCACAAATTCAGCATTTGTTTTTTTTTAGGTACAGACATTTGAGAAGTCAGACACATACACACTCATATTAATTAAAGAAGCATTACATCCCCATGCTGTCAGCGGAGAGAAGACAGGAGGCCGAGGTGACGGTGTTAATCTCCTCTGGGCTCCTGCGGGTCCTCTGATGTGGATAAGATAACAGCTAATGTATTTTAAACGAGCACAACGCACCAATTTATAGATCAGAACAGGTTTGAAGTGTACACCTGTACAGGGACGTGGAATGACTACACTGTGTTAGTTTACAAACAACACTCAGCTCTCCCAACACTCATGTCATGTTTTATCCTGAGAGAAGTAATAATGTGTAAATATCAGTTCATTGGGAAGATAATTCATTTAGACAGAAGCAGTTGTTTACCTTTCTGCTCAATGAATTGTCCCCACATTTATACATGGAAGACCATATGAACTTTACCAGAAATATTCATTAAGTTCAAAACCCTTAAGTTCTACCTGATACTTTTTTAGTTTGTTCGTTTGAAATAAATGTGATCATTATTATTTTCAAAGCGTCAACAGTCACTTATCTAGTTGCTGCTAAAATCTACAAAAAACATGTTCTTCATAGTAGAATCTTTTAGATTAGATTCCTTTACTCATCCCACTTGGGAAAATTTCCTGTTAGAGCTGCATTTATTTTCAGTTTAACTTGATTAATATCTGCTGCATAAACAGCAATGTGGGTACATGATGCTTTATGCCAAATCTGGCTTGAGAATTAATTCAGACTTAATATATTTATATATTAAGTCTATTCTATTACAAGAGTAAATGGTATCCAGGCATGGGGGGAATAATCTTTGAGTTATCAGCTAAACCATTTTCCACAGCAAAACATTGATTAATCAAATCAGTTTAGTTTATTTCCTATATCCAATTATGTTCAGTGAATTATTTGGTAATGCAGTGAGAATAATGGCTACATCTATTGCTAAAGTTGACCTCTGAGCTGAAAAACAAAACAAAAAAGTGTTTTTCAAGTGAAGCGTTATGTTTAGATTTACCAAGAAAAGTTATTCAAACTTCCTTCATGTTATTTACCTTATGCATGATTTGACATGACTCTTAGCACTTTATCTTACCGCTGTGTTCTCCATATTCTTCCATCAGTCAAACAGGATTCAAACCACACTATAGGTGTGGAGTTTGGGTCCAGGGTGGTCAACGTTGGAGGAAAGACGGTCAAACTACAAATCTGGGACACCGCCGGGCAGGAGAGATTCCGGTAATAAATGGATTTAATCAACTCCTGTACACGTGTGTGGTCAGCAGTTTATATTTGTTCCAGTGACATACAAAGTCACATGGGCAAAACTGGAGGAACCAGTCTCACGCCATAGGGATTGTATGCTGATAAGAAGAGCTACCAATTCACCTTCAAACAAAAAAGACTGCCTGAACACAAGACTGTAAATATAATAGTCATTTCTTCTTTCCCATTCTCAGTTCTGTGACACGCAGCTATTACCGAGGAGCAGCGGGCGCACTACTCGTCTACGATATTACCAGGTAGAACCATACCTGAAGCGTTATGCCTATGTTATTTACTTTTGGGGTGCATAAGGAGCATTCATGAATTATTTGCTCTTCGTATTGTGGCCACTGTGATAGTGTGTTTTCATCAAATAACAAAATGATCAGACACTGGCAGAAAAGTACTGCAGTTAGTCAGGCACACCTACACATTCACACTATTTCCAGCTCCTGAAATTGGACATGGCTCAAGTTGGATTAAAGTGTACTGACCCGTAAAGATGGATGGCAAATAGTATTTCAGTTTACTCACTGTTTACTGATCTTTTTTTTTCCTCTCGTGTGAGCTATTCAGTGACCATACCGTCCATGAATTGCACAGTGTGATAAGATTGTACTGGGACTGATGTGATATGAATACCACAACCCGTTCACAGGCCCGCATTTCATAAAGTGTAGGTTTGCACAGTGGGACTGGGAAATCAAGATAAAGCAAAGGCGGTAATGCAAAGAGACAAAAACGTAATACAGTTTGTGTTTGTAGGAATGTATGGGCTTTTGTGGCGCAGAGAGTGGCAGGAGCTGTTATTCAGTGGCATCGTCTGGCAGGCTGCAGCGGTCGGGGAAGCACGAGTTCATCACGGAAATTGTCACCTGTGGGGGAAAAAACAGGAACAGAGAAGGGGGGGGGGGGGGTCAGTGGAAAACAACAGGTTGAGTAGTAGATGTAGATTTGTATCACAGTAAACAGGTGAAAAGATTAACAGGAAGATACGTATATGAAAATGTGTGACAGAGGCGCGTGTATTGTATGTAAAGCAGAGTGCAGCCAGAGCTCCGGGACGAGAAACGACATCATCCTGTAGCTGTTTGTGACTACAGCTGTTAAACATTATTCCACTGACCCACACCCTTCTGCTCACCTCATGGGCCTCATGCTACCATGGACACCAGAGGGCTGTTGCCATGGTGATGTGGCTTCACTTCCCCCCAAAAAAACTACAGTAATAAAATCATTTTTGACAATTGTTTTAAAACAATATGATTTCATTAGCTGAATGGAGAATTTAAGTAACCCTTTACTGACCTTCTGAAGTCTGCACATCTGGATGAGAACACACCCTAGAAATCTAGTCTGTACCACTAGCCGTCATGTAAAAGTATCTATTGTTACAATCTGTTTCACACAAATCAAGAAGACCATCGTTACAGCTTTGTATTGAGTACACTCCAGCAAACTATCTTATTTATGTTGGTCTCCACCTCAGAAAAACTTCAATCACTTTAACCCTCTTTAGGATTTTTCTGCTTGTAACTTAGTATATGACATGTTAAAATATAACATTTGTCACTTCCTTTGAATTGTAGCTCCTGTTATGTTTTATATTTATGTTTATTTATTTTGCATCAAATCTCCTCGACCAGTGCCCTGTAGTGACACCAGTAAAGCTCTTGATATAGTCACCAGCCTGTATGGACAGAGGCAGTGTACGCTTTACAGCTGCATAGATGGATGGACATGTTGATGATGCACTCTGTACTCTGAGCTCCTTAATCTGGTCAGTGTTTGCAGGCAGGTGCACAGATGATTTACGCCCCCACAATAAACCGCCCCATATTTATATTGTAGCCATTGTCGCCGTATGTCTTGTGCTGTCTTACAGCCGGGAGACGTATAACGCCCTGACCAACTGGCTGACAGATGCACGAACACTGGCGAGTCCCAACATTGTTATTATCCTGTGTGGCAACAAGAAGGACCTGGACGCAGACAGAGAGGTGACCTTCCTCGAGGCCTCGCGCTTCGCTCAGGAGAACGGTAACTGATTTGTAAAACCTCCACTGACATCAAGTTTCCCTCATTCGTCTTCTTTTTGCTTTGTTTGTCAAAGCGTACCGCGCCCGCTTATCTTATCTCTTTTCCTCCTCCGGCTCGTCACTTCTATTGTTTGGCTGATGTATTAAACGTTGCCTTTGCAGAGCTGATGTTCTTGGAGACCAGCGCTCTCACCGGGGAGAACGTAGAGGAGGGGTTTCTCAAGTGTGCTCGCACCATTCTCAACAAGATAGATTCAGGTACATGTCCTCATTTGTTTGTTAAGTAGGTGTGTCTGCATCGTGAGCACATGCAAATGTTTGCATGTTGGAGCTTATGTGGACTTGCTTTTTTAGGGCTTTGTGACAGGGTGTTGTGTTTACTGCATCAGCTATATGGTGTCATCCAGTATGGAGTCCAATCATGAGTTTTATGTCATGAATACAATTGTGACAGGTCTGGAAAAATATATTGAATTGTGAAGTTATTTCCCATCAAGCTGCTTTAACCTTTAGTCTCGCATTGAAATGTATATTGGTGTAAATGTGCATTATGTTTTAAATACAAAAACCACACAGAAGTATTAACCTCTGAAGCCCTTCGCCTTGTCAGAATTTCCTGAACCAGCAGCCATGTTAGGATGTCCGTGCACTAATGCATGTTGCCTCTCTTTAAAAAAAATATCGTCTCTACAAGTAAAAAAGTTAATTATACATTTAGTGGAGAAAAGAATCCTGTTTGGCAGTTCCGTTGGTTGAAATGTGCCGAAATGCATAGGCCAATAACTGATCCCTGTTCTTTTGTATTGTGTTTGTAGTTTCACAGTGCATTTGTGTGTTTCTCAGGTGAGTTGGATCCAGAGAGGATGGGCTCAGGTATCCAGTACGGAGACGCTTCACTGAGGCAGCTGCGACAGCCGCGAAGCAACACCACACAGAACAAACAGCAGTGTAACTGCTAGGGAAGGGGCCCCACCCTCATGTCAGCCCACAGGCCCACACAGACCGCACATCCCCTCCAGGTCAGTCTTTTATTGATTGATTTTATTTTTTCATCAGCTGTAGACAGAAGTACTTGACACATTTCCTGATTGATGCTCACCCGCTGCTCTACCTTCTGTCCTCACATCGCAGCTCCAGGTGTTTTGGGGTGTGTTGGACCCTCCTCTGCAGTCTCACACACCTCGGATCACCTGGATGAAGTGGTCCCAGAGGTCACTGCAACCCCTGACCTCTGGTAAGAGTTTCTCCTTGTCTGAGGAGGTCACTTTGCCCCTGCGTCCGGACCGGGGAAACCCCTCACTTTGAACTCTGTAGGATACTGAAGAGGAATGGTTCCTCGGTTGCTTAACCAGACAAGGACGGGTCACGGGTTGTGTGTGTGTGGGCTCCTGCTGTTTTATCCTTGTGCTTTTCGTTCTGATTTTTAGTCGCACGCTCCTTCATGCTTTGCACACCATTGTTGGTAAATTATTATTTTGAAAGTTTTATGTACCATTCAACCTACCCGGGTATGGTTTCACCTTTTTTTCCTTTGTTTTTGGTTTTTTTGACATTGACAAAGGAATCATATTTTCATTATTTGACTTTTTATTTGCACTCAACAAAACTCCTCTTAAATTAGCCTGTCGCCGATGGTGACAAACTAATATCTCCTCCTGTAAGTAAATGTGAGTCAGCACGAGTGTCACATTCTGATCACGTGTCGTTATAAATATACTTTGACCCATAAGCCATTCAGATCTCTGTTCAGAGTTCTGCAGTATGTTATGCATTAACTTTCATTAGATCTGATTGAAACGGAAGCAGCTCATTTGTGGAGTTTGGTGTATTTGAGATCTTTTAAAAGTCGTTTTTTTTTTTGTTTTTTTTTCGTATTAAAATGCATCACGTAGCGTATTGGCCTTAGTGTTATACTCAATATTGTGGATTTTTTTTGTTTGTTTCCATGATCCAGTAACTGTCTCTTATTTGTCAGTGTTGTCTTTAATGGGTCAGGTTGAAAGCACAAAAAAAAGACGCTGTTGATCTTTTACTGCCTAAAGTCCTGAAGTCTGTAGATTTACATTGTCAGATCCAGACCAGATGTAAGTCGTCATGTGTAAAACTGAGACCGGTTCATCTTCTCTTTGCAAAACTATGGATGTCTTTGCCTCGTCCCGCTGGGCTTTTTCACTGTTTTAATCTCGGCCTCCCTTAAATTGGCGCTGCTCTCCACACACATACTCCACGAGGGACGTCACAGGAAACCACAGCTGGTTTTGCCTCAGTGCCATGTTTGGAAGTTCCACCCGCCCACCCGGTTCCCTCACAAAGGCTCCACGCTGCTGGAAAAGTTGCTTGATGAAAGTGAACGTTGTGTTTTTCACTTTGCATTTCGGCCCATTGTTGCCGACACAGCCCTCAGCGCCAGCACAACCAGTCGCCCAGTTTGGCGAGCTGACCCAGATGTTTTCTCCTCAGAACGGCCCCTGTGTCACCCTAGAGCAAAGTGGGGAATTTCCACCCCAGCACGGTTTCCTCTGCGTAACCCTGAGAGCGATGTTCGAAGCTCCGCTGGAAGAGCAGCGTGTTAGTAACTTCAAAACATCCTGAAGTCCCCACTCGACCGAGTTAAAGGCAACACTTCTGTCTTCATCACCGGAGGCGGGTTGCACTGACCGGGCCTGGGGTTGTGGGGGGTCCAAACTGCCTGGAAACACGTCTCTCGTCAAGTGTTGGCATATGTTCACACACACAAACCATATGCATTGAAGCTCCTAATGAGCCGGGACACTTACAAACATGGAGTAAATATACGCTATCGAGAGACAGATGGTCAAACAAAATTCATAAAATACTGGCATTGTGTGATAGTTTGTCTCCTTCTGCAAGTGCACTTTTACTTTTGAAAGTTCTTTTTTTTTGTTTATATGCTGTAAGTATAGAATTGTACATTTTATTTTACTGAATACTGTAATAAAGATTTTAATTGTAGATGCCATTATTTCTTACTAAATAACAACTGAGATGTTAATTGGATTTCATAACCGTTACCACTGCAGACTGATGCGCGGCGACGACTCCTGCTATGTGAGAGTTGATTTGTTGACGGTTCACCGCAGACGTGGATGTAATGATGAAAGGATGTTGACTTCCTGAGCTGCAGGAGGCTGTCAGCAGCCAAATCATTCATATTCACAAGTTGTCGCAGACACAGTAAAAGCCTTTTCCTCTTAAATGGTTGAACGCTGTCGGATTTACTGAGACTACATCTGCATCATGGACAGCTCACAACAAACACTGTAAATCACCAAAGCTTTATTTTACGTCGGCATCTCTAACTTAACATGGATTAAATCATAATGGACACAATCCAACTCAGTTGTTGCTTAGTAACAAATGTTATGTAATCAACCTAAATACTACTGTACATCTGAAGGTATGCTGTAAATAAGATTTGTCTATTGTCAGTTGAGGGTGAGTGTCGCTCATTGATTGTAATGAATATGCAAATTCCCAGTAAAACTGCTTGTTTTGGGGATTTTTTTTCAGTTATCTTCCTTGTGTGTCCTGCACCTTTGGCCCTTTGAGTTACTGCACATAAAACTGATAACTAGCCGAATCAAAGGGCCTTGAAATTTAACAA
>JAPTHA010000006.1:17563035-17578577 GCA_029814585.1 Gymnapogon annona | reverse complement strand
TAATAAAAGACATAGCAAGTTATGAAAAATGGGATGTAAAACAGAGACTGATTATTCGGTCCAGACTTCGACCCTTTCTAATCTTGGTCTGTGTGATTGAGGTCATGCAAATATTGCTGAGAATACAATGACTAATGTGATTGGACAGACGCTTGTGGACTTATTCAAACAGAGGGCACTGCACCTTGAACCCTGCCTGACTTTGTATTTAATGAAGTCTAATTTTTCAACTTGTCAAATGCACGTAGTAGACTTTATGCTTTTAGTTTTATAAATCACATTGGAATAATGTTGATAAATGATTATTTCTTCTGATTTAGTTTTGTTAATCCATCTTCTGGAAGACTGTTTAATAAGAATTTTTGTTTAGATGATAGCTAAAAAAAAAAGGTGTTTAAATAAGGCCCATAGAGTTTTTTGAAAGGAGTGTTTCACTTTTAGAATTTCTCTAGTGTCAAATTTATTTTCAGAATCAATAGTTTTGAGGTCATGGGCTGTGTGAAGGATTTGTTTTCATATCACACGAAGTTTAGATGACTAGATTTCAAGTGTATGTTTAAGTTCAAGCAAGGAGTGCCAGAGAGAGAGAGGAGAATTCCTGGAGAAAAGTCAAAATGAAGACACTAAACATCTGTTTGAGTTGTTAGTACATGAGGCAAACTTTTCAAGTGAAGAGAATTGCCTCCTCGTTCAAAAATGTAGAAATCATTGAGAATATTCCTTTTGATTTTCCTTATAATGTTGTCCTTTTTTTTTAAATCGTGTTGTATATCAATACAATAAAAAGTTAATACGTTTCATTCTTCACTCATTCAGGATCTGAAACCATTGAACAACGACACAGCAAATGTTTTACTCAGCTGTTGGCTCAGTGGACAACACATGTTTGAGATTCACCTTTGAAATGATTGATTTTCTGAATCAAGACATTACACATTTTCCTTGTGTTTTGCTCAATGAGGTTTTTGTTAGGGTTCCTGCACAACAAATCATGTAGCCATGGAGCACTAAAACCTGCTAGCTATTGAGGAGAACTAGTATTTGCATTTGGACAAGGAAATGAAGATCAGTTGTGAAAGGAAATGGGGGGAAAAGTCTTGGGGCCAAGAGGGCAAATGGACCAAACAAAAGTCAATTAATTATAATCATAATGACATGAACACATTCCTTTTTTCTTAATGCCTGGAAATGGTGCTGCAATGCAAAAGATTAGAATCTAGACTTAGACTTAGACTTCCTTTATTGTCATTACACAGACACACACAATGAATCTGGGAACAAAATGTCATAGAATTGTCAGCCGATAACACAAATAAATATGGAAAATAGAAAAGTGCACAGTTGATGTAGCCGAGTGTAACTGCAGTGCAAATATGACAACACTCACAGTCAATATAAATAATAAAATATAATAATAATAATAGAATCTAGGAGCATAATCTAATGATGCGTGGCACATAAAAAGCAAGTAAACTGCTAATTCAAATAGACAACTAATAAACAAAACTGTTACTATCTTGATAGTTGATTATTGCTGCCAAACCAGTATTATAAATGGTATGGTTGGAAGCAAATTTGTATAAAATTACTAAAATGAAAACTTAAACTTGATTCAAGCATTTTGTTGGTTTTTGTATTGTGTTTTCTTTTTTTTCTTTTCCTCTTCTATTTCTTATTATTCTACCACCCTGTGAAGACCTGTCATGTTCCTCATGTAAAGGTTTTTGAACATTCATCACTTATTTCTTGCTAATATTTTTCACCGTTTGTGCTGTAAATAATGCCCACACCAATTGACCTGTTCAATTATACGCTGCCACATTCATGCATCGAATTTGAATGAAACATAAGTGAGTGTAGTCCTTTGGTGTGGGATATATCGCTTCCTCGGACATGAACACTGGCTGGAGTGATGAACGAACGCGTCACGTTCAGGAACACATCGTGTGTTGTAATTGTGTCCATGAACCGCTGGGCGAGACTCTCCCTCTCTCGCTCTCTCTCTGTTCTCTGTGAATAGGAGGGGAGATGCTGGATTCGGGAGAAGGTCCGCCATTATTGGGAAGCCGAAAAAAAATAGACTTTAAACACACCGTCACACATTTAGCCCGTAAAGGGGCTTAACATTAGAAAGGCGAATACCAAGTGTTTCCGTCGATTCGTTGTCCAGTGAATGCACCGCGGTTGTACAATGAAGGCAAAGCTCGACAGCGCGTTTCCTTACGGACTCTTATTTTTGACACAACAAAGGAAATAATAATTGGTCAAAACAACGTGGTGGTGAACCAAGAAGGAAAAACACACTGAAACAGCGCTTTCCAACGCCACCCCCCCCCCTATTCTCCTCGCAAGACGTTTCCAGCCGTGGTGAAAAAGCCTGGAGTTTGGACAGCGTTTTTTTCCTCTTCTTTTCCTGAAGGAGAATTTACTTGTTTTTTTTCTTTTCCTCCTTTAGTGATAACGCATCTCGTTTTGGAAAACTTTAGACACATGAAAACCAGCAGTGAACGTGTGACGCGATAGACAGACAGGCTGTTTACGGGAGGAGGAAAAAAAAAGTAATCGATGTGAGTGTTTGTAGGGAGTGTGTTTTTCTTCTTTTTGTCTGTTTTTTTTTTGAAAGTCTTTCACCGGCTGTGAGTCGCAGAGGACCGGAGAGAGAGAAAGAAAGAAAGGAAGGAAGGAAGGAGTGGACGGAGCTGGAGGGACGGAGGAATGCTATGGTATGTAGAGCTGTAACACACTATTCCTTTACATCAAATTACACACATCAGGGGACACTTAGGAGCTTTAAAAACAAGGATAAAAATACACTCACACACACATTTCGAGGCGTTTACCTCTTTGAACATTGGTTGCATTTGCACTAGTGCGACTCAGAAGAAACTGGGAGTGAACCCATGTCTCCCCCTCTGAGGTTGGTGTGATCTGAACAGATAATACTAATAATGATTATTGAAATGATTATGTTTAGGTGCATAATATTAAAAGGGGGCCCTGCTGTAGGCTGCTGTCGCCCCGTGCTTTTGTTGAAATAGGAAGTTTAGAGAAGGAGAAAGGGACTCATGAAAATGGATCTTGTTTAAACATTAAAAATGTTTGTACAACAACACCTGGAATGCATTGCTCTTGTCAGGCCTGGAGAAACTCCCCCAGAAATGACTTGAATGTAAGCACTAGAGAGGGCTTTAAAAGTGGCCGAGAGGTTTGCACTATTGGATGGTCGAGGAACTGTATGTTGCCTTGACTTTAACCAACAAACAAGTGGATTAACTAAGCTTCTGGTAAGTTTTTGTTGCAAATTAAATTATTTTGACTGTTACTTGACCCAGGATTTCATCAGCCACTTACTTAAACTCTCATTTCTCAAAGCGTAAGGTCATGTCAACAATTAGATATCATTCTGTTCTCCTTTTATTAAAAATCCGCAGTAATTTTGGGAATACTTAAACCTTGTCGCACAGTATGAAGTGTGTACGCCCAGTTGAGGGGGTAATTCTTCTCAGTTCCTTGTTCCAAATGATTACACTTGTAATGCACACTACTCAGATGTTTACAGAGTTCTGCATGAGGTTTTTTTATTATTATTATTTTTATCAGTTAAATATCTTAGATAGGGATTTACACTTTGGCCCCTCTGTAATATAAGACGGTACACATCGACTGCTTTGGATGACCTCATGACACTTAACGATTAACACTGCCATGAATCTATTTTCGTGCCCTGTGTAGTCAGTCACCTGTGTGTCTCAGTTTGAGCTCACTACCTCTGCAATGTGGCTGCTGCCCTGACGCCACTCCCTGTTTGCTCGAGTCTATTAACTGGACTTCGGTACAGTGCTTTTTTTTTTTTTTTTGCTGAGATATTTGTACCTCCTTCTGGAATATTGATTTAAGCTAAATTGTGAAGAATTTGAAGGACGAAGTGAAGCTGTGAACCTTAGTGGTATGGTATTAAAACAGAAGTGTGCGACTACAGCTTTGGTCTGCACTGCTGTGTCACTGGTTTTAAGCAAGGGGATATTGTCAAAACAGGAACTACGAAGTATGGAAAGATGATAGATGTTTGAGTGTTGACATTCTTCTGAACAAACCAGTTGCTTCGTAGCCACTGTTGGCTGTACGACAACTACTTTTGTGATGTGTTTCCCCCTTTTGATCCTAATCAACCTCATTGGGAAGACCACGCTAAGGAGGAAGTAAACACCTACAGATTCACACACTTCTTGGATGGAAGGTCTCTTGGCTCTCAGGTAAATGCATTAGCGGCTGTCAGCACGTCTGTTCTCTGCTTGATTGGGCCCTTTGCAATGCAATCACACCTCTCCAGGAAGCCTCTTCTTTTCCTAATAGCCTTGCCATTTGCCCAGGCAGAAGGCTAGCTACCAGCATACCCACTCACCCCCGCCTGTCGGCCTCAGGGCCACAGATCGTGTTGAGTCTCTGGACTAGAACATGTTTGTGGGATTAGAGGAGGGCAGGCTTTATTCGTCAGAATATAGGCCAGAGATGAGAATCCATCCTCTGATGATGGTGCTGGTTTGTTTCTGTGAGATAGAAATGGGATTCTGTCCCATATGCAAAGGGATAAAGGCAGGGTTGGTTTGTAAGATGAACTGATGAGGGATATATACTGCTCATATCACATTTAATCCAGAGTATTCACTTAACTTCTCAGCTCTGGACCAGTAATTAAACCGAGAAAGGTGTTGTAATTGAAATGTGCTTGATCCCATCGGTGCCAGACATGCCCCTGACCAGTAAGCCCATCTAACTGGGCTTTTTAATAAGGAAAGATATGTTCCTTGCTAATAGCGCTCTGTTTAATAACCTGCCCCATACCACATTATTTCCATGTCATCTCGGGCTTTTATTTCCACAGACCACTGTGCAGTTAAAATCAAAGAGTAGCTTCTCACCTGCTCATTTGATTTCACAGCTTGCGTACCTGTCATCGCAGGGGAACTCCATATGCCAAGGATGGAAAATATCCCTACTCATCTAAAAGTGTTGCATTCACTAAACTCTTCTCTCGTGTATTACAGGAAAGGTTTGCTTGTGAGTCAGTGTAAGCCTGTGTTTGATGGAGAAAGGAGCTAATTATAGCGGGCAGCTTTGGAGTTTGGTGGACCAGATTACAGTCACTCTCCTCTCAATGGCTGCCTTGTTCTAGTGGCCGATTATTAGGCAGAGAGAAGTGCATTCTGGGATGATTGTATCTGAATTTCCATTAGAAAGTGTGCCTGCTCCAGTTGAACTGAGGTTCCCTTCTCTCCCCACTGTTTCAGCTCCCTCGCTCATTATAGATTTGCAGATGGGGACAGCTAGATAGAAAGGCCCCTATTCTGTTTTTGAGCCAGTCTAACTCTTTATCCTGAATGTCGGAATTATGTATGAGGGACCTAAACCAAAACTAGTGATGTTGAATGAATCCTAATTTATATCCCAGGAATCTAGAAGATGAAAAAAATGTTTCCATCATTCTCATGAATATTCATTAAGCCTTTATGGCAAATGGTTCCCTCGATAAGAATAATTCAACTTGAAATTAATCTGTAACTGAAATTACATTTGCCCCAGCTATATCCTAGCTTCACCTTTTCATGCTATTACATTTTCAGTACAAATGTATTTTTAATATCTAACGTGGTTGTAAAGTAAGAGCTTTAATTAAGATTAAAGGCCCAAACTCTGGCAATCTGTCTTTTACGAGCCTTTAGATTTCTGTACAAAGACATGGTAACGGTATTCCAAAACTTGGTAGCCAGGATGTAAGCCACAGAGGAACGATGACCTCTGGACATGAGCAGCTCTGCTCCGCTATTCCAGATACAATTGCACAACAGAGCGACGAGGCTAATGGGCTGATTCTGAAGAGCTGTCGGGTGGGGATCGGAGGGAAGAACTGGGAGAAACCTGGAAAAATGACAGTGACACAACAGAGCAGTTACCTAGGGAAAAGAAATGGACGAGAGAGAAAAGAAAAGTATAAGCTATCCTCCACTCAGCAAACTGCTGCCAGTTTGTGCTTCAGGCTGTGTTCCTGGTATGTGCCCTTTCAGCTTTGTGCTCAGGGATCAACCAATCAATGACAGCCATAAGTAACCCTGCTGCTTGGCTATTGGCCACCGCTGAATTCCATGACTCAGCATGTCCGCAGATAAGATGTTATGATTGAGTCACGGCCAATGAAATGAGGCTACTGCCTGGAGTTCAATAGGTTGGACTTTCAGTGCTGTTGTTGTACACACAAAGTTTTCTGAGCCACTTGTGCACGGTGCCAGCACACATTTTCTGGATCGCCTGTAGTCTTTGTCTTATGAAAAAGTCATACATAAATGCATGCTGAAACATATTCAGACATTGTGGGTATAAAAGTCTAATTGTTTTGAGTGAGTCAGTGTTTACAGTGAGTGTACATGTCCTAGACACTGTTTTCCTCTCGTTCTCATAAAGAAAAAAACGACGGCCCTCAAATCCTCCTACAGAAGTATTAAAGGATAACAGGGCTGTTTGTGGTCTGTCGACACACACTTATTTCCCACAGCACTTAGATTTCATTTTTGTCTTAACCTGTTGTACTGACCTACCCAGACGTGGGTCTCACAAGTCCCCAGCCTTCATTGCCTAAATTGGACTGCAGTCAGGAGAAGCCCCCGTGTGTCATTGTTTGACTTTCTCTCTGGAGATTCTCCTTCTTGGCGCCAATAAGTTTCCTGTAGGAAGTCCACCTACGATGCCTGGTGGTGTTTGGGAGAATAGGAGGCCAGAAGAAGTGGACATCGTGGAGGTCAAAGGAGCAGAACAGAGCTAAAATGAGGGCAATGGCAGTGCTTTTTTTGATTGAGAATGTGAGCTAAACGAGCAACAACGCCTCATATATCTTGACCAAGGATCTTTCTCATACCATTTTCTATCTGAACTGAATAAATCACGACAGGAGGACACATTGTTCTATTTTATAGCTGCCTAGTTTTGTGTATTTGATCACAACTGGAGTTTTGATTCGTTTAACAGGTAAGGTATAAGAGTGCCAAGCGCTCAATGCACGTCCATACCGATGTCTTGAAGAGTGAAGGGGAAGAGGTTTCATGGTTATGCAGAGTGTATCAGCTGTCGTCATCATTATCAGTCAGAAAAAGTCCATGAGGCTATCTAAGAATCTGAAGGGTGGGTGGGTTCTCTATCAAGCCTGCCTCACTATGTAAGCTACTTCTGTCTGGTATAATATTACAGCTTGTCTTAAAAATCCTGGCTTTCTCTTTCCTCCCTTGTGCACTTTTTCTCAAACTGTTCTGTTAACACCCTAAAGGAAACCAGAGGGGGAGTGTGAGTAACTACACAACTTAACTTCTTTGTTTTTGCCTTAATTCTTAGTACATTTAAGTGCATAATAGGTTTTAGGTTCTGACAGCTTACAAACAGAATTGTTTACGGAAGCAGGATATGAGGTTATGGTGATTTTTTTAAACTAATCCTTGGCCATCTACTTGAAATTGTTTCCGTCTCCTAGTAGCTGAAAAACAACCGCTTTAGATATGTGACTGCAAATGCTCATCCTTAATACATGTTGACAGTACTGGAGCATGGTATTTAGTATGTGTCTTATCCTCCAGCGTTGTTATTTATCATGATGTCTCTTGCATGCTGCTTCTGTCCAGTGGTCTGACAACTTTATTGAAAGCGTACTTGTACACCTGCAGTGTTTAGGCAGAGGCGAGAGAGGTGGAGAGTCTGAGGCAGAGAGGTGTTGTACTTCTGATGGATTTTAATTAAAGTTGGCAGGTTTAATCACAAACTGATAAGCATCGAGGATTGGGGAGTGGAAGGGAAGGGAGGGGAGAGGAGGATAGGGGAGGGAAACAAAGGAGAGAGTTTCATTTGATCCATGAGTTTTTCTTACTTTTCCAAGGTGTCACCAACTTCTCTTACACTTAGTTGATTGTTTTTTTTTTGCTCCCTTGCTTAATTTTGTAATTAATTACTTTTTTCACATGGTGCCCAAATATGTCATTTGTCTTTTTCTGAGTTTCAGTTTTTTCTGTCTTTGGAGCACAGTGCAGCGTTATTGTCAGCTGTGGTTAAGGACAAGTTAAGGGCACCACCTTGTCATTAGATGTTTGTCTCAGATTCCACTTTAGGGGGATGTTGCCACCACTGTGCTGGCCTTTGGCATCTCCCCTGTGAGCTTGTGCTGACACTGTCTGTCATACCCACATTCACATGAAAAGCCTAGTATTTGAACAAGAAGTACCAAACATTTTATAATTAGGTATTCAGAGCTCGGTGATTGCTCCAGGCATTTTAATAATTGTAAATCATTACCTTGCTGCAGTTGCTTAGTATTCATAGTTGATATAATTCAACTTTGAAAGTTTGCAAATTGCTTTACGAATATGTAAAACTACTATGAATTGACTCTAGAAGTCCCAGACATCGGAACGCAAACATAGACGGCAGAGGCAGTGTGGTTACTTTAGGACCCCCTGGGTGAGAGGTTGTGCAGAGAAAGCAGGTCCTGATGGATGGAGGATTGATCCTCGTAAGAGCATAAAATTAATTTAAACTTGTGTCATTTATCCCACTGCAGGTATCAGTTTCCATGCCATCAGGGCAGAGAGCATTAGATTCTATGTGTAATGCCACCTTTGCTGAGGTTCAAAATAAGCCAAAGTGATACTAAATACAGCACTGTGGAATACTGAGCTAAGTTAGTGGGAAGCTAGGGAAAACTTTGCAGTAAATTACATTGTTAGATCTATATTGATAAATGTATCGCATCTTTAAAGTGTAAACAGCCAAATTCTTATCAAGAAAAAAAAATTGCTATTTTAACTTGTAGTTTGAAATTTCATCTTACTTGCCTGAATTTTTATAGCTTCTCTTGTGGTGGAGCCATCACAGTAGTTTACTCTCCGTTGCTATGACTACCAGCTGAGCTGTATCAGTACTATACCTGCAGTGGACATGCTTCATGCTAGCCTCTGAGCTGTACTGGATTGAGGCATCGACTGTGTGTGTATCAGCTTTAAAATACAAGTTTGCATTTGTTCTGGTTTTCTTTCCCTTTATTTTGGCAAAACAATTGGATGCAGTCTATAAAACATCACAGGCTTTACCACATAAATTATAAAAACTCCCCAAAATTTCATTTAAAGCCATCGTTTCTTATTTCCTTTGCTGGTTTTTATCACTGAGATTAGTGCACCTGAATTGTGGGTAGTGTGTATGTTGACATTGTTGAAGCCTCTATCATATGACAGGACAATTTGATATGGTAGATAGTTGAGGGTAAAGGTCAGTGCGCACGAGGGTATTTAGTAATGGCATTCACCAGGGTCTATCATATATACCTTATGCCAGCGCTGAATATAGTATGTGTACACACACACACACACAAAACGTGAGCGACAGTGGCTGACCTCTTCTCACCTTCATAACCGTAACTGTCAGAGCAGTTCGGGCCGTTAGGCAGCTGCGTGACAGTGGACATCATATCCTCTTTAAGGTGAGAAGATAAGGTGGCTGTTCATAGCCATTTGTTATCACAGGCAGCGAGCCCCCGACACCTCCACATCCCTTATCTGCCCCGGTCCTAGTTTCTGGCTCAGGCTAAGGCTCATGCAGGCCCAGGGCTGATGAGTAAGCAGTGCTCCACCCACGGATGCCTGGGCCAGCCGTTATTGATCGCAGAGCCATCGGCTGTCATCCAGCCACCACTTAGCTAATGATGTCCATACTATTGTCTCACAGCTGGGAAAATGGCCATAAAACACAGTGTGGCGACTAAGGGCGGCGTCGGTGGGAAAGATGGGTTTTACTGATGGGAGGCACGCCCAAAGCAGGCTGAGCCAAGTGGTACTGTGTTCTGCAATCTCAAGACGGTGGCACTGTCATCCTTATTAATGCTCGTTAACCCCCCCTTCTTGTTGTTGGCTGTCTTTATTGTGACACCGTTGGGTCCATCTGCATGAAATAAAGATAGACCGCACTTTCCGCGAGTCTGCCAGTCTGCGTGCTGGCCTGGGTTTGACCTTGTTACTCTGAATGTTACTGTTGTTGGGCAAACAGTACATTTGTTGGCGGTAAATAAATATGTTGATGAATCACCTTGAATGCTTTCAATCTAGAAGTAGAAAAGGCTGCCATGAATGATGTCAAGATAAACCAGTGTGCCATTTTAGAGGATTGTAAATAGATTTTGTTCTGTGTTGGATTTTCATGGGGCGGCATGGGTCATTTCTCTTCTTGGTGCCATAATTTCCCAGGATGCAGTGGGGGCCCCAAGGTCCATAGCTCTTATGTCAGAGTTCATTTCCTGTTGCAGTGCTCTCGCAGCTCCTGAGGATCCACCATTTTGTAACATTCCTGCTGTACTGGAAAAACATGTCTCAATTCATCATCCATTCTTAAAGTTGGTTGGTTTTTTTTCTCCTTAAAAAACACATTTCACAATTTAAACTGTTAAGAAGACTTCATTAAGACTTCATTAGGGTTGAGAAATGAGATTAAGGATCCTCTCTTGTTGCAGTCAGGCTGAGAGTGAATAATCTAAATTTAGTAACGGTTACACTAAACAGTAAGCAGAAATGAGGAAAAAAACATCCATCTTAGATTATCCTGTTAAGGTTATTGCACTGAGTCATACATTTGGATAGTTTTTAGAACACGCGCAGTCTTGTAACTTTGTGTGTATATGTCTGAACATCTAATAATAATACAAATGTATCATCATCGAGTGTGAATCTATCCAGAACCTGAGCCTGTGCTGCCTTTACTTTTGCTGACAACCACGTATGTCATAAGTTGTGGAGATAAAAGTGAGGGAAACATGGCTGAAGAATGTAAACGTTTCTAGGAGTTGTTTTTGGTTCGAAAATTGTTCAGAGCGAGGACAGACTTGCCACGCCATGGCCCGCATTAGTCACAGTCGCTGAGGAGAAGAGAATGCAGACCTTTTTGCCCAATGAGGGAGAAGGTCGTTGGGAATGCAGTCTGTCAGGTCAGGACGAGCCGTGCCTGTTGTGGCTTAAATCCATGTGACCAGCAGAAAGATGAACCTCCACCGAGCTCGTTGTTGGTTCAAAATACACGTCAAAAGTTCAGCAGACTGCTTGGGTGTGCAGATTATTTATTTATAGATTTCATACCAAAGGAAGTTTCCTTTGGGGTGAATTTTGATTTGGGTTACTGTTATTAAATGACACTGTATTTTCCTATAATTCTAATTTATTTGCTGTAATGCCAGGGAGATGTTCATACAGTACAGTACAGATAGAGGAAATGTATACTTTTTGTGCCTTTACGTAATATTTCAGTTTTGGTATGTTTTAAAATTTTTGCTACCTTTGTTTCTTGTGAAGTATTGATCATGTATGGCATATAGTTTTAGTAAGTAAAATAAGTTTTTATAAGTTTTATCCAGTTTTTGCTTTAGCTAGGAGAGAATCAATTAAGCTGATAAATGATTCAAAATTTTGTAAAAAAAAAAATGGAATTAATTTAGTTGATTAAATTAGATTCCATTTTTGCCCACATTGCCCAGCTCCAGTCTGTTTATCCATGGTGGCTGTTGTTTTCCATCATACAGTTTCTCCTAATAGGCAAAGTAGTTAATCACTAATGACTCTGAATGACTAATGGACTCCTCGTTTTGCACTGATTGTGGACTAAGAATGTCTTTTGTTCTCAATTGTTGATGGTATCTGGTCAATGAGACGACATTAATTCAGAGTATCTTTGAACAATCAACAAGACATTAAACACGCTCAAAGCCATTGTCTTATTGTGATTTGTTCACGCAGAGATGCAGTTGATTTGCTCATATTTCAAATGGGTCATTGCCACTCTGACTGGGCCGTGTCAGCCTTTCATTTATAGGTATGACATTAAATATTAAGCAGTAGAGTGAAAATATTGTACCCACTACATGTAGCTTTGTCTGTTGTGGAGCATGTTATCTAGTTTACTGTCAGATGTAGATTCCTGTTCTTCACATCTGTCACAGGGTTTACTGAGTTTCCAGCTGAACCGGTTCCCTTTATTAAAAAAAAAAAAAGGTGCATATTCATTTGGCAAAGCCAACCACTCCTCATTTAGACGGATGTAACCTTGAGAGTTGCTTGCTCTTTTATCTGAGTTCAATTTCATCTACTTAACTTTAATGGTTGATAATAAACGTACTGAATTATTTAACCCTAAGTGAGTGACTTAAATGTGTTGCTTGCATCTTGCAACATCAATGATGGTGTCAATTTCCTGCAAACATTAAAACAACTGCTCGTGTTTGAGATTTTTCCATGGGCTTGGAAGATGATCACAATTTAGACAGATTATTGAGAGAGATAGCAGTTTGTGTTTTCCTACTGACATATGACCCAAGTTCTTTTCTCCACAATTGCACAGTTTCATCATGTAACAATACTTGTTACGAAGCATGACAGAAATAATGACCACAAAACTAGGCACCATTCTGAACATGTTGGAGACATGTTATTGAAAGGGGGTCTTCCTTTTCAGAATCATCTGAGGGCAAAAATTGGCAGTTCCTTGCCTTTATGAGTTTTCTGTCCAACCATTGCCAGAAATGACTCAGAAACGACTCAGACACGATCATTATATGATGGTGGTTGTTCCCATTATTTCTCCCTCCCACTGTGGACTTATATTTGTGTGTGAGCGAGACATCAAACATGGGGAAAGGGAAGTTTTATTTAATTGTTTATGTATTTTAAAAAAAAAGACAAGGGTTGTTAGAAAACATCTAGAAGTGTATCGTCAGCGTGGGAGTTGACATAAACATGTAATTTGAGTCATGTTGTTTTGAAGGCAAGGCATTTCTGTTGGTGTGGTATTTAGTAGAACAAACCCAACAACTGTGAAAGACCAGTTTAACCTGCCCTTGAACTGCAACTCATGATATTACGCATAAGCACACTTAATGTCAGACCTTAAGCAAACTCTGTTTCAACATACTTCTATATTACGGAGACTCCCATCCGCAGTATTTTTCTCAACTATGTAAATATATCCTTTTTCTGTCCCTAGTCTGTCAGTGTTTGGCCATTGTAGATCAGATTCTAGGAAATTGTGCAACTCTTGGAGTATTCACGTGCAGCTTTAGACCACAGAACAGAGCTTACATCAAGGGCCTTGGCTTTTCCTCTGTTCCTTTCCCTCCGCCTGCTGCCTCCGAGGTCATAGTTGACAGGAGACATGCATGGGTGGGTGATGTCAGCCGTCTCCTAAGGGGATCTGGGGGTCCTCGGGGGTCTCATGAGGTTGGGTAGCAGCTCTAAAGGAAAGATGGGAAGTAGTGATGGCAGAGAGGAGGAAAAAGGAACTGTTGTTTTACTCTTTGTTTTTTTCACATATCAGTGCTAAAGAAGGAGACGCAGGATGTTGATGGTTAGGGCTTCACTGCCAACAGGAGCTCACTCCTCTGGAGATATGTGTATGCGTACTGTATAAGCCATGTCACAGTTATTAAACAATTTCTTTAATGCAATTCTTTAAGCTATCTGCAATAATTTTGCTGAATTATCATAATCGTCTACATCTATTTTTATCACATATCTGAGTTAAACAAAATTAATGGCATATTTCTGCACTATTTAAACATAACCTTCCAATATTTCATAATTAACTAGTGCACTTTTGGTGACATCATTGCACTTCACTCCTTGATCTTAAGGTGTCCCACTTCTACTGGTACCTGTTGATAATAATTCATCAGTACATCAGTACTATTAGCTTTGTTCATATATTTGCATTATCTGCCTTATTGTTTACAAAGGCTAAAGAAGAAAAATTGTTCCAATGTTGCTATATATCATATTTGTGCAAAAATGAGTTGGCGTTTTGTATTGTCCCACTGATTTATAGACTTTTTTTGCAATACTACACTTTGACACTGAGCCATAACTTAAGGAAAGGTTCTTTAAGGGCACAACGTGTCATTGATTTTGTTCAGGACTCCACTGTTTACCATCATGTGTTTAACACTGGTGCAGTGGTTGTGAGAGTTTTGTGAAGGTGGTGGTGTCACAGTCCCCTGATAATGTGCTGTGATAAACAGCTCCCACTGCTCACACAGCTGGAGCACAAGTAGAAGAAGGGCTGAGGAGGAGGCCAACGTGTAGACGGCGGGAGAGAGAGAAGCAAAGAGTGATTGGACTGACACTACAGAGGAATCTGAGGCACTTTAGACCTGCAGACAAACCGAAAAAAAAAGAAGCCAATGCAGGGGGAACAACAACTGCAGGAAAACTGATTATAAATGACAAATCCCCAGCTTCTGCAACCAAACAGTGTGAGCCACTGTGTCCCCAGGGTTGGAAAATACAACAGAATCCAACCCAGTCTCTTGTACGCATTCTGTGAGCACGTTTGTTGTTGTATGAGGCCTCCCTAAATTCAACAGACTAGAGACAGGAAATTTTGCCCCTCCCCTCTTCTGTCCTCCCTTCATCCCCTGTCCTCTGCTCACTGCTTGGCGCTGATTGGCCGGGGGAAAGCGAGGGATGAGGTTTTGTCGTCTAATCTGCCAGAAGATCGCCACTGATGGGCCTCTGTAGAATGGCTTTACTAAATTACTGTTCCAGGGAAGGGCAAATCCCTTCTATCAGATAGCAGCCCTCTCTTCATCTCTCCCTCCTTTCCAAGTCCTGCACTCTTTCTTTTCACCGCATCAGTCAGGCTGTGACTATCTCTTTATCACTATCTTGTACTTCTTTTCTCGTCTCCGTAGCTCTCGGCCTCTACTTCTCCACCTCTTTTCGTTGCCTTCGTTTGTTCTCTGTGTCATTTAAATACGTCATGTTTTGCAGCTTATGTGAGTGTCTGCAGTAGACCCGTGTTCCGCTGCCCATGGGCTTCATACCTGGAGTGAATAAGATAAGTTTGTGGCAGAAAGAGAAGCTCTGTTTTTTTTTTTTTTCACCCTCCTGAGGCTACTCATTGGCTGAAACTAGATTTCAGGCCACGTGCGAACAGTTTCTCTCATCCCCTGTTGTGTTTGTGCTCGTCAACAAGGGGAACCAGTTTTAAGGTCAGCCATGTTGCTTTGTGCAGCCTGAAAGCGCACAGAACATAGCTAGATCCTGCTCCATACCTGAGGAGGGTTGTGTTTGTGGATTAGAGTTTATCATTCTTTCTTTTTTTGTGCCTGTGGTTTTTTGTTTTGCCTATATCAAAGAAGATGGGCAGATATTAAAAAGAAAATAACTCTTAGACCTGTATCCAGCCGTGCGCTCTGAGATTGGGAATGTTGTCTGGCTTGGATCGCTGAGTGAAGGCTTATTCCTTATGACCTCCCGCGTTTTGTTACAGCTACCTCTAACCCCTCCTCAGTCATGTAAAGCTGCCAACGTTGTCGTTTTGTGCTGACATATGGCAGCCAGGCATGTCTGATGTCACAGAGCGCTGCTCTCCAATTGGCTGCTCCACTTCCTAACAGAGCGATAATTAACAGGTATAGAAAAAGGTGGGGAGGCCACACACACACACACACACACACACACACACACACACACACACACACA
>JAPTHA010000006.1:17546701-17562935 GCA_029814585.1 Gymnapogon annona | reverse complement strand
CACACACACACACACACACACACACACACACACACACACACACACACATGTTTTATTGCTGTGCTGTTTGTGGAGTGTTTCACTAAACAAGATTTCCAATAACCCAAGCCAAGAGGAAATATTTTTGTCAGAAAACCTTTTGTAACTCAAAAGTTACAAAACCAAGTCTTAGTTTTGAAACATGTTCTGATATTCATATTTGGTTTGACATTTACAACAGATGTGGAAAATCTGATTATTCTTTTTCCCTTTAAGCATTTCTTTCATCATTATGCACTTTTTTTATCCGCCTTGGGTGGTGCAGGTTGGTCTTGGTGATATCAGATATCACTTCTTAGTTAAAAGTCAATGCTCAGCAGTCAAGAGAAAAACCCCATCCGACACTCTGCTCAGTTACCTGTAACAATGAATTTGTGATGTATAATAGATATCAAATGTTCAACTTAAACATCGTTTTCAGATCACCATTGTATCAAATTATCCTCTTTATGTTTTTTGCCATTCTGTGATGAAAGATGTCACAATTTTGCACATATACAGTATTAGGCAGTATCTAAAAACATGTGCAAGGCGGTGGATTACATTTTTTTTCAATGGCAGTGTTCTAATTAGTGCAGCTGGAAGTTTCTGAACACCAGGTCTTAAGACACAATATTAACATTTCTCACCCATAATTCCATAGTCAGGAGTCTTACTTGTTCTACAGATCATGTGTGGTTTAAGAATGGAACCTGGACTATTTGCAGGGAGCAGGCTGGAGGTCCCTGGCTGATGTACGGCCAATGATTAGAATGGTGTTTTGGAGGACTGGTGTTTGGTGAGCCCCACCCTTCTTTATCGACTCTCTCCCTGCAGTCTGGAAAGGAAGCATCTGCCTGCCCCTCTGCCTCCCCACCACTCAGCGCACACGTGCTCTCTCCTTCTCTCTCCACAGCCAACACTGGTGTCGCCAAGGCTGTTAGCTATCCAGCTTGCACTGATGTCACAGCCTCTAATCTTTCTAACATAAAGGCCATGCAAAGGGAATTTATGTTAGCCTGCCACAGCAAGAAAAGCAGAAGCGGAGAATCGTTTGAGCAGGTTGACAGATAAGGCTCTTGTGCTTTCTGTGTGGTGCTTTTTAAGCCATGTTAAGCTGCTTAATTAGACATAATCTACAGACCCCAGACTGAGGCGGAACTAATGAAGTTAAAAGACTCAAATCCCATCCTACCATCACACTCTCCTCTAGTCCACACCATCACTGCTCATGCCGCCCCATCACCGCCACCCTCCGCTCTCTGTTGCCTGCCATCACACTCTGCTCATCACGGCTGACTCTGGCCTCTCTCCCTCCTTAGCATCCCTCTCTGACACCCATTACTGTCTTCATCTCACCCAGACATGCTGTCCTGTACACATTACAAACCTTCAACTCTGTGTCAGGAACATCCAGCACTGTGATCATTAACTAATGTTTCCTACAGCTCTGACAAGAAAAATTTGCTATATGACGCATTAGAGTAGTGATTATTCCATGCTCATGCTGACGCAATGATACACCAGTATGTATTAGAAACCTGTGCATATGACAATAACCAGCTAAAATTCAGCAAATCAAACTGAAATCTACCAAATTTCTTCTCTCCGGCTCAAATTAAGGTACTGGTAATGATTCCAGGAACATGTTTGTTTTCTAAGCCCCCACAAAAATTAATAGTTCACAACTTAATTTCTTTGGAATTCCTACTTTATATTCAGCACCCTGAATGCTGATTTGTTTCTCATTAAGAAACGCTGGCTCTGCCTTTTTGTACCTGCGCAGCCAGGTTTTCTCTTGGCAAACACAACTTAGAATGAGAGAAAAGAGGGTTGACAGTTCATTTCAACCACAGCTTGTGAAATGAGCGATGTGTGAGCGTTATAAAATAATATCCCTGCATGTTATAAGATGATGACCTCTGGGGGAAAAAAAACACTTTATTATGTTGTGAATACAAGAATGTGTAACGCAGTTCAAAGAATTTCATTGCCATAAAATCTCATTTCAGTCCAAGCCAATCATCCATAGAAAACTAACCCGGCGAATCCCAACATTTCTATGATAAGTTCCTCATAAGGATGGCGCATAGAAAAAGAAATGTGTAATGAAGGTTTTCTGAGGTGAAGCATTAATGGTCCCTGTGATCAAATTCAAAAGGTTGAATCCAGACCGAAAATCTAGGGGAAGAAGAAGAGCGTTATAACAAGTTTCCCGGCAGTGTCTGGTCTCTTTCTGCACATTTTTATCTCTGCGGCTGTTCTTCGAGCAAACTGTGTCTGCTCTTGTTCTTAAGCCTACCCTCACTCTCGTCTGGTAAGAGAAAAGATTTGTTTCTCATGTTAGTAACACAATTCCCTTTCCTAATCCCACCATGAGGCAAATCTGTGCCCCGGCTAGGTCTATGAATATTTATCTGTGAGGGAATGAGTGACTCCCAACATTTTCTTTTTTCTCTTGTTTAAAGAACACTTTTTTCTTCCGCCTACACCAGTTCCTCATGTACCCCCTGTTATTGCTTTGGCATGTTTACATATCCATCTTATCTTCACATCTAGCAGGACCAGCTTCGTTGTCGTTGTTTTGAGTTGCCCCTGAAGCTGAACAGCCGTTATTTTTCCTCACTGGAGGTATGGTTGGCACGCCATCCGTGAACGCTCATCTTCCGTCCAAGAGGAAATTGCAGCTGACCATTGTTGGGTTTCATCATCGTCTTCAGCACTCTGCCTTAGTGCTGTGATGGCCTGTCAGTGAATTTTCCCCAGCCCATTATCTCTTTGCCTCTCCTTCATGCCCTCCTCTTCTTAACCTGCGCTGGTTATGGCCTTTTACAGTGTCAGGCTCATTCTCTCCACCTTGTCACGCATTTGCTAGCATGCATTTACATTCATTTAGTTGTGGCAAAGGCAAATAACCTTTGTAATCAAACTTCTCCTGATCTCATACGAGCCCTATAGAGTGCTGCCTGACATTCTCATAACAGCCTGGTCGCCCTCTGTGCCATGCATGGGTCCCAGCGCTGCCAGGTATCATGCTGCTGTTGAGTGGATCAGAAGGCTGCTGCATTCTGGTCTTGCTTGATTAGCCAGTGTGTGATGCTGTAGGCAGCTTTGTTTTGTTGCTGAATGGGCTGTTCCACCGAGAGCACACGAGACGACAAGGAGCAAGGGCGGAAGGAGGCGAGGAGACCAGAGGGGGGGGGGTGAATGGGAGAAGGGTGGAGTGGAAAAGGAGCGCAGGAGAATGCTGAAAAAAAGATTAAAGGAAAGAGGGAAGCATATGAAAGGAGAGGTAGGGAGTAGATAAATGAGACGGGAGAAAAGGCTGGAGCAGAAGGGGAAGGCAGAAATGAGGAAAGGAGGAGACGGCAATGCAGAAGAAGGGAAAAAAAAAAACGAAATGACCTCTCCTTCTGTGGAGAGGCAAGATAACTGCGAGTGTTTAGAAATGCTGAGGTGGACAGAAGCCATATCTTCCACCAACACAGCACCTGCTAGTCTGCCTGCCCCCACCCATTCATTGACCGACTTTCTATTGTGGGTATTGGTGCACTTGTGTGCGTCGTCCTGTCTGTGTGTGCCAATGCATATACATACAGTTAGAGGAGCCTTTTTTGTTTCAACTCGCAAGATAGTGCCTCCAAACGTGTTGATGACAAATCCATGAACTCCTGCACTGCACCACTTCCATACATGCATGATGAGATTTAATAGCTTTTCTTGTAAAATATGTAAAGCATGCAGAGGTTTCCCTCTTTGTGTCCCTGTACATTATGTCATTGTCATCCTTAGGTGAGACTTTAGGCCTCATAGGTTGAAATAATTGTCATAGTTGTATAAATATGGTTGAGTGACAAAGGAATACACAACAAAAAAGCCAGGTGAACACCATTCTTAGTGATGACACCCTCATATGTGCTGGACAGCTCTTTGTAAAATGTCAAACTACTTTCACACTCTTCAAACCATTCATTCAGACTCCTCGTGTCACTGGAATTGCTATATTGTCATCCTTGGAACCGACCGCTCCCATCAAAATAGAAATGTTTCATCGTGGGATTAAGGTGATCACTCATAACGGCTTCGTATTGATTTGCAGTGACCATTCCCTCCCTAAGTGCACTCAATACCATGCCAAACAAATTCCCCTCACAGCGTAAGAAAGCAATCAGATCCCCTCACTGCAGCGCTCAGGCATGCAGACCTGCACTGTTTCTGTGTGCGCGCCATACATGCACTCACCGTCTGGTCAGGGAGATGGTGAATAATGATTCTCTGACTATCACTTCCCTCCACGTCGCTGTGGAATAGCGCCGGTGATTTTTGCACCACTGAACTCTCAAATGTTCATCCGTCTTTTTAATGGAGGGGTTTGTGCTTGGAAATAATATCCCTCTGTATTTAATTGTTGATGAACTGTTCTTGTCACCTCCTGCTCTGACATTCTCAGTCACCGGAGGAAGTGTTACTCAGTTGTTCCTTACACGCTGCCCTAATACACAAACATCGCAGTCGTTAAATGTGTGATATCAGACACATTTCCTGGATCTTTTTCCGAAAATGTAAATATTTTATTCACAATTGTTATTGAAGCACTATCCAGCTGGGGGGGATTGTGACTCAATCTCCTGCCACCTGTACCCCAACAATTAAAAAACCTACTTTCAGAGTAGGCATCTTGGCATCTTGATCCAAAATCAGCATCAAGGCAGCCTGTTCAGTGGTTTTGTAAATGTCACAGAGCACTATTAGTGGTTAATCTCTCAGTCAAACCATGACATGCACCTGTTTGGAAACATCCAAGTTTGCTTTGTGTCATGATTAATTCAGCTTTTTCTTTTAAATTGTCACACGTTTATCTGCTTTAAGCAAAAGTGGCACTCCATTTCAAACACCGACTTTTATCCTTTCTCCTAATCCACTTCACCTCCTCCTCTCTATGCCACCTGTAGACTTCACTGTGTGTTTATCGATCATTAGATGGGAGGACACTGACATGAAAATTTTAATTATTATTTTTTTTTTTTTTGCAATTTTTCTCCAGAAAGACAGATTTTTGTACCACACAGGCCTTTTATCCTCAGATACCTTTTGTCTGACAGTATGAGTGTAATTCTGTATGCCTTTGCCAGTGTGTATGTTTGGGTTTTGTGAAAGCAGACTGCATTGTAGATGGAATAAAGCCCACTGTGAGTGTTGACAGTATTGGCTTGTTAGCACTGATGGGGTGGATGAACGCTGAGTACTGTGGGCTCGAATGGAATGGGAAGGCAGATCTGCTGTATTCTTGTACGATGTGTCTCTGAATTCTACAAATCTCTTTTGATAGATTCAAGGTTGTACACCAAAATGAAAATATGACAATGCTAAGCCTCCTTGAGCTCTGTCTTTACCATCTCCGAGTGTTTTTCTCCTCACTTTCTCTTTTTCCTCTCTGTGATAACTGATTTTTTTATTCAACCTTTTCTTTTTTTTTACCCCCCTTGTCCTAGAAACTCACTTGATTCTTTTCTCTTTACTCATCCCTTTTACAAATAGTCTGCTTAATAGGCGATTGGATGAGCACTCACATGCACAAATACACAACCGCTTCCACACACGACGATTCACGTGCATGCGTAGGACTGAAATAAAGAAGCCCCTTATCTTTTCTTCCAGAGACACTCGGTTCATGTGCTTGCATGCAGATGAATAATATATGTGGATACAAGCACGTACACACACACACACACACACAACACAAGTAACACTATTGGATCGGTGTCTATGCTGACATAGGCCGTTGTATGTTGTGTGTTTCTGTTCTCTGTAACACAAGTCTGTGTGTGTGCGCTGTGCAGACTGCTGTCACTGTGAAGGGATGGAGAGTCTCCAGGGGCATGTAGATGAATAGGAGTGTTGTCACTAGTCAGGTCCAGCTGCCTTTGTGTTGTCTTAATACTGCATGTTCGCCTATTATACCACAAGCATTACGTGGTTGGTATGTCTGTAATTTTCAGAAAGTCATTACACGCGGGGTTATTTTTTAATTAATGTGGCTTGTGCATAACAATTCTCGTGTGAAAAGGTGTTAAAATGTTCCCGTGCGAAGACACCATTGTAGGATGTTAAGCCACATGCAGAACACCTCATCTTTGTTTGAAACATCGTCACATACCAGCACAAACGTGTGATCTCATGCGCCACACGCCACTCATGACAGCCTCCAGACACTTATGCGCTCCATCAGATAAACTAGCTTTTCCCCTCTCATTTTTTGTGAATAATTGTGTGAGCAGGTGTGTACGTTTAGCTCGCGGTGATGAAGACGGCGTCACCTGTACCAACATGTGAATATGTCGGTGCGTGAGTGTTTCGACTCAGAGAAAATGCTGTCAAAGCAGAAATCGAATAATTAGCCTGCAGACACATTCATGATACTGTCAGCTGTGCAAATAAATTTGGCTTCCAGTGGAGAGTTGTATGGCTTACAGAAAATTCATAGTTTTCTGTGGTCCCCTGCTGTTCTATACAGTACGTCAGTCTCCCAGGGACCAGCGCCACACTTCTAACACACTTAGACGTGGAGTAGCGCAGATGATATATTCTTTTCACTGGGCTTCACTACGATGAATCACGGTAAATTTGTATGTTTGATTAGTGCTGTGGTGGGTTGGAAGTTAATGTAGCGCATTCTGGGATTGCTGCAGCGCTGTTTTAACCAATGTTTGTGGCAGGTATGACTACTTTGTAATTCTATGCACTGTGCCTTTTTTTTTTTAATAAGTTTGAAACATTCTTAGGGTATTTTCATGCCACAAACAACAACTTTTGTTTTTTGCTAAATTTAAATTCACTAACAATGCAGTGTGTAACGTCTGCTCATGTGTGAGCCCAGGTATTGCAGGTATTTGGTTAGCACTGGCTAACGTACAGTCACTTAACTGGGTCACGCAAAGGGTGGTTGTTCCAGAGTTTGCTGTGATTGGTTACAGTTTGTTCAAAAATCACTCAGAAGTAGGACAGTACTGCCCTGGTTGTGCACATTAGGTTTGACTCTGTCGTAAGGTGACACTAATCGGGTGCATTATACCCTTTATGACATGAAGGCCATCTTTTGTAACATCATCGAGGCATATGCTCTGGATGTTGCGTCTGTGTGAGCAGCACTTTAGGAAGCCACCATATGTTTCAGTAGTTTAGTTTCTAGGGGAGTCAATGACTGCGCGTAAATGGTCAGGTTTATGGTGTGGAAGGTGATTTTCAAGGGGCAGTGGTGGTTGAAAAGTGCTGCAGAGGTGCCACATCTCATCCAGTTTGGCGAGACGGTGGATCAGTGTAGATTTGTACTCTATAGAATACAGTAGGCTGAACACTTGCCAGCTTCATTCTGCAGTGCATCCAACTCCAGCCCTGCTGTGATGGTGATATAAATGAGCAGTGTATATTCTTAAAGGTTAGGTGTTATTTTGACACCAGTATCCAGGGCCCCTACCGTAACGGTGTCTCACCTGCCAAGAAGCTATATAAGGCTGAGCAGTTCTTCCTAGTGTTCCTGCTCAAAGTTGTCTCTGCTCTGCCTTAATAAACTGATTTAATATTCAGTTTAGTTTTAAGCCCGGTTCTCCTTATTATTTTACGGTGCAGGTTTTCCTTTTCAATCTTAAAGAACAAAATGCTGCGAGACTGAAGAAGTACAAAAACCGTCTGACTTTGCAGTATGCCGCTGCATTCCCCAGACAATGCCAAACCTTAAACATAAGAGTGTTCATGATGTCCTCTGAAGTTTCATGCCCTTCAACATCTTGATGGTTCTGAATTTGACTGTGCTGGTATCACTAGAGCAGGGGGAGGGTTGTTTGATGCAAATAAAGTATGGTCATTTGCGTGTTGTACAAAGAGTGTTTTCAGGGGTTATGTGTCTGCCATACACACCGCAGCGCGATAGTCAAACGATTATTACTTTGTCAACTTAGTGCTTGTTTTACTATGCAAACATTATACTCCAGCCAGGAGACTTGAGTAACCCGGTACAGCAAGTCATCGCAGTGTTAATTTTGAAAAGTGTTCAGAGGCATGAATAATAATTAGAAAACGACAGCAAGCCTTTATTGCTGGACAGAGGACACAGGCAGACCCACATTCTCACCTCCTTTTGCTTATACTGGGATCTAAATGGGAATCTGACAGGAGGTAAACATGTCATTGTGTAGCGCAGTCCAGCAAACAGACAACCTGACAGGCCAGTTAATGGGCAGATGAAGGGATAGAGTTTAATAGACAGTGGAGAAAGCATAGAAGATTTATTTAAACAGGGCAATATTTACCAGTCTGGACAATGCCAGATTGTGTTTAAATGGGTCCTGCTACTCCCTGCTGTGTCATTTGTCTTCAAGTTCATTGTATTTAATTCTGCTTATGCATTATCACCCCCACTCCCCCCCCCCCTCCCTCGATTAAGCCAAGAGTTTGATTTAAGCTTCTATCAAAGGCTGTTTCTACTGAGGCAAGAGGCTCACTTGAAACCCTAAACATCAGAGTGGCTTGTGGGATGAGAGCCAGGAGCAGTGTGCTGCTACTGCCACAGCCACTGAAGGTTATTGGATGCTTTGAACTAACACCTGGGTACATAGCTTTAAATTAATATTATTTATTCATTTTAAAATTTGTGAAGTGCTTTGGCTGCTGACTGCGTGGACCAGCATGCGGTCTATTTTTCTCTCTGATCGTGTTCATGGTAGCAGGTTTGTGACTCACTCACTCTCCGGTCACTTCCAAAAAGCCTTGTAAAGCTCTCTGCTCCTCTTTCTCCATTCTGACCCGATGGCAGCAGGTCTCCAGAGTGCAATAGGAACAAGGCTTTACTGGCTTAATTCGTTTATTCTTTTCTTTCCTGCACCAGTCCTCTACCCTACCCGACCCCACCCTGCTAGATCTTTATCATGTTTAAATGTTTGGTTGCCCCCCCCCGTTACATAGACTCCCTTTATGAATGAACCCACTCAAGGTCATTTGGCCACTGTGCCTTTTTTCAGACTTTATAATCACAGCTTTGACATTTTTCCTCTATCTTTTTGTGTAAAAATAAATAAATAAATAACCGTAAACTTGTTGAACTCACACCCTTCCCCTTTCTCTTTGCTCAAATCCCCATGGAGACGGGAGAGACAGAATAAAGGCAAAGTGACACAGTTTATAGTGGGAAAAGACAGATGAAGACAAAATATAGAACTTTTAAGTCCCCTGATGTATATGTTGAGTGGACACAGGCACAATAATCCCTTTTTACTTTCACTACACAATCGCAGTAATGACATTATCCTGCACTCATCAATAGATGGACTTGCATCTTCATCGGGGATGTGTGGGTCTGTGTGTGTGATTTCCCCTTCCTTTGTCTGAGACCTAGGATTAGAAAAGCTTAAAGATTACATGCCTAGCAGAGTGTTCACGTTTAGTGTGTTTTTGTGTATGATCTAAGGTGATGATGGCAAGAAAAAAGAACGGTAATGCATCTGAGAGACTCAAATACAGGTGGTGCAGTAACACTTGAGCGAGAGCTGTGAAATGGAACTTTTGGTTTAATTTCTGCTTGTCATGTCCATCCCTGAAAATGGCTTTGGAGAAGCTCTGGAAACGCAACCTACTCCCCAATTAAAAAAGAAACCACAATATCTGGTCCTGGCTGGGTCTGTTTTTAGTTTGTAAATGACATAAGACTTGAATACAACAAACAACAGCTACATATCTGAAAGTCACACATCCTTATTCACCCAGACTGGAGTAAACGCACAGATGTTATACACTTTGGTAAAGAAAAAATCAATTAAAAAAAAAGCAGAGTATGCTGTGAGTGAAAACTAAAATCCTTTTCACGTTTGCATGTTTTTCTGGTTAAACTATTGCCTGAGGTGTCATTTTTCATGCATTCTTTTTACAGATATCTTCAAACCAGGCACAGAATTAATCAGAAATTTTTTTTGGGGGGAAATGATTTGTCCGTTACATCCCAAGCAAACAATAATATTGTAGCTACTGTTTTAATGTACTGGAACCGTAGCGGATGTGTGGACTCTCCATCTTTACCAAATTTTACAGAGAATTTGAAAACCAAAAGCAGTCTCTTGGATATTTTTCTACCATATTAAAGTGGTGTAAACCCTGTGTTGGATTCTTTCTCAGTTCAGTTCAATGTATTGTCATTTAACAAAACTTAATGTCTTACATATTTGCTTTGGTTTCTTTTAACATAACCACATCGCATGAACACATTATGCCAAATTGCTTGGTCCTATCATTTCTGCTTGCAGCTATGTTTTAAAATGACATTTGTTATTATTTGTAATGCGTCTTTCTGCCTTGTTCTGCAAATTAGATTGAACTTTTACATTAGTCTTGTATCCAAATTAGCACCCAGGGCACTGAGAAGTAATGGAGTCTTTTTTTTTTTTTTTACTTCTATACATATGCTTTGTAGGGTCATTTATGTATATGTTATGAGCTGTGACTTCTAACAATCCATTTTTTGGAAGACGCCATCAGTTTTAACACATAATTAAAGCCATAATATTCCCCACACCCGGTCTATCAACGACTAATGTTTAATGTGCGTCTCTGTTTTAAGAGAAGAGCTATGGGTCCTGGAACAAAAAAACAGCAGGAATGACTGCATAGTTGTTTTTTTTATGATCCTGAGGCAGGGATCCTTGTTTTGCCTTCTTCTGGCTTGTGCTGTCAGCTAGATTTTGGAAGCATATCAGCTAATGTGACTGGCCAGAAGGCTCATATGAGAACCCTGGGATATGAGGTAGTGTGGAGCAACGATGCCAATCAGAGGGAGAAGAACGTGGAAAGAGGAAGGGGATGATGCAAAGGAGAGTTGCCATCATTGCCAAATACAGGAATTGAATTGTGTGTGTGTGTGCCCATAGCGTGGGAGGTAGGGGGCTAACACTTGGATTAATTCCAGGAGAACTGCTGTAAAATGTAGCCTGGTTGTTTCCTGTTTTAGCCAAGGGAATGGTCTAATACTTACACACTCTGTTTTTCTGGGCATTTTCTCTCGCCATGCCTGGAGAGGGAACAGGGCAGGCAGGGCCAAGAAAGTTGTCTGGAGTAGAATAAATAATATAGTACACATGTAACTTTAAGAAATGAGGAGGAGGAAGAGGCCAATAGAGGTCAAGATTGATTACGTTTTTCTATACAGCTTCATCTGTGTCTGTTTTGCTATTATGTTTATCACATAATATCTCACTGTAGAGAAATGCAGACTGGAGGTTATGTTACACTGTTATTTTCACATGACTTATAGTCTATCCAGGCATATCGCTGTAACCACTCTGCTTCAGTTGCCACACAGGCAAACTTTTCTGGGAGGGGGCATACTCTTCCTAACCAAGGAAAACACATGTAATAATGGCATCATGTCATTTGTGTTGAGTAAACAGAAAATATGTCACCTTTTGTTTTTCTGTTGTTGTTTGTTTTTGTTAAGGTGGTCAAGTTATCGCACCTTTAGCTTCTTGCATCACCTAAATAAAATATTTAACTGCTAATTAAAGAGATAGTCACTCTTTTAAGCGGGAAAAAACTGAGACAGTTACTGAATTGATGTCGTCCTCAGTCTTAGGTAAAACTGACATTGATGGAAATTCTTTGGCTATGCATTGAACATCTGGGTCAAAGTAGTAAATATTAGATGGACAATTTTTCATTTTTGATTGAAATAAGTTATTCCTCTTGAGAAGACTGATTTGCTGCAGTCGGACTGGAACGTCATTTTGTCTTTCCCCAACTGCACTCCTGTGACTGAGAAATCAGCAACCATTGCCTTTTTTGATTGTATATGCAAAAGGACGCCCTGTCCGGTGTTTTATCTCAGCATGGTCAGAGCTGACCCACTGGAAGGCTGCATTCCCTCATCTGTGACATGGAAAGAACTGACTGGGCAGTGCGCCCCACGAACTTAGCCTCAGCAGTCACAGCTCAGCCTTGGGCTCCAGTGCTGCTGCAGCTGCAGGCATCAGCTCTGAGCAGAGCAGTCTTGAGCTGTAATGGCGCTCCAGTGTCTGTCTGGAGACTGATTTAAAATGGATGACCAAGCGTAACCCCTGTAACCTCTGGGCTAGCTTCCCCAGAGCCTGTCAGCTTTCTCCACTCAGCCTGCCGAAGGAGTCCTGGGATGACACTCCCACATGTGTGCACATATGGACTGCTGTGTTGGTACTAAAGGGTGATGGATTCAAATGCACAATACACCAAAGCCTCTAACTGCAGTGGAAATGTGGTAGTTAAGGCTGTTGGAAAGACTTTTATTTCATTTATTCATGTCTGCACCCGAATTTGGCGCATCACAGCAAAAGAGAAAGCATAGGCTATTTTGGTTCAGGGTGGAAATGGCTTGTTTGTTTGATTTTCTGTTGCTTCTGCAAGAATTGTTCTTTGGTAGAGCTCACAGGAGGTCAGAAAGAAAGAGTGAAGCTCTTAGAAAAAAATTTAAAGCACTAAAGAAAGAGGAGGAGGGATTAAAGTAACGGTGGGGGGGGGGTGGGCTTTGCAGCCATCTGCCTCTTTGCCAACAGTTGGTTACTGTGGCAACCAGTAAAAAGTCATTATCTTTAATTGACACTGTGGCAGGTTCAGGTGTTTTCAATTGTACCATTAGCTTTCTCTCTCTCTGTCTCTCTCTGCAATGACTCACCCATCTTTGGCAGCGGTAGTGGTCCTCCAGTTCATTCTGGGGCTCTGCAGGGTTTTTTTCCCCCCCATGTCATCCTTTTCTTTTGGTGTACTGTATACCTTTCTTCCAGCTGCCTCACAGGGTGATTTAGGGTGTGTGTGCATCGAAGGCACTTACTTTCCTCGGTAAGGTTATCAAGTTCTTAGGAGATGCCGCATGATGCTATTGTGCATTGAGAATGTGAGACGCATTGACAGATGGTACAGTGACAGGTACAGAAGAAAGTGACAAGAGGACGTTTTAAAGAGCAGAATGACAGGAATATAAAAGTTGATTGGCAGCGGAGACGACTATGGGGAAGGTGGAGGACAAAGACATGGAGAAAGTGGCTGTCTATCCTTTTAAAGATGGGCTTGTTACTTTCATGCTGAGGCTTGTCAAGGCAGCAGCAGCAAGAAGTGCATATGAGTGATCGTAAAGTAGCCCTGCCTGTGTACCATTACCCAACCACAAGTACTGAGCACTTACCAGAAGCTGCCGGTGTTAACCTCCTCCACTCTCCAGTTTTGCGCATTATGAGGCAAACTCTTCCTTTCTCCCTTCACTTTTCTCAAAACTTTTCGTTTCTTCATTTCACATCTCTCACCCTCCCCTGGCTTTTTTTTATGCATCCAACAAACTCTTTCACCTATGGGTATTATTTGTCTCCTATTGTGAGGCAGCCAAGTTGGGTGAATTTGCAGATAATTTCTGCTTCTCATAACTTTGTGGCTCTCAAAATGAAAAATACAATTTCGCCCCAGTGTTTACAAACAATACAAGCTTTCAAAAACCATTTGTAGTTTTCAAATCCATTTTGTCATAATGAGCTGTTCGTCCTCACCATCACCGGCTCCGTCAGTCAGTTTGAGTGTACAACATATCTGTAAGTCAATGAAAAAAATAATTACACAAAGCCAGCTCTGTCTGCAACTGTTTGCATCTGGTTGTTTCTTGTTACTTATTGGAAAGCCTGTCAGAACCAGTTGGCAGAGCAGTGTCCAGGCATTCTTTTATTACTGCTGGCTGCTTTAATAGGCTTCCACAGAGCAGGGATAGGTTGAGTGGATTGACTTAAAATGAGAATGGAAGTGTCACCTATCGACTAGTTTGTCTTCTGTTGCTGCTGGCAGGGCGTGATGATGCTGCAAGGATAGTGCTGCCTGGGCCGGCCCATTAGCACCTTGGCTCCACACATGAGTACATGACAAGAACAGACCACATACAGCGTGGCATTCACAGCCTGTGGTGATGTACCATAGCTGATGGCGTCTTCACAGCTAGCACTTTATGTCCCTCTGAGCTCACACTTCTCAGCATTCCGTAGAAATTGGTTTGTATTATCTTTCATTTCTCCCTTGTCTCATCCCTGTTCCGTCATTTCTGTCATTTTTAGATTTAATTGGTCTCGAAATGCAGTGATGCATGGACACATTTCTCTTGGTGGAGAAGAAACTGTTTTTCGTACATAGTTTGTTTAAGCTTTTCCTATTTAGGCAGGGAGTAGGCAACTTGGAGGGCAAGTGTGAGACGTGAGCGTGTGGTATCTATAGTAGAGCATATGGTGTAGGTGTAGGGTGGCTGTTTGTGTGTGTGTTCGCAGACCATCTGTCTCCTAGTAACGCTGTGAGTGATCTCAAGTTGATGTAAGATCTGTCCATAGGGATCGCAACACCTGATTATATACAAAGCCTGCAGGTTACACGTCCAGATGGGAAGACCTCCACAACATTATCCTTACATTTCAAGTGTTCATTAGAGAGCACAGCATTACGTTGCTAAGTTTGGAGGCCTTGATTTTGTGCCTTGTGGATTTATTGACTGTACGCTAATGTGGCCATTTTGGGCTGATTACTTTCAGCAGGTGGTTCTTAGAACTCTCTTTGCAATGTATAACCATTTAATGTTGGCAAATAATTGATGGTTAATTGTACTCAAACATTTTGTTTTGTTATATATTAGTGACTGTAAAACTTCCTAGTCCTGTTCATTTAAATGTGCAAATAGTTTTGCACCGACTTAAGGCAAAAGCCTTTTTGGGAGTCTTAGTGCTGCTATGGTCACTACACTGGTGACTTAAATTTCTGTTGGCTTTGCAATACTTAAACTTGGAGAGTTCTAAACACATTGTTTTGCCACTGTTATGGATATAAAGAATTACCACAAGTCTATTTCCTTCTGAACTCTGACATACAGTGAGTCTAATTTATACAGATGCTTTAAAGCTATGCTAGTGTGCAAATGATATTTATTCACCCGAAAACTCAAATGGCAAAATCTGAATAATTAGTGTAAACACTGCAGCTTTGTGTACAGGAAAATGGTTGTATTTCATCTCAGTATTTTAAATGAAAATATTGCAATTATTTTGATCCAGACGGATGAAAAATTTAGTTTCTTTTTAGATGATAACCAAAAGTGATTACAGCCGACGCCTCCAGAAAGCAGAGGTAACAAGTGGAAAACTTAGCTCTCACTAAAAGTAACTTTACCTCGAAGGATTATGCTATGATCTTTTGGAAGGATTGCCCAGCCATAAGCACCATTGAAAAGGGATTTGAGCTCTGTGAGATTTAAAGTCAGAACTTGTATCACCCTTTCTTTTGTCGTCTCACAGCAAGTGATGGAAACACAACAGTGCATTTAGACCTTGTGCACAGCAATGAAACCTTTCAATCATAGCCAAACCTGGAAGTAATGTTACCATTCACATAATTGTTGCAATCTTATCTGCAAGGAGACTTTAGTCTGGGGATTACAATATTCACAGCAGTAGATGAAGTGATACAAATTAAACTCTGGTGGCAGCAGAATTGCTCAGCGAACGTGCACAGCTTTCCCATCTCATTCACCATCTGGAAATCACACCCCTTAGATCTATTAGGCACCCACTCTGGCTAAGGATGAGTGCTCTGCAGAAAATGGGTTAATAATGACAATTAAATTGAAGGTAATGTCAGCACTTGATCTGTTGCTTACAATAGTATTTCATATGGATTGCATTTTTTGACATGATGTGTTGTTATAAGTGAGTCAGAGATTTGGTGCTGATTTACTGAAAATCTAAGATATGTAGATTGTTACTGACTTCCTTAAATTACTACCCAGAGATTAGAGGTTAGGGGTTATCGAGTGGATGAAGTGGAGAGAAGTTCAGACTGGCAAATATTCATGGTCAGGATGAGAACACGGCTCCATTTCTCGTTTATGGGCTGTTTTTGTAGAGGAAATCTATTATTCACAGTCTGATTTTTATTTGTAAACAGAGAATGCGCGAGGAGCAATTTTTCATTTTGCTCTATTGCACCAAACCACATGTACTGTATGTGTATAATGAAGAAGACAAAATAAGACCGATCCATAGGTGTGACGGCACCGGATATTTGCAGATGAAGGATGTCTACAATTTTGCAATGAGACAAACGCACAAAATTGCTGTGGTAATTATCCCAGCAGTCAGAATTAGAGGCTCATTCAGGTGAAAGATTAGCAGCTGGGTTTGAGGATCCACCCCTC
>JAPTHA010000006.1:17522024-17533852 GCA_029814585.1 Gymnapogon annona | reverse complement strand
GAGGAGAGAGAGGGAATATATTGGTAGAAGGATGATGAGTCTTGAAGTGCCAGGCAGGAGGTCTAGAGGAAGACCAATCAGGAGGCTTATGGACGTAGTGAAAGGGGTGTGAGAGTAGAGGATTCAGAAGGTTAGATGGAGGTAAGGGATTCGCTGTGGTGACCCCTGAAGGCAAAAGCCGAAAGAAGAAGACACTCCTGAATATTGTGCACAACCTTTGACAGAAGAGTTGAAGCTGTTATAGCTGCAAAGGGTGGATCCATGTCATATTGAACCTATGGATTTGGAATAGGATGTCACTTTAGTTCATATCCTAGTCAAGGCAGGTAAGCAAATACTTTTGGTAATATAGTGTATGTGCCAAGGCCAGAAGATTTCATTTATGGGATATGTTCAAAAGATGCCAGTTCTTCAGGAAAGCTCCACGTTCCTTACTTCCTTACTTGTATTCTCTCGTATTTAGAGTGCTAGTCCTCTTTTATTTCTTATTCGTAGTTTCTCTCACTCACATTCCTGTCACACTTTCTTTGTCTTTCTTTCTCCCTCCCTGCTATGTTTCTGTTATCTTTGCCTTTTCTTTTCTCACCTGCAAGCTCAGGTATCTCTCCATGCAACTTGCTCTGACTTTGTCTGCCCATGGCTGTCTCATTCATTTCTGAAGTGTCCCTCACATGTTGTCCCTCATGTTGCAGTGATACCTGTGACCTTACACTGTCAGCTTATCAGGTTGGTGTACCATTCAGTTCTACACATGGCCCAGTACAGACATGCAGGCTGAATAGGAACTACAGCTGTGTATGTTGTGCTTCTGTGTCTGTGATAATTACCACAGCTGTCAGTAGGGTGGAACAGGAGGGGATGATTAATGTTTTCACACACTCAGCTGTGATGTCCAAGTAGGTGAGGGCTGTCTTCTCATATAGCTCCTTACAACTCAAACAATGTTCTTTTTTCCCCGGGCTAAGGGGCTTCACTCATAGAGTACACAGATCATTTTCTTGGTCTGACTTGTAAACATTTGTTTTAGATTCAGCGTAAATGCAGGGCACTGGAGTTTTCTATTAGCCACACTGGAAACACAGTGATAGCCCTGTGTGAGCAACAGTATACTGTGGTGTTTCCCCTGACGGGTCATTGATAGCATGCTGCTCTGACTTGGAGCTGACCTGATGCTCTGACCCTAGTCCATATAGGGGGTCATAGAAAGAAAGATCAATGAAGTATCACATTGCACACGATGTACTGAGCACATGCTTAAAAATGGATTTAAAAAAAAAAAAAGCCGGCAGGTTTTCACTCGAGCCACTGTTGTCATCCTATTCAAATTGGGTACTGGCTGAGATTGGAAACCAATATGAGGTTTGTGTTTTGATTATCCTCATTTCAAACCACCATGGCATAATTGTGGTCCTGGTCAGATTGCAGCAGTTGTTTTCGAAGCATCTGTTTCATAGAAGACTCCATTTTCAATTTGCTGCAGTCTGAATTCCCCTCAGGATAACTGACATCTTATTGAGTTCTTTGGTCATCATAGGAGGATGTATAGCAGCAGCAGTGGCCTGGGTCAGCACAGACCACTTGTTCCCGTTAGTGTTTTGTCAGGGTTGACAGACTCTGCATTTAGGTTGTTTTTTGTTTGTCTTGGAGAGGCAGTTTTGGGCTTATGCTATGTAAACACTTTCTAGCCCTGAGCCTTTGGGTACTGCGTACCGCCCTGAAAGTCATGACAAGGAGGAACAAATAATTGAAACTAGACTCTGAGCCCATGTTAAAATCCCGTACACCTCAGGCAGTGACCAACTGCGTCTCTGTCCCGCCCTCCCTCAGCGAAAGGCCGGAAATGTTTCCTCTCTCCTGCAGATTCTTTTTTTCCCCCCAAACCTCCTCAGCCAGCAAGTGGAATGTTTTAAATTCCTCAGTCACCTAGTTCCAGTCTACTGTCCCTGCACAAGAAACAAGAGGGAGGGCGGTAATCAAGGAAAAGGAGAAAACGCAACAAGGGAAAGAAAAACAAAATCAACCCTGAGAGAAGCCAGAGTTCTGATGGAGCTCATAGTTTTTTGAGGGCTTTTTTTGTGTTGTGGCTTTGTGTTTCAGCACCCTACAGTGTGCAGTGTATGTAAACTCTCACTATGGTGTCTGTATGTTATTATTAAGGATGTGTTTTGTTTGTCTTTTGTGGTAGAAGTCTGTTTTGTCTTCTCAGCGCTGGCAACACATCCTGTCTCAGTCAGCAACTAAAAGGAGTGGCCAGAAGGCTGAACTGCAGGGGGAGAAGACAGTGAGAGAAAAAAGCGTGTAGAGGGGAGGGGGAGAGTATGGAGACGGTCTGCTAAACCGAGATAGGCCACAGATACACAACACAGCCAGTGTGATATGACACAAATAAATTATGAATAGATACTTGGAGCTAAAAACCACGCTGTCAGTGAGTTATGATAGCACAGCTTTCTACTACCATAGAAGTGGCTGTTTTGTGCCGTCATGTCATTAATAATTTTGTGCACATGTGAACCAATGTATATACTATTCAAGCATGCACGCGTAGAGAAAGAGTTTGGAGTGAGCAGGATCTATTTACCTTTTAATTGACACAGTACAGAAGCAGACGTATAATATCGAAGTGTACATCAGTCGACCAGATTCATTTCAGTTGAGTTGATGAATTGCCTGCAGTGTGACCTTCTATAAATGATCAGTATTGGCAGTAGTTGGTGCAGATAGTTGCCAATATTGTATTTCTAAATTGGAAATATTGACTTCTTAAGGGCAGTAGGAGGTCAGTGGATAAAAATAATTTCCATCTAGATTTTTGATGTTCATATCATTGAGTATCGATGAATTGCACTTTGTTTTGCTGATCAATTATACTGATTTATTTGATCATTTCATATGTTGCCCTGGTTACCTGCTTAATAAAACATTGAAATTAAATGTCAGATATGCATAATGCATATTCAGTTTCAACATGTTTGATTGGAAAGGCAGTGTTGATTGGCTTTTTCATTGCTCCATATTACTGTAATTAAATGTTTCAATTCATAATGTTGTAATTTATTGTGAGCAAGGCAATGTATTCTATTATGTTGTTGAACAATTGTAGAAAGAACACCCACCATATGTACAAAATATAATCAGAAAAGTTTATTGTAGACTTTAAGTCAGGTGGCCATAGTTTTCAAACTGAAGAGTGTAGGGCCAACAAAATATACCACCTGACAGAAATCTTTTAGTAAAAGCTGCTATCTTTAATATTTGTTGTGTTTTGGGGTATTTCCCATCACAGTCCGTGGCTGATCAATCATAGATTTGCTGTCTGCTGAAGACGTATTAAGTGTTCTCCTACGGGGATAAAAACCAGTATCAGCCGCAGCACAGGATTATCCCTGTATCGTGAAATGCTGTATCATATACTTCACTACTCGTTCTACTACTTCACTTCACTACTGTCAGCAAAACCCCTTGTGCAGCACAGCGGAGATGGTTTTAAAGCAAACACCAATCATTTTCCTAAACATTCAGACAACAAGCAGCGGAGAAAAGGCCCAGGTGAGCATTTGTTGATTAATTCGGCTTTCATGTAGCGTTTCCCTGTTTGTTTCCTTCAGTACCGCTGTGAGCGATGCGTGAATATGTGCGGTATGGAAAATGTTTGAAGCGCAGTGAGGCCGGTATCTAGAGCAGAGGGCACGGCAGGCTCCTTCTCTCTAATGAGCACTACTCTACTTGGTTCCTGTGTCTGTCTGTCAGGCCTGCACTGTTAATACAGTCTTTGTGTCCAGCCAACCATGCATCCCTGCCTCACCGCCCAGTCTAGCAGGGCACGGCCTCTGGGGGCTGACAGATGTACTAGAGATCCAGGCCTCTGGGGCCTTCAAAACAATCCCACTGAACACCATTAAAAAGCCCTGCAATTATTGTCTGTGCCTCAGACATACGGAGAATATTGCAGCAGTGTATTGTAAGTCTCTTAACTGAGTTGAAAAGTAATTTTAAACAATGAATAAGTTTGATTATCCGAGAGCTGCAGTGCAGTAGAGTGAGAGATGAAGAGATCAGAGCTCAAGACCGGAATTTATGATAAGTTAAACATTTAGAGCTGTCGGGTAAAGCGGGCGTGCACATGTGTTTGTTCACAACTTTGCTCTTGTAAGAAGATAATAATAATAATAATAAAAAACGTAATCCTTGTAAAAAATACTCGGGAGATATTTAATTCGATTCAACACTTTTGAAGAGCATCGTGTCTGCTCTAAATGTCATCTGTTTATGTCTGCCACGTCCTTGTCCTTCAGCATAAAATAATAGAAATCCATAATAATACTCAAATGCATTCTCTGGTTCGTCTTAAAAATAATTTGCTCCTTGTTTTTTTTTTGTTTTTGTTTTTTTTTCAGAAACCAAGACCCAAACCCAGACATTCCATTTCAAAACCCATCGAGAGTAACTACTTTGGCATGCCACTGTCCACTGTAGTCAGCATTGAGAGGCCGATCCCAATCTTCATCGAGAAGTGTATCCGTTTCATTGAAACAACAGGTAAGAAGCTTTATTTTGTTTTGTTTAACTTTGTACGGTGCCTTAATGGGTTTCACTCTGACACATTACAAGCAGCTGTTTGTAGTTATTTCAAGTATAAAGTGTATCCAGGGATACATTCTCCTACTATATGCACTATACCTGCCACTCTTAATATATATTCCATGTATTTTTATTATTATCTTAATCCTCCCTCCTGGTGGGATTGTTGCCCGCTACGGCCTTCAGAAGGAATAATTCTATCGCCCTTCTTAAATCACACGATTCCTCTGTCTGTATGTTTCCTTTGAGTTTCTGTTATTCGTGGTGCAGGTTTGATAAATGGTACTACCTCACTGAGCTGTGTGACTGGTACTTGTCCAAGTGCAGGGATGAAAATTGAGTTGGTTTAAATTTCCAAAAATGGGGCTTTTCCCACTTCCACGGAAGGGAATATTAATTTAGAATTTAATCTACCTTCTGTGCAAGAGTTTGTCAAAGACCTGATATGTGAAGTCTCAAATTGCCTGATTCTATTTCCAGTGGTTACGATGTGAGTGTTGTTGTTCTTCATCTGGAGTGAGTCCTCAAGTTAGTGTAATGAGAAAAACCAAGTGGGATTTTAAGATGTAAACAAGTTCATGTATTTGTACCGATTTTGGCCTGTTCTCGTCTCTCCTCCATGGGGGGTCACGGGTGCAGGGATCTTGTTGGTTGGCCTGTTTTAATCAGATGCCAGACCTCCTGCCGGGCTGGTCTGGTGTCCACAAGCCCCAGGACTCCCGGCTTCCTTTCATTTTAGCACCAGCTGTGAGACTAAAGCTCAAGTCAAATTATTGTATGATTTTAATGTGTGCTCATATGCAAATTTGATCATGGTTCGTGGTAATGTTTTCTATAAATTATTACATGCCTGACTAAAATTTCCTTTTCATTCCGTTCTGTAAAACATTTGTGTTGGAGCATTTTGTCAAAACATGGCTGTTTCATGCCAGTGCATTCCACAGTAATCTCCTTGCTGATTAAAGACTGTATTTTGGATTATCGAAGCCTCGCAACGAACATCCACCGCCTTGGTCTGTGGGAGTATATGGGCACAGATCTAGATAACAAGCCATCACATTAGATTTCACCTCGCCCTGTTCAGATGTTAACTGGAGCAGTTACAGCAGTTAGTGCTGGATGAAGGAGAAAAACAGGTTAAATATAAGTTTTAAGCACTGATCACAAGGGGAGGGGGGACCTAATAGGTCCTTTAGAAGTATTTTCCACCTCTTAGCCTCACTTATTCCCAGAGTATTTATCCAAATTCCATCTCGTTTGCGCCTCTCTGCTCCTGCGTCCTTGTTTCTGTTATGTCTCTCTGCCCAACCACTCGTCCTTCTCCCTCTGTCTCACAGAGTACCTTCACTTGTCAGGTTTGAATTCTTTCACCTTCTTAGCTTATACTGTATCCCCGGCCGGATAGCTCAGTTGGTAAGGCACTGGACTGGTGCGTAGGGGACCAGGGTTTGATTCCTGGCATGAGCGTCCAGTGGGTTGTGTCAGGAAGGACATCTGACATAAAAACCCCTGCCAAATCAAATATGCGAATTGGATTCGCTGTGGTGATCCCGGAAGAGAAAAAAGCCGAAAGAAATCATCATCAGCTTATACTGTATATCCACTTCTCTTCCTGCCCTATCGTCACCTCCACCACCAAGTTTCTGGTTCTCACTCCATTCCTGCCACATGCTTTTGCTTCCTCCTCCACTGTGTGCATGTGTGTGTTTGTGTTCAGCCAGGTAACATCCGATCAATATCACAAGGTAGGAAATTGGAAGAATGTTCATGCTCGTCTCCTTCCTCCGTACAGGTTGCTTCCGCAACTGTTTGCGTGCGTGTGTGATGTAATGACAGAGTGCTGCAGAGATATTCTGTTTTTATACGAAAATGTTTATAGGCCAGAACCGTGCTCCCTCTTATAGAACAACCAGGAATGTACCGTGAGTCAGCGTTATCTGGTGGGTATAATGGCACCGTCAGGAAATAGTCGAACACGTCTGTCTCTAAGTGTGTCCCTGTAGTTAGAGGTGATAGTGAGTGACGCCTCGCTGTCAGCGCTGAAGCTGCAACCTTGACCCACATCCTTCCCTTCTCCGTTCACCTCATTCTAGAGTTTTCAGCCAGCTTTTTCACACTTCTGCTTGCAATCTTGTACCCATGCATTAGTGTTTACTTTCATTTATTAATTTTCTTTACCATTGATTAGAATGTTGGTCCATGTTAGAAGTTAATTTGTCACACAAAGTGCACCTGTAAACTTTTTAATCTTATGAATGAACAGCCAAACGTATCTTGTCAGGGCTCAATAATGCAGTGTACTGGTTTTAGATTGTCTATTTCGCCTATTATATCTTTGTTGCTTCTCTTATTTGTGCATAGTAGGTCACTTTCACTTGTCTGTGAGAATAATAGGAGTGGATGTGGTATTTTGTGTTATTTTCATGCATTCTGAGCCTGTAGAAAAGCAGTTATATAAAATCAATCTATAGTGACTGCTGTTATCTCCCCTCAGCTCTAGCTTTCTCTCAGCACGGTAGCTGCAGTGTGTTGTGCTCATGGGTGCTGAGGTGATGAATGTGTGTGAGCGTGTGCGGGCATATCTACTGGCTGTAGGAGCCTCCATAGCGACGCAAAGGGCAGCACCCAGCGACTGCCTGTCTCCATGGTGAACTATGAAATCAGCCTCTGGCAACTGAACCCACAGAGACACTTGGGCTGGTCTGATGTGGTATCAGCTGGAGTTTTGTCAGACAGTGGAAAGCTGCAAGAGCACGTTCATAAACTGCAGAGCCTTTACTCTGCTGTAAAAGTTTGTGTGACTGCAGTATTTTTGCTCCTTACTAACACCGGAGGCTGTGAGGTCACTGAGGATCAGTTTTTGACCTTTATGAGATTCCAAAGCCTGATGAATCTCATTGTCTGCTCATCATCTGTGTAAGACTACATAAATATACACGACTGTTGTGTTTCATTGTTGATAATAGCTCAAACTAAAGATCCGCCACAGTTAACATAAAGATTTCCACCAGTAGAAAAGGAAAATATGTAGAGGATGAAGATAAGTTTGCTGCAGGAAGTGCTCGTATTTACACTGACTCCAGGAACTAGTTTTGCTTTGTTTGACCCCAAAGGAAGAGGAAGTTTCTGTGTTAGAGAGCTCACCTTTTACGTTAATACTGTCTTTACCAATTGGATTATCTTCTGTTTCCGCTCGTTGTGGCTTTTCTTCCAATCATTTCATTCCGCTTTGTTGTTTCAAGCACGTTTTCCATCCCTCTATATATCCCACCTTATCTTAATCCTTTCATTTTCCCCCCCCATTGTCTCTTTCATCACACTGACTCGCACTTCTGCGTGTCCTCACACTCCCCTACTATCTTTCCCATCCTTGGTTGCTTGTCCTATTTTACCCCTATCTCTCACTCTTTCCCCACTACAACTACACTACTCCCCTCTCCTATCTTTCCTCCCATCCCCGTTTTCCTAGTGTCTGGCTGGAAAAGCTTTTGTGGATAATTGATTGGCAGAAGGAGGAGATCGATGCTGTATACCTTCACTGAGAGCTCTCTCATTTCCTCCCTGCCTCTCTCTATCTCACCCTTTTTTCTGCCACTCCCTATCTGCCTCACTCCCTCTGGATTGCTCTTTGTCTCCTTGAATTGCCACCAAACCGTGAATATAGCAAGCGAAGGAGGTGAAACCTTATCTTAAATTGGAGACTATATTAATGAACCAAAATTCACTCAGAGCAGTTATCTTTCTAGTGTCCTGCCTTGACTCACTTGCTTGTTTTTTCATGAGCTCTGGCTCAAATACAGGTGACTGTGTGGCTGTAGTAAGCCAGACCATTGCATTTTGTGAGGTGTCGGACCACAGATGTGAATGAGCCAAGCCACAGCTGTTATTTGCTCAATAGGAACTAGTGTTGAGCTGCAGACAATGTGTTTGGTGCGTATATGAGAAGAGGTGAAGGTAATAAGAAAGTATGTTCTGCTACTGAACTTAGCTTGATGTTAAAAAAGAGCTTGTTGCAGTAGAGGAAGCCGATGAAGAATATTAAGAGCCTCCTAATCAGTCTGATGTTGTCTGTTCATCAAAAACAAAACAAAAAAAACACCAAAATATTAGTGATTGAATACTGTATATAAGGCCTCTTGGTGTTGATGAAAGATAAATGTGTGTCTATTCTTTGACCTTTCACTGAACTCCTCACTTCTATGGCATTTCTGCTGTATGCACTGCTTTAAATACAAAACGATGCATTCAAGTGCACTTCTTAAGTGTTACTGGCTGCTTCAGTTAAATCACATCAGAGTAGACTTCCTGCCAACCAAATAAAGAAAAATATCAAGTGTATTGTCAAGTAAGAGCCCAGGGAAATAAAGCATGTAAAACCTACTTGGCTGATGCAATGCTGAGTCTTTCATATTGTATTGTTGTGGGGAATATATAGTTCTTGTAAAGCTCTTGTATACATCCTTTAATGTGATGCAGTATTCCTTACTGCTGAGTTGTTTTTGTCAGATTTATTAAAAGTCAAAGTTGTCTATCCTTGTGGTCTTTTTCCCGTCTGTTGCCTAATCACGACTCTGTTCAATACAGCAGCGCACCTGATTTGTTTTCCTCAGATGATAAATATATGTAAAAATAAAACATTAAATAAACAGAACATGAACCCAAATGTACAAAGTGCTGCTTTATGAATATTTCCAGCCCAAATTCTTATACCGATGCAAATGAATGTTTAGCATATCAATAAGGGTCACATATTATTCACCCCCCTACCCCTATTATTTTTGAAGCGTAGAGAGTTAGAAGAGAGGGTAATGTGCAGAGCTGCCACAGATCTTCAAGTCTTTGTAATAGTATATCAGTAAGTTAGCATCTGCTCTTCACAGTGCACCAATGAGCACTATGCAGTCTATGCTTCAAGGGTTTAATAAATAGTATTAATCGAGTGTTTAGGGTAAAGGCGACGTCAGGAAATGCTAATATCAAACCTGCTGTAAATCACCTCTTCATTTGCAGCCTCATAGACGACATAGAAATGTATCACAAAGCTCAGAGCTTGGAGGTTATGGACCAGGTTCTATAAAAGTGTGTTTCGTGACGCAAATTAAAGTAATTAGCCAGTGACATTTGTTTTTTCTTCTACCTGCCAGGCCTGAGCACAGAGGGCATCTACAGGGTCAGCGGGAACAAAGCAGAAATGGAGATGATGCAGCGGCAGTTTGACCAAGGTTTGTTACTGCCCACATACACCACTCACACATACATGAGAGCTGACGCACATTCTTGCTTCATGTGTACATTTTTTTTTAAAACTTGCGGACACAAAAGGTTGTGAAGGTGTGTGCTTGTGTCTGTGTTCTATCTATAGCAAGCCTGGATCCCTTTAATTAACCGGGGTGCATTAATTCTACCAGGGGAACTGGCCTTCACTTCGTTTTAGTTTGCAGAGCTGCCTACTTTATCTTCTACATGCCCTTGGGTGCCCGTGCATGTTCACATGTGTGCATGTACAAGTGCTCTCGGTGTGTGTGAGAGCGATTGAGTGCCTATCTGGTATGGGCAGTTAATTACCTCTAGATTGGTTTGGTTAATGAAGCGTGGCGCTGGTGAGATAGATAGTTGAGAGCTATGGCCTGTGTTTGCCGCGTGTGTGTACGGTCGTATCCACGCCTGGTTGAGGTTAAATCTAACTCAAGTAATCAAACTTGAAGACCTGCGTTGAATCATTTTGAGCTTCAGGCACACGGGACAAGACAATTACAGGTGAAGCTCCAGTGGAGGTGTCTTCTAGTCATACTGAAGATGGCACTTGATCACCTCCCCGAAGATTCAAATACCTCATTACAGGAGAAAGCAGCGACAGAAGCGATGCACGTTCAAAACGGGAGCTCAGACTGTTCAACAACTCTCCAACTACATGTGTGGGCTGTTTTTTTTTTTTTGGTTTTTTTTTTTGCTCTTGCCTCTCTCCTTTCTACACCGACTTCCCATATAAATTAAAAAGTTGTCAGAAAGGTCTTTTTTAATTGAGCCTCCTGCACAGACATACAGTTTGAGCATACTTGTTCTGGACTTGTTGTACTCTAGTGGTTTTAGCATCAGGCTCTTTGGGCTGTGTCTCTCTGTCTCTGTCTCTCTCTCTGCTCATCTTCAGTAGTCTATGGTTCATTCGACATTTATGACAGTATATTTGGCAAATTATTTCACAACTAAACCCCAACATCCCTAAAGGAATCAGATAGACTGATGAAAGAAGGAACTGTAAGGTCACTGGTTAGTTTTCTATTAGTTATGTTGAACAACCAAAACCTGAGTAAAAAGCAGTTCCCTCATAAATGGATTGTGCATTTGTAGTGTTTCATTGCCGCGCATTGAAAATGTTGTTTCACTTCTGGATTAACTGGATGTTAATTTTCTGGTAAATCAACTTTGTGCCCATAGTTGACTTTACATTCCATGTTGAACAAGACAATTCTGGAAATGTACCCAAAGAAAAGTGCTTATTATTTACCTTTTTTTCTGTCTTATTGCTTTGTACAGACCATAACCTGGACCTAGTGGAAAAAGACTTCACCATCAACACAGTAGCAGGGGCCATGAAGGCCTTCTTCTCTGAGCTACCTGAGCCTCTGGTGCCCTACAGCATGCAGGGGGAACTGGTGGAAGCCTTCAGTAAGTCCCCAGGCTTGTGTGTGTGTATATGTGTGTGTTGTGGGGGGGGTGATGGGGGCACAGGGAGGTAGGGGAAACGGCAAGAATGGCAGACTTCTTCAGTAAAACCCGAGGTGTATTGGATTTTGCCCGAAATCCTTTTCCCTTCATTGTAACTTTTCTTTAACCTAACAAGCAAAACTCTGGCGGTCCAAATCCATCCATGGGGAGGATTGGATTTGCCACTCGCTGAGGACACAGAAAATGAAGGAGAGAGGGATGGAGAAGTGAATAGTTTAGGCTTGGAGGAGCAGGACGTAAGGATGATGGTGGATGATGGAGAGATGAAAGAGGAAGGAGGAGCCCCGAGTAGAGTCTTGAGTGATGCGTTGGGTAAACAGTCATATGTTAGATAAATGGCCGCAGCCACGCAAACGCCACAGTGTCTCTTTTTCTCTACGTTCAGTAATCTGGCAGAATGGAGATTTACGGCGTAGCTTAGTCATGCATTGAACCACAGAGATTTAGTCCAAGCCAAGGAGGCTGCTGTCACTCACCGAGCTCTGCATATGCCTGTGTGTGTGTGTGTGTGTGTGTGTGTG
>JAPTHA010000006.1:17492423-17511027 GCA_029814585.1 Gymnapogon annona | reverse complement strand
CATTGTCATGTGGACAATTTTGGATATCATCTTGGGTGACTGCCCTAAAACTGAAAAATAAATACATTGATAGTGACTTGTCCTTTTTAGGACGTGTCACTATCAAATTTATCATGAAAATATAGATTTGCAGAGAAAAACTTATTTTTCACCGTTTTAGGGCGGTCACCCCAGATGAAATCCGAAAGTGTCACATGACGATGGCCCATATATGGATGGATGGATATATATATATATGTCACATTCATCTTTTTCTTCTTATTTCTATTCATTTTTATACACATTTATACTCATTGTTGGACCTTTGACCAGGACCAATGATAACATACAGAGTCCCATTTACACTTTATCAACAGTAAATCACATTATTACAATCATTTCATGTGCACGGGTAAAAGTGTCTTATTCCATCTTCATGGAAACCAGTGCATGTGATGCTTTGTTACTAAAATTGCACAATATTGAATAATATTATGTATAACATAATACTGAAATTTCCTTGAGTGGGACAAATAAAGGCATATCTAATATCAAATGTCAGGTGTTTGGTTTAAAGAAAACAACCAAACAGTCGATCATGGAGGGTGAAAAGCATGAATAAAATCTGAATTATTACCCCATGAAGTTATATTTGATTGGGTTTAGGGGGAAAGATCAGAAATCATAATATCCCTAGTTTAAATCCTGATCCAGTTCATTTTCAATAGCTGTCATGTGTCACTATTCTGCTTTAAATTGTTTTACTCCAACATTAGGCAACAGTGTTAAGTAGATATAATCAGTTCAGCAGTATGCACTGTGTTTAAACAGTTGAACAACCCATCAATATCTTTCCTTTTTTACCGGCTGTTTTCAGAGCTCTAAAAGCTATTTAGAAGTTTTACACATACAGGAAAACACTCCAGTTAACCATCTGTGATGAGGCATCACATGGCTGCACAGAATCAAAGCCTACCGTTTAGTGAACCATGGCTTTAAGTGGAATCAAAATGAGTTTTTTTTTTATAGCATTACATTTCCAACACGCATTTGCACATTTGTTTACTTAAAATCAGTAGATAACACTGGTATACAAGAGAAATGTATCCAGAGTAAAAGCAGAGAGACTTCACCAAATTTGGCTTGTTTAAAAATTAAAACGAAGTCAAAAGTGTTAACACCTTGACCCAAACTTTTAACAGTTTTACTTTTAACAGCAAAAGACATTAACATTTCAAATTCCTCCTCATTGTATATGTCGAAATTTGTTATGGAAGTGTGCATAAATCTATGTTTGTGTAACAAGACTTGATCATACATTAAAAAAAACAAACAAGTATTCCGGCTATTTGTTTTCCAGTTCGTCTTATAAAAGTATGTAGGTTTTTGTAGATTTTCTATCTGAAATACATAATTTCTTTCGAAAAAAAAAAAAAGATACCACTGTAAATAAACAGTGGTATATTTACCAGGGGAATCGCTTTGACAGCCTGTGAACTTAAAAGTTAATTCATTCATTCATTCATTTTCTACCCTTTTCAAACCTCTTTATCCTTTCCAGGGTTGTGGGGGTCAGGGGGTGTCACTGGAGCCTAGATACTTGAGGGCGTGGGGGGTCGGGGGAGGGTGTAACTGGACAAGTCACCAGTTCATCACAGGGCAACTTTAAAGTTCCTAACTCATAATGGTGTGAGGTCATACAGGGTTAGTGTTGAGTCTTCTACAGGTGTCCGCTAACAGGATGGTAATAAATTACTTTTGTAAACGTGGTGTGATGACTAACAGAGCTTCAAACTGCAGGGGATCCGTCAGCACCAACATGTGCCAAATACACAAAAACAGCTTCGGTAAAGAGAAACATCTGTCACAGCTTGCCCAGCATGCGGCGGAACTGTTGCGTGACGTTAGCGCGCGTTGAGGCTGTGAGTGGTACTAATGATCGGTATCCAACCTCACGTGACCTCTGGGGTGTGCGTCTTCATTGGCCGTAGACCAGCGGGTATATGTCAGAGGTGTTTATGTCATGTTGCTGTTGCACGATCATAGCGCTGCTGATGTATCTCTCTCAAAGTGGCCAGTTTTTTGGTTTTTTTTTCCTTGAGCGGGTCAAGTGCACACACTGCATAATGTAGAACAACTCCACAGAGAGCTCAGACTTGTGAACTCAATTTTTGCAGACACCCTGATTTAAAGGACAGAGATACAACAACACCATTTGGTGGGACTAGTTGAGCTTGTTGCAGAGATTACTTTAGAGGCAGAGGGCATTGTGTGGAGATGATAGTTGGTGAGGAGAAAAAAAAATAAAAATAAAAGAGCTGGTAAAAAGACTTGACTTTTCACACTTTGAGGGTCAGCGGTGGAAACGGGCACTCAGCCTGCGGGTCCCCGTGACACGGATCAGGGCCCCGACGTATATCTGCTGATTACATTTCCTGAAGTGGAAAAAATGCAAATAATGTATGAGCAACGTGCTTGTTTTTTTGCTTGATTAATTATGCCGTTTAATTCCAGATCCACCACGCTGCTCCACCGTATAATTTCCCAGTGGTCTTGGCTGTTTCTTCTCTCACATGCGCTCTCTCCTTTTTTTTTTTTTTTTTTTTTCTCCCCTCATTGCAAAATGAATCATGGATCCAACCGTCTGTACCCGGGGGAGAGCGGCGAGCTGGCGAACGGGCTGACCAATCATGAGCATCAGAGGCAGACACACAGACGGAGGCAGCCTTTTGTTGTGTGCGCTGCACTCATCAAGTTAGAAGACAACTACCGATTTGGCCCGGAGAAAATTAAAAGATGGGAGCGTAAGGAGGCGAAATTATTAACTTCATTCCTGTTTGTCGATCTATTTCCACTCTGTCGTTGGATTAAACCTCTCCTCTCTGTTCCTTCTCTTTAAGCCAGGGGCATCAAACTCAATAGAGTTCTCGGCCCAAATTCCGATGGATTGGTGTAAAGTGGGTGGAGCCAGTACAATAACAGAATTACATATCATTAATGTCAACTCCAAACTGTCCTTATATGATTAAAATGTTCACATCTAAAAACTTTCCTTTATAACAATGTGAATAACTAACAACCTCAAAACTCTCAAGAAAAGTAAGTGTAATTTTAACAATGTTATACCGCAGTTTATAATTGATACATGTTCATTACAAATTATAAATCACAGTAGATCTACAAATACACAAAACATTTAGTAACAGGCAGAATATTGATAAAATTACACTGATTTCTGTTCAGACATTTCTGGTTGTATATCTTTGTTCAGGCTATATTTTTGTAAAATGATACTTTGTTTTAGTGTAAATACAGGAACATTACATGTAAATATTTACATTTCCACAGAGAAACATTTGTATTTACAGGTTATTATGATCGTACTTTTCCCAGTCTGTGCGTGGAACCAGAACTATAATTTTTTCATTTTCTCATTTCACAGATTCATCCCCTGGGCTGGATTGGAACCTTCTGGCGGGCCACATTTGGCCCCCGGGCCGCATGTATGACACCCCTGCTCTAAGCGGATAGGTGGCGTAGGTGGCAGAGTCTGGCCGCTGCCCCCAGTGTCAACAGAGACCCTGACCGCTCCTGCCCACCTCGCGTGGACAACCTCCTCCCAGCCTCCTGACAGTTTCAGGTTAGCCTCCTCTCCCCCCCTCCCCTTTCCCCTGGCCCTCCTTTTCCTCTCCCCTCCAGCTTTCCTCTCCAGCTCTCCCAAGGGCCCCGCTGAGAATACTGCTCAGATCCAGGCCTCTGAGCCCCAAAGCCGGCCCTAATCCTCCGCATCGATCGCCCTGAGAATTTCCTCCCCAGCACAGCAGGCCTGAATCCCCGGCGCTCACGCTCCCCGACCCTGAACAGACAGCACTCCTCAGTTGGAGAGACACCGAAAATCAGTCCAGACACGTTACCTGTGTCTCCTCGCTAGAGGGGCCTCTGCTGATGTGATGAGTGTTATTAGGTGGGTACGGCATGTTATTCCTGAGAGACACTGCTCTTATGTCGACTCGGCCGCTTCTCAGGATGTGGACGTCTGGTACACCTTCAGACTGAGATGTTTATCCAGGCAGTCTATTATAACACAGAGCGCCGTTCATGCCTTTGTCTTTTCAGTTCCTCTAAGTTACAGAGTTATTTCAAATCATTCTTAAAAAAAAAAAAAAAAGGGTAGATCTCGCGGCAGAAGGATAGGCCGTATTTCCATCCATCATGCTGATGAAGATATAGTAATGGAAGGTGGGGTGTGCTGTACAACTCTGCCAGAAGATGAGAAAGCATCATTACTAGTGTCCTCTAGGGAAAGCTCCCAACCAACAGTCTATCCCGTGTAACATACTTGTTCATAATTTATTTACACGGCTATCCTCCCCTGGACTCCGCCGCGCTCACTTTGCTGCAAATGTGGAGGTATTGGAGCGGTGTCGTCTTCTATCGCCGTCTCTTCCTCTGCTTGGGAACCAGACCAGCGAGGTTCCAGCCCCTACAATAGCAGATGATTAAACCTCATACTTTATTAACACACTTGTTGTGCGCTTGGCATGCTGAGTTCATCCCCAATCATGAATGAGAAGGAGGAGAATCTGGACCATTTGGCAGTGTTGGAATGTTGCTCTGTGTAGCAGTTAGAGCGTCTCTGTCTATACAGTATACTGGCATTCAAGAACCCGTACAGATGGTAATGTATCATTCCTCTGTCTAAACAGGGCTTGGAGCCACTTTTCTAAATCAACCCGAGAGATGTTTTGGACAAAAACTGTTTTCTTGGATAAACTTATACATTCAGCTCACGTGAGCAGCACAATTATCCTTCGTCGTTGTTATATATATAAATGTGTGTGTATATATGTATATATCTATATATATGTATGTATGTATATGTGTATATATATATATATATATGTATATATGCATTTGTATATTGGTTGTGTGTGTGATTGTGATGCTTCTGTGTCTTCAAAGCTGTTTCTCCCTGAGATGACCACACACCTCCCTCCATAAAACACACACAGACACACTCATTCTGCAGGTTTCTCTGCATCACACTCCTGCCAGACTCCAATACTGGAGTGCATCGCTCCTTCCTCCCATACCTCTTCTTTGCTGCCCTCTCCTCGCGCCCGTTTCCTCTCCTCTTCCCTCCACCCTCTCTTCCTCGTTCCACCCTTGCTCTCCTCTCGTCTGCTCCCTCCCTCCTTCTTTTCTCCTCTCTCCCTCTTTCTCTTTATTAATTTATTGGGTTGTTATTCTCCTTGCCTGGCTTCGCTAATGAAGGCAGGATGCAGATGAGGGCGAAGGTCGACTCCGTAGCGATCGACCCCACCGCCCTGTAGCATGGCACTCTGACTGGCACAGGTCAGTGGCAGCTGTCAATCAAACACACACACACACACACACACACATACACATGAACACACATGTGCGCACACACCATTACTACAATAAATTCACATGCACTGATACAGTAACAGCTGTGATGTGGAACAATTAACATCTTATATTTGCTCCAACTCAGTCTTTGCCGCAGGTCACGTGACTTGTGGTTTATAGCCTTTTTGGTTGAAACCCTTAATAGCAAGAGAGTTACCAGTGAGTGTGTCCCGTGTGGTGAGTAGTTGCACCAAGACTTTTTTTTTCTCTTAGATTGTTCTATTTTAAGCATTTTAAGTAACTTAAAAAGTAGACAGTGCTGGAAAAGGTTCAACTAATTAACACAATTCTAAATGCAACAAATACATCAGTTGCCAATGGATTTAATTAAAACTACTGCAGTTTAGCAGAAACTACCAACAAATCACAGCTCTATAATATTCAGTGTGCAAGATTCAACAGGGTTTAGAATGAGCTAATGGCCTTGACGGGAATATTCACAGGTGTGTCATTACTATATAATTGTGCAAAAAATAGAAACTGTTGTGTTTTCATTACCTGGGGGGGAATTGTTTTTACCTGCAAACATAACAGGTCACTCCCACCTGGTTGTGTACTGTAGCTCAGAACAAACATCCTCTTATTCGGTCTCATAGTGCATCCCCATGCAGGAATTCACACACAGACACACACACACACACACACTAGCATAACATTTACAGTTAAATTACCTCTTGATATCTTCATTATGTAAGGGAACAGTCATGTCAGTCCTGTTATTTTTACCGGGCAGCGCTCAATGAAGGGATATTAATCATTAGTGATGAAAAAAAAACTGCTTTTTTTTTTTTAGCGGTGTTCATTCATCTCAAGTGCATGAGGTTGACCCCTCTAAAGAGACCCGACCTGAAGGAAGGGGAACCACTGCATTATAGAACATCAAAAGGTGTCCAAGAAGACCCTTGTATATATGCAAATGTTTATATAGTGCAGCGTTATAATTAGCAGACCAGGAGATGGAGTTGCGTAGCCACAGGTCGAGCTCTTCCCGACGCCGTGTCTCACCTGTGTTCCGTTTGTTGATTGGCCCCTGCAGAGCGGAACCTTCAGCAACGCTCCTCCCTGCCTTCTGTATCGATGCATTTGTAGCATTTCAAACCTCTGCTCTTCATCACAGCGTACAGGAAGACAGTGTGCGCTTGTAGATGCACTGTGCGTTCAGACATCTTGTATGCATGTCTGTTTTGTTCATGGTTATTGTTGTGGGTTTATTTGTGTGCTCAGCCATGTTCATGAGTGTGTTCACCTGCATCTGGGCGTACGCCAGTGTGAGTGCACGTCAACCACACGCACACGCACACACATATCTCTATTAGCAGTATAGTAGTGTTAACAGTGTTATGCCATGCGTGAACCTCCCCACCTTTCCCTCATATCTATGCAAAGCTGGGGTCCTGTCAATCAGTCACCTTGGTGACATAGAGCCCCACCTCCCCAATTAGAGCTGACAGGGCAGGATTAGGAGGGGGGCGGGCCCCCGCCGACCTGCCTACGTGTCAATCACGCGCCGGGCATCCACACGCCTGTTTACTGTCAGATCCCATCTCCGTCTGTCAGACTGCACGGCAACCGTCGCCGAGGGAGGAGAGGAGGAGGGTGGGGGTAAGGCGGAGAGGGGGGAGGAGGAGATCTGATCGGAATTAACTATGCTTCTCCCCACAGACCGGCCGTGCTTTTAATTCATGAAAGGGATGAGAGGAAAGTGGGAAGAGAGAGGGAGTAATAGAGGGAGGAGAGCATTTAAAACCCAGAGCAGGGCCTTCTTTAGAAGTTTTCAGAGTGATGTTTCTTCTCTCCCTGACAATCACTTTTTTTTCCTCTCGCTAACTCTCCCTCCTGTGTTTCTCTCTCGCTTCGTCTACTTTGGGAGGTGCGCTCACACCGCGTTAGAGGCCCTAAGTTTTTCAGCACACTCTGGCTCTGAAGTTATTTGACCCTGGTTCTGTAAAAGTCACACAAATATGTATTAGTAATTTTTGGAGTTGGAGTTAAGGTCAATTTGTTTAGTTCTGCACATGCTAATGCAAATGTGTGTCTCTGTTTCGCTGCATGTCTGGGGATGAGGGTCCTGCCTACACACCTACAGTTTGTGAATACATAATGGTGTTGTGCTCCTTGGACTGTGGGCTTTAAAGCGGCATCATGTGTGCAGAGTTCATATAATGCTAATGCATGTGTATGTGTGTGCGTGTGTGTGTGTGTGTGTGTGTGTGACTCAGCCTCTGTGGTCCCACTTGTACGTGCATTTCTTCTTTTTTAGGGTCTGTGGTGGTGGCTTCATTTTGACCCCGGTGCCCTTGCTCTAATCCTTGAGCAAATGAGGGCTGCGTGGGGCTGAAGGGGGTGTTTGGGGGTCTGCACCAAGTCACTGTTTTGGGATTAGAGGACCAGAGCAAAGGTCTTGGGCTTGTTAGGGATGAAAAAAAAAGGAAAACAATAGCTGGTCATGGAGATTAATGGGAGGATTTTGTTTGGTTTGTCTTGGCCACCAGTGATTTTTATTACATGTTCTATTTTCACAGCTGTATGTCCGTCTGTTTGTTAGTAGGATTAAATACCTCTTATTTCCAGATAAATGTAATTAAAGGTTACTGCACAAATACTAAAAGTACTGATTATTTCTAGGTGATTTCTTGGTATTTCTTGGTGGTTATTTATAGAGAAAGCTCTTATTTCATATTCGCACAGTAATGAGTGCATTCCTTCCTGGTTATTTTTTGAAGTTCTAGATAAATATTCCAGCCTAAGCCTTGCCAATTCCTGCCTAAATAAACGGCTCAATCACTCAGATGAGTCTGAGAAACTTATTCTGTTGTTAATGATATGCCATATTGCATTGCCAGATGGTTTCTTGTAACTTGGTGCCACGAAAACCATTGGATCCTTCGGCTGCAGTCACAATTATACTACAAACAATCCAGCACAATTTGACGCTATTTCACTACTTAGACAACACAGAGAGATGGAACTTTAAACGCCTGCACCACATCAGCCTCACTTTTGTACAATTGTTCCCCTAACGTATTCCCCAAATTTCCAGAATCTCAAAGATATGTTGTCTTTTAAGTGCAGGTTTTATTGACTAAACAAAATATTTAAAGATGTCTAACACTGACGGACTGTCTGATTTTCCCAGCGTTTATGTCCTTTCACCTCCGTTTTTCGCCTTTTTCCTGCATGATTTGTCAGGTGAATTAATAAGTGTCAGTTTATTCCGAATAAACAGCTCGTCTGCTTCTTCCTGCAAATATATACGACTGACAGGTATACATGTATGATGCCATTTCTGCTGATGGCTGTATGTTCTCAGTATTTGTTGGTACCAGGAATGTGTGGGTTGAGGGTGTGTGTGTGTGTTTGCATTAGAGATGCGTTCCAGGGTTGTGTCTCAGACGCAGCTCAGGTGTCTGTTGGTGTCTGTTGAACGACCTCGCTGCAGGGAACAGGCTATCAGGCTGAGAGGGAGGCTATCATGTTAATTACTTTACACACACCCCGCCAGCCAAGCGTGCAACACAACTGCTGAGCTCACACACACACACGCACACACACACACGAACACACACTTACACATGCACCTGAGCACGTACTCTGTAAGACGTGCATGCAAACACACAAAATCAGCCGTCTTTCTTTCATTTTGTCATTTTTTTGCCTTCCCTCTCTTTATGTTTGAAGACCTTGGACATCAATTCCCTTCTGCTTTCAAGAAAGATCGTTTTATATTCTAATCAATTCAACTCCGTCCTGTGAAATTAATTGACATTCATTCAATGATTTTAAATTCCTCCGAGGCCTTTCTTTTGTTTCAGCCTGTCAGTGAGCTGCAAGTGAGATTGGACTAAATGTTTTGTCATCTCACACTCCAGGGTAAGCCCGCTCCAAAGCATGAGCCTGAGGTCAGCTTAACCTCCTCAAATCTCGCCTTTACTGCTTATGAAAAGAGGGAGGGGGATGGGGTGGGGTGGAAACAATACAGATTCATGATCACAAACGCGGGCGAAGCTCATTCTTCTATGGCAGCCATCATATGTCTCCTCAGGAGGATATTTTAAGGGGTTTGAAAGGCAGGTCCTGCGTGCTCAGGCCGGAGGACGAGAGGCGCGCTATTGGCTGGGGCAGCTTGATGCCTTTAGTTAAATGATGCTGGCACACAGAGGGATTGCTTTGGGAAGTTGTCATCCATCATGATTTCAGAATGACTCAAAGCAGTACTCTCTGCTTTTGGGGTTATGTTCTGGGATGTGTGATTGATGTGAAGCGGATGTGTGTTAGAGGAGAGATTAAAAAAAATAGACTGTTGTGTGTTTGTCTGCTGGAAGTGTATAACGATAGGCAGTTTGTTATCTTTTGCTCGTGAGAAGTTTAATTTTCTCTCTTAGTCGGTTTTGTGAACCCATACTGACTTGGCATTGCTTTGTTACAAATGAATTTTTCTCTCCATTGAACTTTGCTTTAATGATTTCTAATAAATTATATTATATATATAATTATATGTTAGAATTTTATATCTATCTATCTGTCTATATATATATATATATATATATATATCAGCTTTTTTTTACTGTAAATCATGTATTGTCCTTACTCGTATTTAGTTTCCTTTATTTTATTTAGATGTTTATGAAAATTCAGTGTAAATGTTATTATATCAGAAACAGGGAAAATTTACTTTTTCAGCACCGATATCAGTATCAGAATATAAAACAAGTGTCTATCCACTATCACTGATTCAATTCCATGGGTTTTACTGGTGAATCAGTGTTATAGAAGATGATGGCGTTTCCACAGTAATCACGGAGCCTCTGAACATCCAAATGGGTCATATCTGATCATCACGAAAAAATTAACAACTGTATATTACACTAATTAATTACATGTATTGATAGGATTAATGGATCAACAGGTTTAGTCATTTTAGATCAGTAAATGCTGTTGGTAGCCAGTAGCTGTTTGGGTCTTTGTGGGTTAAAGAAGTTAACAAAAGACCCAGTTACTCCAAGTCAGATAATAGTGATTGGTGTAAGTTTTTGTTTTTTTTCACCCCTTCTTATTCTACAATTAAAACTTGTGAGAGCACCTGGATTTGTGCAGCAGGACGTATGCACGTACCCCAGAATTTATACTATTGTATTTCTTTAAGCTGAGCCATTTTGTCCATCTCTGCTTTTCCCTCCCTTCCTTTTCACACATTTGAGTCTCCTAAGTTAATTCTTCAATTAGCGTGATCCCGATATTCAGGAGGGATCATGGAGAAGACCCCGCCAATCGATGTCCAATTAGCAACCTCCCCTTGCCCAGAGAAAAGCGGGGCGCCCGCTGTGGTCATTTTGGAGAGCGCTGAGGTTGGGGTGGGGTCTGCAGTTAAAAGTAGAGGTGGAAAAAAAAATTGAACTGAGGTATTGAAGATGCTTAAGGCACGAGAGAGATGAAAAGAGAATGGGAAGAAAGCGTTTAAGGCAGATGAGGTCTGTAAGTGGGTGGAGGTGAGGAGGGGGCACTGGGGGTCGGAGGAGGTGGGGTGTAGATGTTAGATGCTCAATCAAGTTGTGTGAGGACAGTGTAATTAATCCATTGAAGATGTCTGATTGCAGATGACTTTGGGAATACCAGAGTGGTGCCTCGGCCTGGGAGGAGGGGGGGGGCGCAGGAACAAGATGGATGCTGGGATGCGGCGAGAGGAAAAACGGAAGGGCAAACAGAAAGAGAGAGATTAATTGAGAACAGGGAGATACAGTAGCTTTTAAATGAGAAGGATGAGTTCCAGTGACAATGTAGGGGGGGAAAAAAGGAAAAAAATAAAAAGAAAGAATTGATCACGTCAGGGTCAGGCGGAACCATCACTCACCGCACTTCAGGCATAAAGACCTCCGCCGGATGTATGTAAAGAAACCAGCACCAGGGCTACAACTCATCCCAGAGTTTCTCACTGAAGTTGCACTAAAACACTCGGGTAGCAGACGAATGACTGCCGTTTCTCTTCTAATGCTAATATGCTTTTAAGGCTCTGAGCTGGCAGCGCTTTGCTTTCTTTGTTTAATGGACTATTAATTTGTTTGAATGCTTTTTGTTTTTGGTCGCGGTGGTACAATCGGCTTGGCTTTAGCTCAGCTTCTCAATGCTGCGTGATTTACTTACCTGCCTTTGTAATCTAATTCAATTTGATAAAGCAGAGTCTGAGTATCATCATGAGTACTCATCATGCTGATAAGGTGATTTCGCTCTATTGCCATTGAACTCTTTGTCTGATTATACCTCACGTTTGTATTCATGCCGTGCCAGTCTGGAGCTGATAGCACGCGGCTGTTTTTTCAGCAGGACAGTAAACTGTGTCAGAACTTGTACAAAGCACGTGGAAGACGCTGACAAAAGCTGAATTTCCTAAACGTTTGACTTCTTCTTTCATGGCGGAGTAGACAGACTGGATCTTGACAAGTCAAAAAAAAAAAAAGGGACACATGGCTTTTTCAAGTCAAATGGAAGCAAACATTTCAGTTAGTTGTTGTGCTTCTCTGCTTTCTTATTTTTATTTATTCATAGTATATATTACGTTGTGTCTGTGCTGTTTTTCGTACAGCAAAATAAATACCTGGTGAGTTTTTCTTTGACAGTAGAATTGGATGTGAAATGACACCATATCAGATGAAAAAGCTTCAGGTTTTTTTTTCCGTCTGTTTTAACTGAATATTTATTCAAGTTTGTGTTTATCTGTATCCCTTCAGCTGCAAAGGGATACAATGTTCAATATATATGTGGGTTAAAACCTAAAATAAATGTAGGTCAACTACTCAGGTGTTTCAGGGCAGTGTGTCCAATCTGGTCATCAGCTGCGTTAGTCAAGAAAAAAACGATCCAATTCTTAGTGTTTTTCACTTATTATCCGCTGTAAGTCCTTAGGATTTAAGGCGGAACCTTAACCATAATTTAACACTTAAATGTAGAGCTTCCACACAGTATTGATTGTTTCACTGTCCAGCAACTGCAGCATTCAGGATTGTAATGGTGTACAGTTTTTTTTTATATTATATTTTTTTAAGAGATTAAATGTGTTAAATCTTATTTACTGAGAGGAATTGAGGAAAAAAAATCAGAAAAGTGCAAGTTATCCGATGTTTTCAGTGTATATGGTAAAGTGATGGCACATATATTGTTTTGTGTACATTTATATGATAGATTTAGAAATGTTCCAATCCAAAGGCCATGAAAAATGTATGTATTGTAATGTACAGAGAGCCATTCAGCTCTCAGACACACATTCCTTCAGAGTTAAATCCCTTCTTTCATTAAATCTCAGAATTTCTTATTTTGACCCAAAGACTGTATCTTGGAAACTACAGCAAACCAGCATTTGTGACTTAATATTTCTTTAATAGTGTTTCAAACTAGGTTTCAGCACTTTAATTTTGGGGGTTTACTTGTAAACCACTGATACTGTTCACAATGTGGAGGTGAAGATATGGCCTGTTTTGCTTTGGCGGTGCACTTCCCTTGTATTCATTTACAGCAGAAACTATATTTAATAATTAATTCCAAAACATAACCTTTTAATACATTCAATGAATAATTGAAAATGAAAGTGATACTCTTTAATAGACTGCTTTTTATGTATCTGCATGCTTCCAGTGGTCAAGGTTGGTGTTTATTAAAATCGCCATGGCAACAAAGGGGGCGGGGGGTTTGCCACTTTGTTCTTGACTGACACTGCGCAACTGTGACCTGAATGTATTTACACCCGTGTGAGTCAGCGGCATTGGCGTGTTATTTAAATTAAACTTTCTAATTAACGCTCACATTTTGTAATATTTAGCATTTTAATTAAATTATCTAAAGAGGTCATTATAAGAGGAAAGAAATGTGAAACACCATGTGTCCCTGAATGGAGTTCTCAGCAGTGTAGGGTTAGGGTTAGGGTTCACTGAATAGAGAGAGCGTTGGCTGCACAGAAATAGTTGACGTCACTTTTGAATGTGTGTACTATTTATTACAGATATGTTAAGTGATGTGGAAAAATGCCACTGCTTTAAAGATGCTTGCGTACCTTTTTTCAATAAGGCTACCTTGAAATGGATTTTTGAATGGCTGCATTTGGGTTATTAATTAGAAAGCATGACAAAAAAAGCCCTGTTGATTGCCAAATAGTGAGCCCATATTTGCTTTTACTATTAGGCACCAAGTCTCATAGCATATTTGATTTATTTTTGGAGTTTAAGACTTTTCAATAATGTTTTAGCTTGAAAATGGGAATAATTTAGTCAACTGCTTAACAAGCTGACTGATTAAGGGACAACTAACCACAACCACCATTTGACAGAAGTCGCAGTAGGTAGATAGTATCATCTTGATCCTAGCAAATAATGAGCCCGAATCAGTGTTTGAAAACTGTAGTAATAACTGTTTATCAATTATTTATAACATGGTCATGACCTAACCAAATTATAAACCGTTCATAAATGCTTGATGAAGGTCGTCTTGTTTGCAACGTGGTACCGGTTCAGTAGTAAAAAGCCTTAAACACTTGCTGGCGCTCTTGGCTGCTTGTGTTTTCTCAGCGGTTTTAGAATATCAGAGCGAAGGAGCACATGAGGTCCTGAAAGAAGGAAAAAAAAGAAAAAAAAGGTCAAGAGAAGTAGAAATTAGTGAAAGGAATATAAACAGAGGGATGACAGGTGGAGATAGAGTGATAGGGAGATACAAGACGACCGCCGAGAAAATTGTCCAGAGTGGAGAAAAACAGTGACAGGCAGTGGCAGAGGAGAGAAAGAAATGTAACAGACAGACTGGGGCAGAGCGAGAGGGAGAGGGAGACAGGCAGAGACAGACAGAGCGAGAGATAGACAGTGACAGAGGGAGAGATAGACGAGCTGTGTGAGGATGCAGAGAGTGTCCCCCTCTCTCGGCTGCTGCCAGAGGCAAACAGACAGCCTCTCTGCTGCTGGAATGCTAATGCAACAAGCTGCTCCTCTCTTGTCTTCCCTCCCTCCTTTACCTTTCTTCTGCTTTAACTCTCCTCTGTGTAGAAAGTTTAGAGACTATAGACACAGGCGTAGACTTTGATAATGGAGACGCCGACGTTTTTCATGTTATTTGCACTGTGCAATATCTAGTTTGCGGGTGCAGGTTCAGCCAATGGGAGCGCAGTTTCACATTGGACTCCGATCTTATAATAATGACTTCTAATGAGGTTAGTGTGTGTGTGAAAGCGCGTGTTGCGGGGAATGGTAGATTAGTTATTATTTGACCTCTGTCTTGCTCCGCACCCTTCCTCTAAGTCTTATACTGACATTGTGTTTGTCTGCGGCTCGGTCGCCATGACTACGGCGGTGTCAGTGGGGGGTCGTCATGTCAGGGGGCCAATCGCAGGTCATTTAGTCGACCTTTTTCTGTCTGTGTCACAGACGGTTCACCTCTGACCCCCGTCGTCTGAGCCTGGGCCTGACGGAGACGCGGAGCGGTTGTTCACGGGCAATAAATGTCTCTCAGCTTTTATCGCGGGGCCAGGTTGTTAACTTCCATCATTGAAGACACTCACACCACATCACACACCGATACGCCCGCAACAAGAGACCACGGTTATTTTTCCTCTTGAACTCCGACACATTTTCCTGCTGTGGCAACAGTCATCAGTTCTCAACTTCAGGCAGGACATAACCTTGAGTAGAGCAAGCGGCTGAGCGGCTGTGGGGGGGGGGGGGCCCGTCTGCCTGTCTGTCTGTCTGTCTGCGCGGAGATGGCAGCTTCTGAGAAATGGTGGCACACTCTGAAGTGTGATCCATTTAGATAGTGGCGAGGTTCTCTCCCCGTGCACATGCACACACGTGTGTGCGCACTTAGGCTAAACACTCGGCGCACAACAAACACTCATGTGAGCATGCATGTCCTCGCAAAACACACACAACCCGGTGTGCACACAGGCACAAAGGAACAGAAACAGATCTCTCTTCTCTCTGTACACACAAACACACGTATAAACACGCACACAAACAAGTACACACATGCAGGAGTCTCTTGACATGCACTTGCTTGGTTGACAAGTCATCTCAGATAAGCTTGAGTGACAGGTAGCTCGTGTTGACTACTAGTGTGTGTAGAACACTCTGCTAGATATGGGCGCCTTATGATTATTGTATACAATTTATTTAATCAGATTTGTATTATTTACTTGTAAAATAACATAAATCAATTCCTTGCAGATACAGTGCAGATATTTTTTCCCATTTTCCTCTGTCTGGAGTGTTCATCTTGTATCAGCTCTATTTTTTTAAGGACGTTGTCTTCCTGTGTTTCATTTTGGTTGTTAATTTTCCTGCCACCTTTTCTATCTGTGTTCAAACATATTGCACTGCTTCTGTCATCTAGAGAGAATCTTGCCAGTTTTTGGCAGCAGATGTATGTTCACGCTATATTTTGAGGATTCAGGCCTTGTATACCCACTCGATTACACCGCAGCTGCCCCCCCCCCTTCCTCTATCCCGAGGCCTCCCCGTGCTCCATTCCTCTATTTTCTTATCTACTTTCTTCTCCTACTTGCTCCTCTATGTCATTGCCAAATCTCTCCTGTCTGCTCTCTCCTCTTCTCTTTCTGTCTTCTCCTCTCCCTCCCGCCTCTCTGTTTCTTTTACACACCCTCTCCTCTCTCTATCAGTCTCTCTATTCTGTGACTGCTCTGGCTGGTCCCCCTGTGGCACACCGTGTCGTGTCCCTAATTTATTTATAATTAGTGCTCTTTGTCGGGATGCGCGGGGAATGTTAAGGTACATGCCACCTCACTCTGGGTACAAATGGAGTGGTGTTCCTCCATCCTTTCCACCCGCCCCGACTGCCCTACAGACACGGCCACTGGGATGGACAGACCTTACATCCAAAATCCGGAGACAGGCTCTTAAAATCATAACGACTCCGCAGAGGAGAAGATAATTCGCTGCCAAAAATATGTGTGTCTGTGTGTGTGTGTGTGTGCGTGTGTGTGTGCGTGTGTGTGTCTGTGTGTGTGACACTCATAAGGCACTCACAACTTGTTAGCAGTGAAGGTGAGAGGAACTAGTTTCAGGTACTGAGGTTGTACGCTTTAAGGGGTAGGAATTTAAGACACTATTTGTATCTGTGTGTCGACAACCAGCCATGTTGTTTTATATGATAAATACATGTATTTATACTGGATAAATACATGTATTTACACTGTGATATTTGCACCCAAGCGTAAAGCCTTGCTCAGACATGTAATGAAACTTGTCCAAAGGTCTATTCTGACTCAAACAGGAGCGTTTATTAGATTCACACAAGTAGATGTTTTCCCTAAATCTCAATAAAATAAGGCACTAACTGATATTATACTGTCTTAATCTTTTGGGAGTTTGGAAGATAGTGAGACATGGGAAGGAGGATTCAACAGTTAATTCAAATTAAAAACCTGAAAAGTATTTAGTGAATGACATCAATGCTACAGTGATTTGCATCAAGGAACTAACAGTTGCATGTCATTTGTTATTTTAAAGCATGGGTAGAATTGCTCTTAATCAAAAGTAATTGTCGTCTTTCTTTCAGGATTTGTTATTGGATCTTAAATTTCACCCTGAGGTGCATCAAAAAAAAGAAAAAGTCTTAAACCTAATGCCTTAAATTCAATAATGAGAGGTGAGGAAATACACACACTCTTGCGTCTGTACTTTATTCAGTATTATTCAATATTTATTTTGATATATTCAATCCTACTTTAAAACATCTATACTTCCTATCCATTTCATTACTAAAACATCCTTGTTTATTTGGTGGTAATGCCTTTGTACCTTACCATGCCTTACCAAATATTGAGACAGATCACAGACAGACATGGATGGCATGGTTAAAGATGACATTTCATTAAGAGACATAATGATGTCGAAGACATAAAACAAAACAGAGGACATGGAGGCTTGGCCGCGGAACAAAGGTGCCACATGTTTAATGAAATGTCATGGACCTGGGGCACTAATACTGACGTGGTTAATGTGAGGTTAAGTTATAGCTTTACAAAGAAACAGCCGCTAGAAATAAATAGCTCTACTCCCAGTATATTTCAGAGCTTTTGATTGAGTAGAGGAGTTCACTCAGTCCTTTTAATTTTATTGGAGTTTCCACAGTGAAGCTGTAGGAACTGGTTTTGGTGCCTTAAGGTAATCAAAATGAAAGTTTAAAATATTCCCTTCCACATCTACAGTCTGTGAAACGTTATACACAATAGTACATCCTTACAGCTTCTATGTGACGAGTTATAAATGAACTAGTGCAATACACAACAAAATTAAAACTGACAACACAAGTAACAAGTGAAATACACAAAAAAATTAAAACTGACAGACGAGTAATACTCGAACCAAGTGGTGGAATCCTAAAGGGTTTGATATAATCCTCCCACCTTTTACTGTTGTACACGTCAAAATAAAATAAACTTTTAAAAGTGACAAAAATGACACGTGAAGGAGAGTTTGGCTGACACCTGCCGCGATATAGATACACATTGGCAGCGTGCTCACCTGTGCAACGTCTGCATGCAAAACAGAATAACAAGATAGGACAACATGTAATTTAAAAGTGTAATTTATTAAACATCCTGTTGAATTTTAATGGCCATCACTTGTAAAGTTGAGATGTTTTGGGGGTTTGGGCTTCGGGGGGAAAAAAAAGGTTTTTTTTTTTTTTATCACACCATATTAATGTCAGTCCTGTTGTCACACATAACGCACATGACCAGGAATGACGGCGCTGACAGGACTTGCTATGTGTGTGTGCGTGCGTGTGTGTGTGTGTCTGTGTGTGTGTGTGATCAGCCAGGAAGAGCTTTTGTCCTTGGGCTGAGAGGGCACCTGGCTCCTCTTCCCGTCCTTGTGATCTCTCTGTTCCCTCTCTCTCGTGCATCCCTATCCCTTCTCTATCTGTCTCTTCCTCTCTTCTCTTAGCTTGGATCCCTTCATCCCCCCATCTCGCGTTCTCCCTCTCCGCTGCCCAAGGCGATGCCGTCCTGCAGGCTTTGATCAGGGGGCCAGGGAGGAGAGAGGAAGTGGGTCAGAAAGTTGTGCTGGAGACTGCAGGAGAACAAGGCTGGAATATCGAGTAGGTGAGGCTGGGAGACGGGGTGGTGGGTGCTATAGTTCAGCCTACCTTTCCTGTAAACTCACATTGTTTTCTGTTCAATAATGGCTCACAGGAAATATACTGTAGG
>JAPTHA010000006.1:17476466-17487213 GCA_029814585.1 Gymnapogon annona | reverse complement strand
GGAGAGAGAGAGAAGGGAGGAGGGGGTGATGTATCAATATTCTGAGTAGTGTTTGAGGGCAAGGGGAACGAACAGAGGAGAGGGGGAAGGGGAGAAGGAAGGAAGGAGGGAGGGAGGGAGATTGGTGAGAGAGAGACAGAGGGAGAGAGAGAGAGAGAGAGCGAGTACTTGAGTGAGTCCCTGAGTGTGATTATTTGTTCACATATACGTGTATGTGTGTGTGTGTGTGTCTGCAGTTGGATGTCCAAATGTACAGGGTTTATATGTCAGCTATAGGTTGAACACGCACTATAGGTAGAACCGTGCACGGCTGCCATGGAACCAAGTGCACGTGTGTCTCCAATTAAATGCAGCATCACAAGCAAATACATTCATTACACATTATTTGATAAATTGGGATACTCAGGAATACTCGCGATTTATATATTTAACCCATTTCAGATACGTTCAACCTCACCGTCTTATACCATAAAGAGCTGCCAGAAGTGTGTCTGTCTAAAAGAAATAAATCCATCTTTTTTTTGTTTCACTTTTCATCAGATGATTGTATTTGTGACAAGTGCACTTGTTGTCCAATAGGTCCCGAAACTTCACAGTCTTGAGTGGCAGCAGAAAATAACACCTGCTGTTGGCAGCCGGCATATATCAGGTAGATTTGTTTGACGCTCCGCCAATGTTGAATTTACACATTTACTTCAGAAATAGGATTTACATTTAAAAAAAAAAAACCCAACGTAATAATGCATTGTGAAATATCAAACCCCTGTGTTAATACAGAGGTTAAAGTGTGAAATTCAGCTTAGACGTTAACACATTTATAGTAAAAAATAGATGTAATGAACTGCGTTATAGAAAATGTGGGACTTTAACTTGTAAGTTGTTATATTCTGGTCTAGTGGTGACTTTTACTGTTTCTTATAATATTGTGTGGATAGTTAACAGGTAGTGAGTGTGTGTGTGTGTGTGTTCATGGGCGTCGGCATGGCTGCATGTGTGTGTCTTGTGGTTGTTTGTGTGTGCGTTTTCACGTCCGCCCTTTTCCCGATGATATCTTGCAGCTGCACATTTTTACATGTGATGCGCAGATGCTTGCTTGAGTTTTCTTGTATTTCCCGTCCGTTAAGACGTCCAAAGCAATCAGTGTAGATGGCTTTACAAGTACCTTTTCATGGCTGTGTCTTATGTCTTTCATTTGCGACCACATCTTATGTCTTTCAGGGGGAAAGTGAAAGAGAGAGAGGGAGAGAGACAGGAGAGGAGTAGCGTGACAGTTTTAATAGATAGTGGATGGTGAGGTTAATAAAAGGTGTGAGAGTTACACCTGTTAAACTGGACCGGAGCTAATGATGGCGGAGGCGAAAGTTAACGGTGTCTGTCAAAGATATACTGCTGGGCGACCCAGATGCTAAACGGTATTGGTGCGGACGATGACCACGTCCCTGATTCATGGATCTACACTTTTCTGTCATAACCTAATGAGTAAAAGCACAAAACCATATTCAATATTTTTTCATTCATTCATTCATTCACAAACCTCTGCACAATACTTATTTAGTCTTTTATTTATTTATTTGTTCCCTAATCTGGAGTGTGTTCCATGAAGTGAAGTATTGTGTGTTTCTTTGTGGTTGAGTTATTATATGGATCTGATTGCAGGCCAGTGGAGTTTAATTGACAGAAAGTTAACAAGTAAATGTGTGTTAGTATGTGACAGGAGTCACAGTTTACATACGTTGCATTATTGTTTGATTGTGATGGAATCTCACACTTGTTTCAGTCATCCTTTCCGTCGCTCGTCCGCTCTCTCTCCCTCTCGCTCCTTTACTCAGGGTGCTAATCAGCATTTGAAAGGCAGCTTTGACAGTGAGAAAGAAAGTGAGGGGGGGCACAGCGAGGTGGGGGTAAACGAAAGCATGAGACACAGCGAGTTAGGGAGGGAGAGGCAGAGAGAGACTGAGGCGAGGGGCTGTACAAGCATGCCTTTTATATTTACTAGTGACTGAGAGAGAGAGAGAGCGATCGAGAGAGAGGGAGCAGCTGAAGGCAGAGACAACTGGTGTGCACGGCTTTCCCAAGAGGAAATGAAAAGAAAGAAGCTCAGCGAGGAGAGTGAATGAGTGAGCGAGAGAGAGGAAGGGTGGGAGGGAGCATGCTGGCTGGCGAGAGAGAGAGTCAGAGTGCGAGAGAGAGAGAGGGAGAGAGAGAGGGAGCGAGAGAGAGATTCTCACACTGGCTGTGTCCTAATCCGAGTCCATCTCCAAGAAGCAGCCGAGCAGAGTGTTAGTGAAGTGAGTCTGAGAGCCAAGGAGAACTACATCAGCTAGCTCCACTCACACACACACACACACACACACGCACAGAAACACGCACGCACTCTTACTCGCTCTCTCTTTCACACACACTCTCTTGCAACGGGAGCTCACGATGTGTCCGGCTGAGCGGCCACGGCTTTTGTGAAAGTGAGGGGATTGACGCTGCCCCTGTCCCAGCCCCCTTGGCTCACACACACAGTGTTTGTTTGCTGTGTTTAAGATCGAGGTGGTGGAGGCGGTGGTGGTCGAGGAGGGGGGGCACGGCCAGGGCAGAGCAGGGGCACCGGAGAGGAGGAGAAGAAGAAGAAGAGGAGGAGGAGGAAGAAGAAGAAGACAAAGTGGATCAGATCAACAGCAGCACAACGAGCGCTGGAAATGTCTGTCAGGTGAGTAGATAATGGACCCAACAACTTATGGCACACACACACACACACACACACACACACCCATACACACCCATCATACATACACACACACTTTTTCACTCTATTGCTTTTTTCACACACGTACCGGACACACACACACACTCACTCACTCACAGTCATAAAGTTGTGGCACTTTGTTGGATCTTTGTGCTCAGTTTAATCCAATTTGTGCGTGTGTGCGTCCCGTGTCATTTCACAAATGGAGATAAGAGGGTCATCTTTTCGCGCAAAGCGATTCATCCTAATTTGTTCAACCTCCGACAAAAGGATTTTTCATTCTTTCTTTGAGATAATTTGTCCGGATTGTCAGCGGCAATAACTTTTACCCTCAGAACAGAGGTGTTCTACATTTAAAGCCTTTATCTGATAGAAGCAGCGCAGCAGCAATTAGTGGAAAGTCTCAGCTCATTTTTTTTAAATTATACATATGAGCAAAAAAGGGGGGAAAAAAGACTCGTATTAAAAAAATCTATCTCTCCAATAATTACCTTTTTTTAAGTGCTTAACACACTGGTGTGTGCAGAAACCACATAAACCTACATATTTCAGCGTAAAAGGTGAGATACTGGGAGATTACGTGTGTTTTCTTTTTTTTAATATGATCAGATAATTCAAGTAAAAGTAATTAAAAGCACCTTTCATCTCCATGCCACTTAGTGCTCTCTCTCTCTCTCTCTTTTTTTTTGCCTCCTGTATTTCGTACCACGCAAGTGTTCCTGAAATTTTTTGATTAGCATTTTCCACTTGCAAATATTGCAATATTTGCTTTTTAGATAAGAGCAAATAATTATGCACCTTTATGTTCTGTGCTGCTTCACTTCAATTATAACAGCTCCCTACCTCCGGATAAATGTGTGTGTGTGTGTGTGTGTTTGCTGGGATTTGAGATATAGAAGCGGAGTGAGCGGCGGTGTGTCCGTCTCCACCTGCAGAGGGAGAATTGGTCACAGTTTAGTGGCTTAGTAACATTGGGTGCCTTCAGGGTGTTTGCAGCAGGTGGTCCAAATTGGCAGAATGACTGTGACAAACGCGCAGTGTTCGCCGCAGCTGTAAAGTAAATAACAACATCAAACGATCACAGTGCGATTTCAGGTTGCCTGGCTTTTTTTTTTTTCTCATAATTTTCTATCTTGGCGTTTGGAGGTTGTCATTCGGAGTAAAAGTCAGACTGTTGTGGAAGGCGGAACAGTTTTCGCGCAGAAAAATGGGGGAGGAAAAAAAATAATCGGTGCACGCGTGCACGTGCATTAAGCGTCCATGTATGGTGGCATTTGAGATCTCCTTCATATGTAGTGTGCGTTGAGCCTTTGCGTTTCCTTATTGTCGTCCTGAAAAAAAGAAAACACTCATTCTGTGGTGTGTATTAGCTAAAAATCATATTGCACCTTGTAAACCGCTCACCCTTCACACACACACACACACACACCTGCTAAAACAGCAGGTTTGGATAAATTCTAACAAGGTACAATACATGCATTCAACACAGAATGACTGTTTCAGGCGAGTCGTTTCTATAGTATTAGAAAAATAGAAATATAAGTATACTGAAAGTTGTAAGCAACTTACTCCCAGTAGGATGATATTTTTTTCTGTACTCTTTCACTTGCGAACATTTGAACCAAGTGTAAATATTGCGTGTCATTAGCGTCACTAAACGCTGACACTGACTCTAAACAGGACCAGACGGTTGGTTTTGCATGTTCATGGTACAGTCAGTGCTCCGACACTGAGCCACCATAAGCCTCTCCACCCGTCTCACTTCTCACATGTGCATGACGCTGTGGTCGTGACCTACCTTGAGGCCTTTTTTATTAAACTCAGATAGAGGATTTTTTTTTTCTGTCTCCCCCCTCCACCCCCCCTTTAGGCCTTAAAGAGTGGTATTGCATGCCAACAGACGACTGTGAGACAGACCCTGAGTTGGATTGTTATCAGAAAGTGAAATAGTTTGGCGAGTGAGTGCCCTGTTCAAAGACTGGAGACAAAAAAAACCCAAGGCTGACAGAAATGTAATTAAGGCTAATTGGAACTGTTCAAAAGTCTGATCAAAACCAGGCAAATTAATGGAACCACAGAATATATTTTTATTTTTGGTTCTGAAAAGATCAGTACCCGTGTGTGCGTGTGTGTGTGTGTGTATGTGCGTGTGTGTGTGTGTGTGTGTGTGTGTGCGCACACGCGTGTGCGTGTGTGTGTGACCGATGATGACATTATGTTCCTTAGGACCGTGTTATTCCCACTATTGTCCGTTCACATAGATCATAAGGAAAAAACTCAAACCATAAGCATTTAATAGAGAATCAGTACAGTGACTTTGCAAATTGTTTAATTTGTGACAACATCTTGATTAGAAGCGCGCACACACACACATTTCTAGTGACTCATTGATAAGTTTACAGGTAGACAGAACCCACCACCACCACCACCACCCACCCCACACCTCCCCTTTTCTACTTCTCTCTTGATGTTTTTGTCTCTCTCTGTTGCGATCCAACACACACACTACGACGGTCACTGCCTTGTGTGTTGACAGACAGCCGCTCACACACTTCTTGCTCTGGCTGTGCACGTGTATGTGTGTGTGAAGAGCGTTGACAGACAGTGTGTGGGTCTGTGACAGAGGGTGTCAGCGCGGTGTCAGGGAGATGTGTTTAGTGTCACACTCTGCTGACCTGATCTCCGGTCGGACTGTCCACTCCAGCCCCACTGTGGCTCCTTACATAACCCCCGCTGTCATTCACACACTGGCCTGAAGGGATCCACCAGCCTGCGCGCGCATACACACACACACACATACACAAGCTGGCACACACATGCACACTTAGTGATGTGCACATGATGTATAGGCACGCACGCTTTCATTCACTTTGGGTCTAAATTAAATATCAGATGAGGCTACACGGTAGCGTTTCCAGAAGGCACATCTACCACAAAGACACTCTTTTATGTCCTCTCCTCCTTTGTTCCTTTTTCCTTTCACTAATTTATGTTTTGACATCAAGCACAAGTGTCATAAATTAGCAGTGTATCTGGAATTATTCAAACATACATTTATTTTTTTCTCTCTCTCGGCAGTGTGTGGGAATATAGTCCGAGGCCAGTGTGTACGATGGGATCCCCAGTGTGCAGGCAGACACCTACACAAGTTGTGCAACTCTTATCAAGAGTTTGACGCTGGTCTGAACTTTGACATTTGCGCCATGCTAATTGATGTGGCGGAATTAGCATGTGGACATCTCTTTGCTTATGTGCAGAACCAGCGTGATGCTTTCAAGTCCTTGTATCCGCAACGCATATTGGTGTGAGTGTGTGTACGTGCTGGAGCGAGCGAATGACCCTGTGTGCTGTGCTTTGGCCTGTGGTTATTTGGAGGTCAGTGCTGATGTGGTCTCTGCCTGCGGGAGTGGATTTACCATCTTCAGCCTTATAGAGAACTGCATCCACTTAGCCGACTCTTTTACAGTCAGAGGGAGAAGTTTTTTGTCTCCCGTCTACCTTTTCTGTTTGTTCACCAATAACTTTTTTTTTTATCCAGGGGAATGGGGTGTAATATATATATTTATATAAACACACACACACATATATATTTTTTTTATTCCTAAAGTACATTTGATGTTCTTTGTACACATTGAAAATAAGAGGCTTTTTGGGCTGACAGCACTGAAAGTTTTTTTTTTTCCTTTCTATCATAAGTCTAGTTTTATGTCAAGGTCAGGGTATTTAACTTTAAATGTATTGCACTTATTCTTTTTTTCATAAGCTTTTCTCACCAACTTTTAGCATTTTCCATTCCGAGGATGAATATTTTAAAGTCGACTTTATGACAGACATCTACCTCACCTTTTCATTTAAAAAAAACAAAACATTCTCTTCATAAACTCAAAGGAATTATTCCTGTTGTCGTCTGACATTGTGAGTGTTTCGGCTCTTCATGTTGATCCTTTGTAATCAAGCCATTACTTTGCATAATTAATCCAGAAACTTTTTTAGCGTTGCCTCTAATACGAGGCTTAAGGATGTGAGAACACTGTGTTTAGAAACATTGTTTATTAATGAACATATTATGTTTTGTTGTGTGCGAGCGATTCCCCTGAGGCTGTGACGAGGGCGTTTCTATCCTCGCGACGAGACAGTTTAATAAATAAACTGTATCTCTGTCATTCACACGTGCCTCGGCTCCATCTTCGAACTGTACCGCTAAAAGCTTTATTGAGTGCAGAATCACATTAAGTTTATTTGATTAAAAAAAAAAAAAAAAAAAAGAAAGAAAAAAAAGAACACTGGTAACCTATCTTCAGTGAACAGGTACATTTTTTTTCCTGTCAAATACTCCAGTCATGTGTTGCCCTGATACTTTAAACTTCATAGTTAATCATGTGCAGTTGAAGCAGTGTGTGTGTGTGTGTGTGTGTTTGGCATATACTCAGACCAAGGTAGATGGTAATTATGACAGGCATGGATTACATTCTCCGTAGCTCCGCGCCCGTGAGGAGTGGACATCAAAGTGTGCTCACCAAAGGCCTCTGTAATAAAAGGAGGAGGGGGAGAACGATATTGATTACCAAGGGTGAACATTAGCAAATCTCTTTCTCTTCCCTTTTTTCATCTGTGTCTTCATCCGTCCATCATTTCTCTCTCTCTCTCTCTCTCTCTCTCTTATCTCCCCACTGTCCGATTTGCCTCTGTCTCTCTCCGCCTCTACTTATGCTCTTTTCCATCCCCCATCCGCTCTCCATCCACCCTTCTCTGCCGCTCTAATCATTTATTTATCACTGATCTCTTTATTCTGTATTCTTCCAGTTTAGGGACGGTCCAGTGCTGTGACTGTATGCTTTTGGTTCACTCTCCTCAGGCTGTTATCAACATTTCTTTACACCCTTTTTTTTTTTTTTTCTCCGAACCATCCTCTTCCTCCTCATCAGCGCAGAGATACCTGGGGGCGGGTGGGGTCACTCCGGTCCAATCTAACGCCGTATTGATTCCATTAGATAATTAATGACCCACGCAGGGGCCAGGGAGGAGCAAAGAGGGGGTTAGTGGAGCGGAGGGGAGGGTGAGGATGATGGGGAGAGGCGTAGGTGTGTGTGTATAGTGGTGGTGTGTGTGTGGGGGGGGGACGCCAAGGCCCTTGAGAGTTGGAGAGAACCTTGGTAGGGAATGATCCAGAGTCCTCAAGGTCAACCGCAGCCGGCGCTCCGATACGGAAGCAGAATGCCGAGCATGACGGAATGTGGAATACTGAGAGAGATCTTCATGTCCAGCAGCTGTCGATTGATCAGCGGCTGAAAAATTGTACATTAAAAAGTCTTTTGACTTCCAAATCCTGAGGTCCAACCAGGGCCGTAATGCATGATAAGTAGTTTTCAGCCCTCCAACCAGAATACCAAAACTTCATCTCCCCGGACGCTCCAGACACTCATTTACAACTACTCAACAACATGAAAGGAAAGATAGAAAACTAGCTGCATTAAATATTCTGTTCATGTTATTTCCAAACATGTTTTCTACATCTTCCATGATATTGAACGCTCTCTCTATTTGATCAAATATTATTCACAGGAATAACTTACATGCGCTGTTGTATGTGTAGTCTGATTTTATTTTATTTTATTTTTTTTTACCTTTGGTTGGAGATGATTAGAAATGTGTAGGGGGCTGAAGACGTGTATGAGTAAACTTTCATGCGAGTAAACAAGGCAAAATATCCAGAATGCGGTCTGTGCACAGTTTTACAATCAGGTAAAAAAAAAAAAAAAAAAGGCTTCTACCTCCAAAATGGGGAAAATAAACTTTTACAGCCAATACAGATGAGAGAAAAATAAGTTTAAGTAAGACAGGGCGGGGTGTGGGGTGTGTATATGTATGTGTGTGTGGGGGGTGAGAAACGATGGGGGGGGGGGCTGAAACGAAAGATCACATCTACATCCATAACAGGGACACGTGTCATTTTAAAAAATAAGACTCCTACTAAAACATCACAAGGTGTTTTTTGTTTTTTTTTTTTTATTAAAATAGTGGAGCATCAGACTATATTTCCAAGTGTTTCTCACATTTACAAAAAGACTCAAAGCCTCGTTGTTTGTCTTTTGTTGTTGATACTGTCTGGGTCCTGCCTCACCTTTGCATGTGGCTGCGTACATGTGGGCTCCACTGGGCTCCTCCGCCTCCACATTTACAGTCTTGGCCAGGCTCTGTATTGGGCCCCAGGGGTTGAGGAGATGAGGCATAAAACAACCATGTCTCTACCTAGGGGAGCTGGTGGCATGGCACTGAGGCTATTGTCTGTCTGCGTGCTGTTTGACTTAAATGTGTTCATTTGCCTGATGCCCCTGACTCCCTATGGGGAGGGGCTGCTGGGGGAGAGGAGGGGCACACTAACGAACCTCTGACAGCTGGAGGCCCTAATTAAACGTCCCTGCAGAAAATAAACAGAGCGGGAGCCAAGCGAGCAGCCAGAGTGAACGCACGGCAAACAGCGGCTGCGAACGTTCGCCGCAGTGCCCTCGTCTCTGCGACTGCTCAGACCGTGCCAAGAGAGCGTGGCTCTATAGGTTCGGGGTCTCAAACACACACGCACACATACACACACACACACACACACACACACACACACACATACATGACTCACTTATGAATATGGAGCACTGCAGCAACACATTGTTAACACCTGCGGCTGCACTTATACAGGTTGATCTGTATGTATATCCACTCTGTGATCTGAGGAGTCGCACTTTTCCACGCGTTTCCCACTGCGCGTGTGCAGAATAAGTTTGACGTGGTGCTTTTTTCGAGCAGAGGTTGTTTTTCTTTTCTTTTTTTTCTTTTTTGGGTGCTCAGTCTCCAGATGACACTTCTGACATTCAGCCGCCTGTTGTGCTGCTATGGCTAGCAGGAGCATTAGCAGTCAAAGTGGCGGGGTCCATTTGGGTGAGTGCATTAATGGGCCGCCCAACCTGTGACAAGGTTATGAGGCTGATTGAATAATTACTGTGGAGGCCCCTGTCCATTATGCCCCTGTGTCTGCACAGATAGAGGGTGATGCGGAGCCCAATTGAGACAGAAAGATGGAGAGGGAGATTAGATAAGCACAGATAGGGTCAATTAAGAGATAAACATACAGGTACAGGTTGAAGAAAGCCAGTCTGTGTATGTGTGTTTGTGTGTGTGTGGAGGGGGGGCGGTGAAAATGTGAGAGTAAATGACTGCCTCTCTGTGAGTCTCCTTTTGATCTCCCCATCCTACTGTACGCAGCCTAATTTGGCATGTAGTGCATTTATCCAGGTGAGATAGAGAGGGTGACAAAGGTGAAGTTGTTAGACAGAGGTGCTCTGCCCTCGGCTCGACCCTGTCTTCTTTTCACCGTGTTTTTCTGAAAAGAGGATTGTCAGTGTTACAAGTGGAAAACGTGTTGGAAAAAGCGGTATAGGAATCCTATATGTTCAAATGGAGCTTCACACCCAGAGCCAAGGACAAAACACTCTGTCAATATAGTTAAAAAAAAAAAAGGCGCTGTCATTAAATGTATTTATGACCGTCTTGCCGGTTTAAAGGTGGAGTTCGTCTTTTGAGTCTGTGGTGCAATTGTTAAGCACCATTTCTATGTTTAATTGCACAAGAGAACTTTTAAACAATTTTAAACAGTTCTTCAGTGTGAAAAATCAGTGTTCACTCTATTATCATGGTTGTAGATACGCAAAGTGAAGTAGATCATCTGTTGCCGCAAAATTTCTTTGCAAATGTCAGACATTTCCATTAAACATATCTACACGTGTTGTCGGCTGGATAGCTCAGTTGGTAAGGCACCGGGCTGGTGCATAGGGAATACCGGATAAGAGTGTCTAGTGGGGTTGTGTCAGGAAGGGCATCCGGCGTAAAAATTCCTGCCAAATCAAATAAGCGAATTGGATTCGCTGTGGCGATCCTGGAAGGAAAAAAAGCTGAAAGAAATCATCACACGTGTTGTCGGAATCTGATCATCACACCAAAAAAATGCATTTACCGGGCAATAAC
>JAPTHA010000006.1:17385835-17399692 GCA_029814585.1 Gymnapogon annona | reverse complement strand
TGTGTGATGTAATGTTGTAATGTCATGCGTGATGTGATGTAATGTTGTTGTCTAATGAAAAATAAAAAGATATAAATCAAAAAAAAAAAGAAAAAAAAAAGTCTTTATGGGTCATTGTCATGTAGCCACTTTTGGATGTCATCCGGGTGATCGCCCTAAAAATGCTATGATTCATGTTTGTCAAGTCCTGTCAGTGTGTTTCATGTCTTAGTGTGCAACTTCCTGTTGGCTCCTGTGACTCTCTCCTTGTGTGTCATCTAGCGTCACTCCCAGATTCCCACCCCACCTGTGTCTCGTTTGCAATCATCCTGATGCGTTGCACCTGATTTCCTGTGTATATTAGTCCATCCGTCCTTTTATCAGATCGTTGAATGTCTTGTCTTGTGAAGTGTTCCTGGTCCCTGTCTTGCCTTAAACCTGAATCTGAGTCCTTGTTTTGTATGGTGTTTTTTTGGTTAATATTTCTAAATTGTGTTTTTCCTCCCGGTGAGTGATTTTTCATCATATATATTTTTTTACCTGTTGTGAGAATTTTTTGTTGTTATTATTCATGTGTTTTTGAAACATCACTTTTTGTTTAAGAAATTAAAATCTTTATTGTATCTTTAATTGTAATCATTCTTGTAAATTTAAAATAAACCTTTTATTTTTGAAACCTAGTTTGGTCTGGGTCCCTGTCACGTATGTTCTGCCTCACAAAAAATGTGCCCACATTTGGATGACATCCAAAAGTTGACAATGACGCATAAAAACATGTTGTTTTTTTTTTCATTTAAATCATGACTGAGCTCTTTAATTTGTATGTTTTTATTGTGAATTCCCCGCTCATGGTCTAATGAGGTTTATTGTATGCTTTAAAAAATTTTTTTGCCCTTATTCACTTAAAATCAGAATCCTATATTGTTTTGCCACTTGTGAGGAAATTCTATTCTATGTGTATTCTATAAGTTTATCTGAGTGAACGTGACTCTTATGTCATCTTTCCTCTTTTTCAGACTGTGGAACATCCAGTGGGGTGTCGGCTTTGAGCCATCACAGCTGCTACAGACAGGTACAGTGTTAAGTCTGTGCTTGACAGCTTTAGTTACGACTCGCTGTGGAAGCCTCGTCTCGTCAGACTTGATGTTTTTTTTAATATTATATTTTTATTTTTGATTAGACAACAACATTACAGTCACGCTCATACAATAGCAGACCACAGTCCTGACCCACAATGGCAGGGTTAGAGAGGACAGCCAAAACGAGACAAAACGAGATAAAACAAGACAAGACAAGACAAGACAGGACAAAAACATGAATGAGTGAACTGCGTACAGAGACGTGAACTGTGTGAACTGCGCACATGCCGAAGCTGAGTCTATGTGTTGTATATCAGGCTTTTGGAGCTGAGTCCATGAGGTGTATATCAGGTATATGGAGCTGAGTCCATGTGTATATCAGGTATATGGAGCTGAGTCCATGTGTATATCAGGTATATGGAGCTAAGTCTGAATTTAAGAATGGTTCCATATCTTATAGAAGGTCCCACTTCTCCTATGCTTCCAGTACATAATTTTCTCCAGGTTCTCCAACTGTTGACTTCATCTAACCACATCTTGATTGGAAGCTGTGCATGTAGTTTCCATTTTCTAGCAATACATTTCTTGGCAACTGTCAGCAGGGTTTCTGTCAGTTTCTTGAGTTTAGTCAGATTCACAAGTAAACAGACTTCAGGGTCCAGTGGAAATGAGTCTCAAATACCCCCTGCCAAGACCTGACTTTTTAGGCCAATTAATATCAGACCCACCCCATCTCGAAACAACATTGAATCAAATCCATTCCTTTGCGATTAAACTCTGTACGCCAGCCTTGGGACGCTGTAGGACTGCCAAGTTAGGTGTCAATCACATGGTAATTGTCAAACTTCCCTAGAGCCATGGCTCCTTGGGTGGTAGAGTCCAATCACCGAAGGGTTGGCGGCTCGAATCACGCTCTGTTTTGTGCCATTGTATCCTTGGGCAAAACACTTCACCCACCTTGTCTCTGGTGCCCCTGCACTGGTGTATGAATGTGTGTGAATGATCAGTCCTGCAATGAACTGGTGACCTGTCCAGTGTTCCCCCTGCTTTCACCCTTGAGTGACTAGGATAGGGTCTAGTGATCCCCCCCCCGCCCCCCCGAGACCCTTCAAAGGTTAAAGCGGGTTCAGAAAATGAATGAATGATTGAACATGTAGAGGTGAATTAATGAGGGAGATGTGTACATGTGTGTTTAAAATAATAACCTATACGTCCTGGGATCAGGACGTCAGGCATCGGTGATCAAATAGTTGTGATGGATCATGCCATTAATGTACAAGCTATGTTTACTTGCCTGTTGTCTGTAGACGTTAGGTTTCTGTGTGTATGTTCACACCGTTAATAGGCCTCTGTCCAAGCTGAATCCATATTAAACACACACACACACACACACTGAGGGTTAAGGTTATATGAACCGGAGATCTTGGTGTCAATTGACACGATATCAAATGACTTGAAATGTTGAATTGAGCAAGTTTGAATGAAAAAATTTCACATAAAATTTATAAAGCGATGGAATTGAGATGTAAGAGGTATTCAATTCAAAGTGTTTATTCAACAAATGTGTTTTGTATCTTTTGGCTGCTCTTATCTTTTCTTATCTTATCACTAGACTGCAAGGTACAATACAGGTCAATGAAATTCTTATTTTGCCGTCCACCCATTATCTACAATCGAAAGAAAAACGCAAAAGAACTTGTAAAAACTTGTGTCTTGTGTGCTGTAAGAAAGTCTACAAATTATCAGCCTTTCAGAGTCCTAACCTGAACCATAATAATGGGATGTGCAGCATAAACAAATGTAGTGACCTTGAGTCATTGCATAAGCATTTCATGCACAAACAACACCTTGAAATGTGAATACTTCCTGTAAACTAGTTTAATAAAGCCATTCCAATCAACCGTGCAGCTTGATTTATTCGAGATACGCCAAGTGTTTATCGTGTGAGCAGAAACTTTTTCACTTGCCTATTATAAACTGGTCTGTTCAGCTTCTTTATTTTACATTTCAGTGCATCGCCGTGGACTAAACACCAAAACTTTTCATAAACTGCCAGTACTCGCTTTGTGTAATGGAATATTTCATTTTTCAGTAACTTACAAAGACATGCACATTATCATGGCTGCTCAGGAAATTGGATGTCTGCCGTCAAGTTTACCTGACCTTTGAAAGTTGTTTGGGGTTGGTTTTTATGTCTTTGAAGATCAGTGGGCCGTAACAGGAAACAAGAGAAGAAATGACAACAGTTGGACGTGCGTGGTTGACATTCATGGTCCTTGATGGCACTGGGATGCAAGCTGACTTTAATGACTATAAATACAGTATTATGTGTGTGACAAGTGGACAAGCTGCTTTCACCTCTGAATGATGATCTTTATTCTGTTTGCCTTTCCTCTGCATTTAATAGTGATGTTTCATTACTTACATCACAGTAGTTTTTTGCATTATTTCCTGACTGTCATGTATGAAAACTAAAACTAACAATAACAACAAGACTTTTCTTATTATTTTTTCTTATTATTCGTTCTAGTTTTCGGAGATGATGGGATGTGAGGTGCACATCCCATCATCATGTGATTCATGGTCCAAACGGAGATCTGAGAATTTTTTTTCCGGTGCTCTTTTATCCTTTGTTCATTTAATTTATCCAATTACCTATCTTAATGTGGTATTTCTGCTCTCTGTGACATCCATCCATCATAGTGACTTTTAAGTTGGAGTCTTGACACTTGATGCAGTTAATCCGTGTACCTGGTTTGAGTATTTGCGCCACAGAAACACAGGTTCTTCTTGGTAATTGAATAAAAACACGATGCCCCGTCCTCGTCCTCATGAGGTTATATTTTCCTATGGAAAGAGTCTGGATGTGTCAGAGAGTCAGGGGCGAGGTTTTTAAAGTCACATTTCCGTTACGCTTCATAATCATGTGCAAAGCCACAGCGTGTTAGTCATCAATGACCCAAACTGTATAATATGACTCAAACCAACTCAGTGAATCCCTTTAGGATCTGCACTAAGAAGTAATAATGTCATCTAATGTGTGTGTAAATAAGAATTGACTTTAATCAAACCTTCCAGTTTTTCATAGGAGCAGGTCAGAAATAGGTGATGTATGTGATGAAATATATGTAGTATAATAATATATAGGAGTCGATTCCACTGTCACCCATGAATTATCTTTCTTAATAAAATGGTTTTGATAGTTGCACTAATTGCGAGATGTTCTGCATTGACATAAATTCAATATAATAATCAAGTGAGGTCATCTATGAACTGATCATTCATAAAATCCTCATATACATCCTGAGTCTTATTGATTTAGTTTTGAACTGTCACCAGAAACGGTTGATAAATTAATGTTTTTCTGTGGACTGACATATTCGTCCACCTCAGGGTCATGAGGGATATGACTTTCTTGGCCATGTAATTATTGTCCAGTTAAACCTGCCCTGTATTATAATGGCACAAAAGTAAAACGTGTCTCTGATCAGATTGAACACATGCTGAGTCCACTGCTGCGTGGATCAGCATTGACCATATACTCTCAATTTCATTGTACTTGCATTTACAATAAAGACAATCTATTCTGTTCTGTTTTATTCCGTTCTGTACAATGATAAAATGTTAAAAAGGTCAAAGCTTCATGTTAAACGTCAGTACATAGTACAATAAGTTCTTTTTTCTTCCTCTCCAACTTTTATGAGTGTGGATGCAGGGAACACTGTGACTCTTGCGTCACAGAACAATAACACAAAAACAACATCTAACATCATGTGACAGATGTACAGTGATATGATATCTTCCCCTCATACAATATGACAGGTTGTGTACATGTGAAACATAGGAACGCCTTTGTCCTCCACCATGAGGTCACATCTGTGGTTGCCATGGTGACAGATCTCATCCCAGCTACCTCAGAATAATTAAGCAAGGGGTGAGTGTGTTTAAAGTGTTGGCTGTAGTGAATTGAATTGAATTGAATATAACTTTATTCGTCCCACGAGGGGAAATTTCAGCCATAGCAGCGTAATACAAAGAGTAGAAAAAAAAGAACAGAGCAGAACAGATACACAACAAATTGAATTCTTGCACAACATGGACCACATAGACATGATTGAAGTCCCAGAGATGATAACGATAACGAGGGGTCGTTAATGTGTCCTTCGGAGAGAAATGGCAGTGAAAAGTCCGCAGCCACCATTAGCATAGCGCTCTCAGCTGCTAACAGTTGGTACGTAACCGTTAAAAAAAACTGCAAACACAGATCACATCCACAAATCACTCACTCACACACATCATCTGCAGTCCCCCCCTCTTCTCCTCCTTCTTCAGTTCGTCGTCCCCAGTGGAAACCGACCAAAAAACGAAAGAGGCCGGTGTAGTTCTATGAGCCAGTAGTTGTACAGCTAGTACAGCTTAGTACACCTGCCGCAGCTCCATAGCCGTTAGCCTCTATTATGAAATCTATCTGCAGTGAAGTCTGTCTCCTCATATTTCTGCATATGTGTCATACCATACAACGTACAACTGTGATACAAGTATATGTGCATGAGCACGTTTATGTGTTTGCAGGTGTACTGTTCGAAAATGCCTATCGTAAAACATAAGTTCTACGGATTAATGACAGAGCAATCCGTTAAAGCAATAAATTAAAGGCCCAGTTGTTTTGGTTTTTTTCGTGGGTTTTGAACTGCAGCACTTCTTCTCTTCGATAAGGTGAAACTTGTTGGCAGAACTTCAATCCGGAACAGTGTAATCAAGAAGAGACATGTTCCTTATATGGAAAAATGCTCGTAGTTAATCAGTTAAATACTGAGGGCGAGAAAAAGGATATTTGTGTTTGTACGAGGCCAAAAGTTTGGACACGCCTTCACATTCAATGCATTTTCTTTATTTTCATGACTATTTTACATTGTAGATTCTCACTGAAGCCATCAAAACTATGAATGAACACATGTGGAGTTATGTAATGAACAAAAAAAGGTGAAATAACCGAAAACATGTTTTATATTCTATATTTTATATTCTATATATATATTATATATATCACTGCTTTGTACACGCTGTGCATTCTCTGGATGAGCTTCAAGAGATAGTCACCTGGAATGGTTTTCCAATAGTCTTGAAGGAATTCCCAGAGTGAAGGCCCCTTTGCCTTCACTCTGTGGTCCAGCTCAGCCCAAACCATCTCAATTGGGTTCAGGTCCAGTGACTGTGGAGGCCAGGTCATCTGCCGCAGCACTCCATCACTCTCCTTCTTGGTCAAATAGCCCTTGCACAGCCTGGTGGTGTGTTTGGGGTCATTGTCCTGTTGAAAAATAAATGATCGTCCAGAAGAGAAGGTGTGTCCAAACTTTTGTCCTGTGCTGTGTAATGGGTGACTCTCTATCCGTGTACATTGTTTGTCTAGGTGTGTGTGCCGTCACGGACACAGCTCAGGATGGTTTGCGAGGCAGACTTTGTCCACCTCCACGTACATATGTAGACGTCCCAGGGGAGTTGTGCTGTGTGACTGTTCTCACGGGATGGGGTGTTGTCTGAGCACCTATCCCAGGGGCATCTCCAACACAGGGGTGGGGGGGCTTAGACAGTCTGACCCCACTGTCTGACCTTTACTAAGACCTCACAGGGCCCCACCAGCCCTGCATCGCTGGTATCTCTCTGTGCTAGCCCCCTGCTGTGAGATTCTTTTTAATTTCTAGAAAAGAATATGGGAAATGTCACTGTCGCATGTACAATGACTTATGAAAGAGTGTAATATCACTTGTGTAAGAGAACAAATCCACCAGGATACACACTTAATAAAAATGGGCGTACACTCAGACAGCACTGTTGGAATGTCCTTGTCTAGTGTCTCTGGGTGTGTTATTTAATGGCTAAGCATGTGCAAAAACAAACATTTGAAAAGTGAATTGACGTATCATTCCATCGTATCTATGACGTTCAGCGCTGTAATAAATTAATATGATACGCTACGATAGGCCTCTAATGTCTTGCGAGGAGAAATTTCTTTGGCACAGCAAGGAACTTACACACAAACATAAATCACAACAGTAAACAAACGTACATTTATACATGCATACATACACACAAACATAAACCACAGAAATAAACAAATATACATCCATACATATAGTACATACAAACATGAACCACAACAGTAAACAATAATACATCCATACATACAGTACATACACACAAACATAAACCACAGCAATAAACAAACATACATACACACAAATATAAACCACAGCAATAAACAAATACACCTCTATACATAGATGACACTATACCATAAACCACAACAATAAACAAACATACATATATGCATACATATACAGTAGCATGAAACCACAGCAATAACAATAATAATAACGGACCGGCTGTGGGATAAGTTGATCTAGTAGCTTCCACACAGCCACATTAACCAGTAAAATGCTAGTTCCTGCAGCATCAGTTTATGGCACCAGTAAAGCCAGGCTGCTATTTGATTAGGTGAGAGCTTACAGGTTTAACTAAGACTTGTACAGTCCAAACAAACATGGTGGATTAGAGTAGTAGGAAACTGGGACAAAGGAAACAGATTATACTGATAGTGTGAGCACCTGCAAAGTGACATGCCAGCCGAGCGGTACAGTGGAGCACAACGGCAGACTGTCGCATCAAGTATAAACCATATTTACTGTGTGTAGGAACAGCGGGAAAGTGTGTCAGTGGGTGTAGGAGCGGTTTATCTCCCCACCATAGCAGCAGCAGCGCGCTCCATCCAATCCACTATTACAGCAAAAGGCCCAGGGCCAACAGGCATTAGCAGCTAGAGTAAGGGGATTACGCTACATGTGGGGTAAGGAGGGGACGGAGCGGGGGCCGGGGAGGAGAGGAAGGCTAATGCATGACGGAGGGGACGCAGGGGTGAATCTGAGGATGCAGAGCACAAGGATTAAGAGGTTTTTTGTTTCATTTTATAAATTCCCGTTCTCTCAACACCAGTAAAACCCCAGAAAAAATCAGCACCGATGTGATTTTTCTTTTCTTTTTAGCTGGCATTATTACTGGGGAAATGACGGGTAATGTTTGTGTAACGTATCAGCTTTAAGACCTCAGACTGCCTTTTCATTTACTACGAAATCCTTTAATAGGGTTGAGCACTGAAGTGATTTAAACTCACTCAGCGGCTGCCATCATCATATGAACTTCGAACCCTGCATACTCAATTTTGGAAGGACTACCACGATGGTATCTGGATGTACTTGGGTATTATGGGGGAAGAAGAAAATATTAGTATTATTACAGGGGAGGAAAAGGAGCCAATCAAATGCAGAAGCTGGCGTTCCCTTGGCCTTGGCTTACTTATAAAGCATAAGCAACCTCACCTGAAGAGTTAGTGGTTGTCATAGCAACGTGTGTAGCCTTCCTAGTATCCAGCAGCTGTCTCAGCAGGTATTGATGAGGTTTTATTACTGTGGAAACGCCTCCAGTCTACCTGAGGTTCACGTTACATCAGCGATAGACGAGGATGCAACAGTTTTTCAGTTCAGTTCATGACTTTGCTTCCACCTCTACTGCAGCAACAGCGTCTACCTGCGCCCTGTTACATCATCATGTACACTCGTCTGGCACCTTTAACTCTTTCCATGATGTTGGAATACTTTGGTGAAGGCCAAGTGAAAGACATTAGACCCAGCCAATCACAGACGCCGTGCTCTAAACAAGTGGAACAGTAAACAACGAGGTCACGCTTTTGACTTTATAAAATATCTTTTCTAAACTTGTACAAACATTTGTGTGGCCTCTACTGCAGACCGGAACAGTACATGCCAGACACCCGGGAATGTTTACAATAGGCACACCTATACGTGATTATCCAGCGATAGTGCACAGCAGGGTTCACATTCAGGTACATGTAGAGTTACATGTGTAGCTGCCTACACGAAAATAACTCAGGATGTCTGGAAACGTATGCAGAAGCGTGACCACACAATTTATTTTTACATGTCCCTCTGCCAAACATGTATTACGTAAGCACCCCTGCTGGCCTGTGTGTTCTTCTACATTAGTTACATAAGGAGTAGTAAGTATTTTGACATAACGGTCAAAGGAAAAGAATGGAATTTAATGTGAATGTTATAAAAAAAGGCCTCTGTAATGTCTTTAAATGAATAAAAGGCAATGATAGGTATTGCTTTACTTGTTAAATATTAGGGTCTGTGTCTGTCAAGCTGTCATTCATGTCATTCACGTCACGTTCCAGTTTTATTTTGTTCATCTCCTGTCTGGTCTTGCGTGCGCTCATATTGTGTCTCCAGCTTCACTTGCAGATTCCCATCCCCACCTTTGTCTTGTTTGCAGTCATTCCCAATGTGTATCACCTGTGTGATTCCGTGTATTTAAGTCTATGTGTGTTCCCCTGTCCTTTGTCAGATCGTCTGAATGTCTTCCGTCTGGTAACATTCACGTCCTGCCCGCTTGATCTAGTCTAGTCTGTGTGTGAGAATATGATGTTTATCTACTTTAGTATTGTAGTCAGTATTGTCTTGTCTTGTTTCTTTTTTGCATTTTCTAAATTGTTAGTTTCCTCGTCAGAGCGATTTTGAGTTTGTCTAGTCTTTTGTTTGATTTTCTAAATTGTTCTTTTTCCTCATTAGAGTGATTTTGATTTTCATTTTGAATTTATGATTTTCCCGTCATGGTTTTTTTTGTTATTAAAGTTATTAATATTCTTCCCGAGTTTTTGTGCGGTGTTTTTTTTGTTAAATTGAAATTGGAGCGTTATATGAATCTTTAATGATAAGTGTTGCATGTTCTTCCAAACGTAAAAATAAAAGCTTTATTATTTTTGAAATCAAGTCTTGTCTGCGACTGGGTCTGTCCATCTAGAGAATTCTAGACGTTAAATAGGTCATTGTGGTCGTGCCAATTCATTCATAAACAACTCCACTATTATCAGTTATATATACAGGTCAAATAGATATGTACTTGTATATACTGGTCAAAGTGAAGTGAACAAATGGCCTAGAACAGAACACGAGGCACGAACATGGATCACAATTCATAACACGCACAACAGTCTGCACATTGAATAGGTCAAAGCTGCGCTAGCTTCTTGTACAGATAAACTGATTGATCCGTAGCTGTCACGGTTGTACCGATGCAAATGAGGTTTGTTATCAGTGGAGTTAGCAGTGTTCGTTGTCATTCTAGCCATTTCAAAGGAACTTCAACGGAAGAAAAATGTCTTTCTTTAAAACCTTCCAAGAATTGATTCGACATTTCAAAACTAAAAATTGGAGAAGTTTCAGATTTCAATGATACTGTGATGTGAACAAAAATATCTTTCCTTAAACCTTCCCAGAATTGATTCGACATTTCAAAGCTAAAAATTGGAGAAGTTTCACATTGCAATGGAACTGTATCGTGAAGAAAAAATGTCTTTCTTTAAACTTCCCAGAATTGTTTGGATATTTCAGGCTATAAATTACAGAAGTTGCACAGAAGTAGCATAGAAACGAAACACAGTGAAGTCTTTTTCTGTGTTCTTTTCAGTTCTTTGAACCCTGCGTCTAAGTCCTTATCAGCACAAAGGAACCTAGTGAAAGAAAACTGAGTTGGAGGAAGAAAAAAAATAGACAGAGAGAGAGAGTGGGTTTGTAGGGGAAAAAAAAGGAAATTCTCTATTCCATATAGTGTCATATTACTATGAGGCAAACGGTGGGTAAAAACAGAGCTGAGGAAAGAGGCAGCAGTGTTGAGAAGGGCGTGTTGAGCTCAGCAAATCAAATGCCTCTCTTGCTCGGTCTGGTTTGCGCCGCCCTGGTCTCAATGTTCCCTACAAATGTCCTGTGGGAAGATTGTGTTCTCTGTTTTCCCGCTGACATCCTCACATTTGGCCGGATGCTCTCTCTCTCTCGCTTTATGACTTTATCCTTTTTGTAAATTGCCAAAATAAAAATCTATTATCCATGTTGCACGATCCAAATTAGTTTTGTAGGAGAATTTCCATTAAACACCAACATACCAGGTGGGTGGGTGAGTGGGGGGGCATGGATAGATTACAACCGGCCAGCCAAAACGGACTCCAATCTTTAAATACATGTAGTGTACTTAGATGACAGCGTCAGGTCAGCAGACGAGTCTGGACCGGCGTACACACTGCGGAGATCACACTTTTCGATTGGCAGTACGCTGATTTTTCCTGTAGTTTTTATTTTTCTGATTCTCTGTGATGGTTTTCAGGCTTTACTCCCCACTCTCTCTCTCTCCCTCTCTCTCTCTCTATGCAAATGCATTGAATAATAATACCCAAGTTGGGATCAATGCAATGTCTGTGTCCTTGACTCCAGTGGCCATATTGTACAAAGAGGAGGTAATGTGTTACTCACAATGGCACACAGAGGGAGAAAAAGAGGGAATTCTGTTTTCCATTTAAACAAACTGGAGTCACGTGTGGTTTATGTCTCTTTGTAACTACATTCCAAGAAGAGAAAGTACAGTATTTTCTTGTGGCTTTCCTATCGATACACAAAAATTTTGCTGACACGGATAGAAACAGGACCCGTCAGACCATCAGTGTGTTATTGATTGACCTAAACAGATGTAGGTCATGTATCCAAACACACACAGTGACGCAGACATTTGCACATGAACACATTAAGTGGCACGTGTTGAATGGAAATGGCCTTGTATTGTGCATTGTCCTCCTCTCACGGCAGCACCGAGGGAATGTTGACAGGCATCTGTGTCCAGAGTCAGTGACAGGCTGTGTTTGTCCGGCGATAGACCGGCAGCTCTGACCTCTGCTCCGCAAACGCAGGAGGATCAAATAACTCAATGTGAGCAGAGGCAGAAGAAAAGGAAGAATCGTTTACTTTTGTGTTGTATCTGCTGACAAAAGCAAATGGGTCTTTTTTAATGGATGTGATATTACACAGATGTGGTTTTGTATGTGTTTATGATGTTTTGTCTTCTGTCAGTTGTTTTTCTCGTCACCTGCCTATAGGGAGTGCAGATGGAGATTAGCACTGTTGCTATAAAGGGGCATATTTACAGCAGCAGTCGATGTAGATGATCAATCGATCAATCAATCAATCAATCAATCAACCCACTAAATAAATAGATAAATAACAACAAAAAGTATATTTGCAGATGAGGTACAAACTGCATTTAAAATGAGTTTCTAGCAGTGAAAACATAGCATAGACAGCCACACAGGGGTTAACATTTTTAAGCAAAACAAACAGAAAACAAAACCAGCTGGACAACACACGGTGCCGTTTGAAGAGTTTTCTCTTAAATGGATCAGTAATTATCCACACGCCGTTTACACAGCGTGTGGATAATTACCTGAGAATGCAGGCTTGTGTTTGTGAGAGACACAGTAAGTGCAGAGGAGGAGGGTGGAAGGAAAGAAACAGTTTGAACTCTAAACCTGATTAAGCAGATGCTTTGGCACAGGTTTGCTGTGGTATCTATGTGTTGGTATTAGGTCACAACAGATAAATATATCCTGGTGTTTCGATGCTCCACTTTTTTCTTTTTCTTTTTTTTTTAACCAATTTAAAGAGGGCTACAAACAATGTAAAGAGATTAATCCATGTATAAATTACTGAGTTGACTGAGGCACTTGCTTTATTACATAATCTACAGAAATTATAGACTGTACCTAAGCGTTTTATCATTAACTAAAGGGTGTTTGAGGCATGACACGAACAGCTCATTCTCAGGCTCATAACTATTAAACCTAAAATGAACACGGTAAAAAAATATACACTAAATAACTACTTACAATGATAATGGCATTTTTCAGTGAAACAGAAGTGTACTGTCTTTTCAGAATCTATTAGAAATCACATGTAAACGGAGGTTCATTCATTGTACTTGGAAAAATTCAGGCATTTAAATATGTAAAAATTTGGTTGTGCATGAACTAAACAGAGCAACATAAAATAAGATGTAAAGAACATATCTCTCAAGACATGTATGGTCCTTTATTTTATCTAAAATAAACATTATATGCTGAAAGAAAAATGACAAAAAGAAGGGATTAAGATTGCGTTTTGCTTTACTCATGTCAGAATCTTTATATTTACTTCTGCTGTTGAATGGTGAACAGTGTTAGCACAATGGGTTCTTACACGTACAAATGTGGCAGAAGATTAACTATATAAATGTTTCCCCCCCAAAAAACACATGAATTATTTTTTTAAATGCTTTAACTTGTAGTCAACTGTACACTTCTATGATTTATCTGTCAGGGTTATGGATCAAGTTTTGTTTTGTTATTTCCTGTTTGGTCAGCGTCTCTCTCCTCTTGTTTCAGACAGCTGAAACGCCCTAGAACCCGTCCTACCTGTGTCTCGTGACTAATCAGCCCTGATCTTCTTCACCTGGTGCTTTCCTTGTGTTTAAAAGTCTGTGTGCTCCCCTTGTCCTTTGTCAGATCATTGTTTGTCTTGACCCTTGAGTACGACCACCCTGTCTTGTCCTGTCTTGCATCCGCTGAACGATTTCTAAGTAATTAAGTTTTTCTCTAGGAGAGATCATTTTGAAATTAATACACTCTTGATCTCAGTTTAAGTTGTAAATTTTTCAATTGGAACCTTTTGCCCCACTAGTGCCATTTTCAGTTATAGTTTTATGAATATGATTTTCGTGCAGTACGTTTTTTTTGTTAAATAGTATTCACACGTTTTTGGCATTGGTTTTTGTTATACTAATTTTCTAGATATTTTATATCTTTTTATTTTTCATTAGACAACAACATTACATCACATCACACATTACATTACAACATTACATCACA
>JAPTHA010000006.1:17375380-17385735 GCA_029814585.1 Gymnapogon annona | reverse complement strand
TCTATCTATCTATCTATCTATCTATCTATCTATCTATCTATCTATCTATCTATCTATCTATCTATCTATCTATCAAAAGGCTGTGTCAGATCCTGTTCACATAGTAGGCAGAAATATATGTGGAACGGTCTGATAAAACAAACAAACAAACAAATAGCATCTTCTGGGGTCTTATACATGTAGGCATGTTGACTTATTTTCCTAAACGCACATGAATCCCTGAACTCTGTGATTTGTTCATTCATTCATGACTTTCATTCATTCAAGGCAGAGTACCCATTAACATCTCCACACACACAGCTCTCACTGGTGTTGGAATGCTAACGGAAAATAGTGCTGTGAGATCACAGTACTATTGAGGCTTTATTTGAAAAAGTACAATCTAAGGAGTTCAAATGTATCTATCTTCCATCTTGATTGTATTCTATAAATACAAGCGCGGTCTGATTTTAATGCGTGTAACATAGTTTTATAACATGACACTGAAAGTTTAAATCAGTGGTTCCCAAACTTTTTGTGGCCAAGGCACACCAAAGGACAAGTAAAAATTTCAAGGCACACCTATTGTGCAAAATAGTTTTTATAACACGTGTTATAAGTTATTACTCATATCATGTAAAATATCTGTAAATGTGCATAATTATTTACTAATGCTAAATAAAATGTGAAAAAGACAACTATATTACTCATGAAATATTTATTAATGAAATATTTCAACAATTAATTTGAAACTTTATTAAATTAGGCTTTATCAAAGCAGCAACACACTCATTCAAACCAGACAGGTTACAAAATTAGAAATTGAGGCAAAGGAAACTCAGCAGAAATTCAGCACAGAACTGTCAATGCAAGGAAGCTGTACTGTCCATGGTCCTGAACTACAAATTATAAATGTAACATTTCAGCAATCAGCATTGAAACGTGCTATTGTAAATATTTTGCCTACTTATAAATTAGTGAGATACATGTGCCTGTCGATTTTTTTAATCCTTGGTGGCACTGAGGAGAGGGCCACTCGCAAGTCCTGTTCAACAGAGAGCCGTGACCTCCTGCTGTTCTTCATGTAAACCATCGTAGAGAACGCCAACTCACACAGGTAGGTAGTGGGAAAAAGAAGAAGTTGCTCAATCGCGTGGTGGGAGATGCTTGGGTACTCTGATGGAGAAGCCAACCAAAACTGATCCAGTGGGAGCTCCCTAAATTTGAGTTTCAGTGTGAGGTTCACACGGAGAGCACTCATCTCTCTCTTTCATAGTGAGCTTTTCTGTTGAAGATTCCTGGTTGAATGGGTCTCGGATCCAGTCCTAGTCCTTGATGTCAGCCACACGTGGAAAATAGCGCTCAAGCCTCTCGTTTAAGATCTGAAGGTGTTCGGCATATACAGTGCTCTCCCTCGCAGCCTGTGGAGCAGCTGATGCCAGTGGGAACATGTCCATGCAGCCCTGTTCCAAAGACTCGCACCCCAGGGTCCAGGGTCATCCGTGAGCTTGTCCTTATGTGGCAGCATGTTCACATGAAAATTCCATAAGCTCTTCCCGAAGCTCATAAAGATGGGATAGGACTTTCCCCCGTGACAGCCAACATACCTCTGTGTGGAGGATCAGACTTTGGTGTTCGGCTCCCATCTCAGTGCACAGCTGGGAGAAGAGGCGAGATTTTAGGGGCCTTGATTTGATGTAATTCACCATCTGCACTGCCTGATTCAGCACCTCAGTCAACTCCGGGGGCATGGTTTTCGCAGCTAATGCCTCTCAATGTAAAATGCAGTGGTTTGTCACAATATGTGGGTTTTGAGCTTTCAATTTAGCAATAAATCCTTTCACTCTCCCAGTCATGCTTGCCGCACCATCTGTGCAAAGACTGACGCACATATTCCAGGTCAAACTGTTCTCTTTTAAATAGTTATCCATTACCCTGAATATTTCTTCTCCTGTAGTATGGCTTTCCATTTCTTTGCAGAAGAAAAAAGTCTCTTTGACAGTCACCATCAATATATCTGACGTTTGCCAGAAGTTGGGCAGCCCCACTTATGTCACTATATTCATCTATTTGTAGGGAAAATCTGCCGCTCACCTGCAGTTTCTCTGTCAAATGTTGCTCAATGTCTTCTGACATGTCATCGATTCTTCTTTTGATTGTATTATCAGACGATGGCACTTTGGATAGCTCATTTGCGGCATCTGGACCCAGATGAGTGTCTCTACGATTGCGTAAGGTTTCTCCTGCTTTGCAATGAGCTCTGCTAGCATGTAACTGGCCTCCATCACCTTTTCAGACACTTTCACACAATCCAACAAACGGTCTTACTGCCTCTGGTTCAGATCCCGTGCTCTTTTGAAGTAGGCCAAGTTTCTCTCAACATGGAAGGGATGTTTGGTTTCCAAGTGCCTCTTCAGCTTGCTTGGAACCATGTTCGCATTAGCTAGCTTTTCACGACAGAGGACACACTCGGGCTGAGGACTGTTGACATCCCCGGTCCAACTGAAGCCATAAGACCGGTAACTGTCATGATACTGCCCGCTGACAGGTTTTTTTTCTGACAGGTGGTGGATTGTCAGCAGTCTCTGCACTGCCCACAACGCCTTCTTTGCTCCGCAGGAGAAAGCGCTCCATTCTCCCTCTTTTTTTTTTTAAGTTGCCGTTCCGCCTTTGATGTGTCACAGTCTTATAATTCCCACCCGTGCAACTGTGTTAACAGCGAAATATGGGGTTCTCTGAGGACTTTTTAAAAATAATTATTTTTAGGTATAGAGTTTGCTTCTGTATCATTAAAATATATTTAAAATAAAATATATAAAAAGAAATAAAAATATATATTAAAATTAATATTTTTTTTATGTGTAGTTGTATATTGCAGTAGTAAGGTATGGTTATCAAAAAATCCCCACGGCACACCCGAACTTGCCTCAAGGCACACCAGTGTGCCGCGGCACACCGTTTGGGAACTACTGGTTTAAATGACTGACCATAAAGAGATCATGCACAGAAGGCTCAGCATCTTTTAGGATTAGTGTGTGGCTCACTGCTACACAAGAAATAAACTACATGACAAATCTGTCTGTCAATTCAAACAGAATATTCCTTATCACACCAAAAAAATTAATAAAATAAAATAAAAACACACCTTTCATCACTTTAAGTATATGAAACTGAAAATTTTCAGTGAGTCATGGTCAAAGTCTGAAAAGCCCTCTTATCCATGCATGACCTTTGACCTGCCAAAACTATAGACATAGTCTTAAGAAAACCATTATTACTTGACACCATCCAACACTGCATTCAGAAATGAAGCCTGAAACTTTATTACACAAGGAGGAAGCCTGATGTTATTTTTGCTGCACAAAATTCTCTGAAGCCCATCCCAGATGGGCTGAAAGAGCGGAAACTTGAGCAGATGTCATGAGTCCAAGTTTCAAGTTGAGTTCTGTGTGGTAAAAATAAAAAAGATGATTCTGTGTGGTAAAAATAAAAAAAAGATGATGCAGACTGTTATGGGTGAATGTAAAAAAAAAAGCAGCCCGACAAAGGTTAAGGGATGTGCATTGGTATCTGTGATGGTATGGGGCTGCATTGGTAGGGGCATCGGTACCCTCGTGGCTGATCTGAATATGTGTGAATGTAAATTTCACATGATATTGACTTTTACACGTGCACACTGCACACCTTCATCACTTACATCTTGTCTTAAAATTCCCAGGATATTTCATATCTTATTCTTCATGAATGTCAAGATGGAGCATCTGACAGGCATCACATACTGATGAGCACCTCAAGGGTCGTAAACAGTCAAACAACAGTTCTCAAACAATTAAAAGGGAAAATACAGAGAAAAGGAGATTCAACACAATAATCCCTCTGTTACAATGTTGTGTGCGCTACAGAAGCCGAAACCTCATTTGTATACAACTGCAATACAATTTTGTCACTGAAAACTTTGGAAACTTTTCTGTGAACTTTTCTAAACTGTCGCCACTACAAATGGTTTAGTTTGAACTGGGACTGTCATTATAATGAACATTTTACATGAAAATAATTGATCTAGAAATAATAGTGATTAACAATGTGTGTTTTTTTTTTAACCATTTACCTTATTGAACTTCTGAAACATATAAACCTAACAATAATTTATTAAGGAACATACAGTGCAACTAACAAAAAATAAGGAATATTTATTGGTATTTATTTCCAAATGACTGAAATATAAATTGCATTTCTCATCTCTTATTAGGGCTGAAATGATAACTTAATAAACTGTCTATTCACAGAAAAAACATGTGTAACCTGTGATGGAAATGGAATATTTCTGTTTATGTTCTGACTAGAATTAAGGGCTATGTTTGTGGTTGGTTCCAACAATTACAAAAGGTGATTGTGTAACACAGTGTTGCACTTCACCTCTGCCTCATTTTCCGTCAAGGCTTAACTAATACTACTCTGTGGTTATGTATTTCCAAATGGCGCTTTGCTTTAGGGTACAACATGAAGAAGATTAAGAACTCCACTTACCTGTTCCAGTCCACTAGCAGCAGATTACACTCCCCCCCCCACCCCCACCCCGCACACACACACACACACACAATTTATTCAGTCTAAAATATAGTTTCGTATCGATAACCAAGGAGTGAGAAGCCATCTATTTATTTTGTACTGCTATTGCGCTATGCGGGTGTATGTACATAATGTTTATCTTTGTTTTTTTCATTTTTACTTTGTTATACTTGCTCTTTAATCATTTAAGAAGGTCAGGGGGTTTGGGGTCAGGGGAGGGTATTTTGCAGTTTGTTTTTTTTTATTTTAGAAGTTTGTGTGTGTTTTCTGTTTTTGTTTTCTTGTTGTTTTCATTCAATTATTCAAATGTTTGAAAAGAAAATTAAATTTGACTTATTTTAGTACACAATGAATACTGTATCTCTAAATCATTTTAAAGAAGCCATTACTGTCATAGTCTGCCATGTCCTGAGGCTGTGGTTTGGACAACTCCCCCTCCTCTATTGATGGCCTTGATTACTGATCACTGTCACCTGTCCCAGGTTGCGCAGCTGCTGCTCATTGCTGATCAGTTTTTTATAAAAGGCCAGTTTGGTCAACTTGTTCTGTTTTCACTCTGCTCCACAACTAAGACACTTTGTTTGACCCTGTAAACTCAGCATCTGGACTCTGTCTTTAGTTTTCAGGTTTTCATGTACCAGTTTGTTAACTTCCTTGTGATTTAGTTAGTGAATGTTCTGTGTTCCCCTTCAATACAATGTGCTGCAGTCTGTTTACTCCAACCCATTACAATAACAGCGGATGCAATAATAATAATTAATAGTGAATGCAGCATCTGACAGAATCATTGATGGTTGATCTCCGCTAAGGAGGAATAAAAGAGGACATTTATTTTCTTGTAAAGCACATTCAAAATCAGCCATTTTACTGTGCTGGCTCACAGTTCCCAATTCGTGTGAGAAAGTAGTTTTTGGTTGTTGAAGAGTTATAGAGGAATACTGTGTCTTTATGCGACATTATTAGATGCAGATGTTTTTCTTGTTGCTTTTTTTTTGCTAGTGTTTTTTTTTTGTATGCAACTGAGCTGTTGTGACCACGTAATTTCTTTTGTGTATTAGTAAAGTATGTCTGTGAAGTCGGGCTGAAGTTTACCTTTGATCACTGGGAAATAAAAAACTCACCAAGTTCATCATTTTATTCAATCGTGCCTGTCTTTGAAATACTGTCGTCATTGGACAGATTCTTGACTTAAAGCCAAAAATGTGTTCTAGGAGTGTACAGAGCCCGCAGTGAACTTTTCCGAGAGTCTGAGTTCATTTTCAAGACATTTTATCGAGCCTTTCCTGAGGCTGCACATTTTTTTACACATAATGAGGTCCAATGAGCAAACTGACAGACAAAGGGCCTTGTGCAGTTACATAAATGCGTCTAAAAAAAGGTCAAACCTCACATCTGACCCAGATACTGAGGAACTGTGCTCATTTGAGCTGTACTCCCATCCAAGTACTGACCAGGCCTGACCCTACCTGTACTTCTAGTTTTTAGAGTAGTGCGCAACGAGCAGAGTCATGCTCAAGCAAAGTGCTGAGTCATGATGAGAAACCGCAAAGCAATTGTTTCACTCTGTGGACAGGGTCTCTGTCTGGTTAAAACAGCAGCTGGCAGTCAGTGAAAGTTTTTGCATTGGATCTTGAACCTGTATAGATGGAATGGAATGGAATGGAACAGAGAGGAATAGAATAGTCAAATGTGCTGCACCTGGAAAGTGGGCGAATTAAGTTTCTTTTATGCGCCCCTCTTTCTTCTGTCTCTATCATCCGTCTTGTTGCTTCTCACCTGTTTTTCTCACGATACCTGAGACGGCTGCGTTTTGTCGCGTTTGACATGTTCTTTTTTTTCCCTGTGTCCCAATTCAAAGGTCATGTGTTGGTCCTCCCCCCTTTCCTATACGTGGCTCTGTTCAAGTATATCATGGAGCAGCATCAACAGTGAGGTTTCACATTACAATACAGTTGTGTCTGTGACTGTGGCCAATAACAGGACAAATATGACACAGTCTCCGGTTCAAATAAAAGGTGAAAGGCAACTGATGAATCCTTTAACCCCCGAGACATTACCTCTGGTAAAACAACTGGGACTCTTTGTACGTACAAGTGTTATGAAAGCTGGCGTGAGTGTATGCTTGTGTTCCTTTTCTTCGACGGTTTTTGATTTACTTTGTGTTTTAGAGTCAAAACAAGAGGAATAACAGAAAAGGACAAAGAGAGGAATGGAAATTTGACAGATTTTGACCTATTCAGGCCCTTAGAGTGTACTGCAATAAGAGATTTAGGATGTTGAGCATGAACTGTGAAGTGGAACACACTGTCCCTAATGTTTTTTGTTTTGAGACTTTACTCAGGTGCTCTTTGGCAACTGGTTGAACTCCAGAAAGCAGTTACACAGGTGAAACTCTCTAAAAACACAAAAAAAGAGAATCAAAATGAAAAAGGTAGTAAGGAAGATGGTGCCCAAACTGTCTATGTTATAGTGAGTCAGCCTCATCCATGGCTCTGTCAGTGGTGTCTAGTGTCAAAGTCATTTTAGTTCAGGGGCCATATTCAGCCAGGTTTGAAGTGGGCGGAGCCAGTATAACAATAACAGAATTACATATCCATTATGTCAATTCCAAACTTTCTTTCATATGATGAAAATGTTTACCTATACAAACTGTCCTTTAAAACAACATGAATAATTTTTACAATATTATACAACACACACACACACACACACACACACACACATACACATGAAGGAGCCGCTGTTCAGAGTTCAGCGACTGTTGTCTTTACATCTCCATACATGTACATTAAAATAAATGTCATTTTAACAATATTACACCCTAGTTTATAATTTACACATGTTCATTGCAACTTACACATCACTTTGAATCTACAAACATTCAAAATTACACATCTCTTCATTTCAGGTTGTTTATATTTTTCAAGTTATTTAATTTTTTGTGAAATGATACTTTGTTGTAGTGAAAAGACAGAAAATTGCATGAAAATAAATACATTTCTACAGAGCAAAAATCTATTATGATAATACTTTTCCCAGTCTGTATGTGGAACCTGAACTATAATTTTTATAAATATCTTGGGTGTAATTTTCATACCCCAGGCCAGATTGGAATCTTTGGGGGGCCGCATTTGGCCCCCGTGCCTTAAGTTTGACACCCCTGCACTATGTTTTGGGGCCCATTCAACAGGTGGCGGCTGGTGCACTGGATATGCTCAGATAACTATGGAAAGAATAAGGTCCGTTCTATTAGCACACTTTGATATTTTTTTACGATTGAGCAAAGAGTTGCAATTTCATTTTTTGGAATTTCCTCCATGGGGATGAATAAAGTTGTATTCTAAACGAATTTGCTGAATACATTTCGGTGACCTGTCAAAACCTGGTATGTTAAATAATGGCAAAAGCTCCTCTCCACAGCATGTGCATTCTGCGGGTATCTTTGTGTTTTCATAGATGGGGCCTACACTAGAAAAATTCTCTCAGCTCTCATGTGCCTGTGGATTTAGCCATTGAAGTTGACCTTTCTCACAGAGTAATGCACTATTCCACAGAAATCACAGCGATTCCTCCAATCATTCAAACAGTCAGAGGGAACAAAGAATAAGCTTGAGATAACAAAACTGAGCACCAGAGAGGACAGCTTCCAGCCGGCCTGAGCTTCAGTCCTGTGGGCATTCTTTGGTGTTAAGGGAGCTTTTCCCACAAATTTCCACCGGTGGGATCATGATAAAAAAAAGGGCATGGATTGTTGTTGGAGTGTAAGCTAACCCCAGGCTTTCTGGGGGCCCTGCAAAATTTGAAGCTATCAGACTGTAGGACTCAGTACCTCAGACAATGCGAGTCTCTCTCCTATTACAGATCGACACACACACACTTCGCCAAAAGCCACAGAGCGAGAGCTAGTAAATCAACATCTATCTAAAATTGAAACTCTGGCTTTCATCTATCCAGCTTCTCATCCTTAACCATAGCATTGTAGGTGTTTCCTCTACACTATGCTTAAACCAAAGTGTTAAATCAACACATCTATGGGTGACATTTGTTATGTTAATTGCTGTGAGCTGAGCAACTTTGAATGACAATCAACCAGCCTACTAAGGTACATTAACATGAGAGGAAGGTGGGGGTAGACACACAGAAAGGCAGTTTCCACAGAAAAAGGCTTTACCACGACGCCTTATAGTGCATGACAGTATAAAATATTTTAAATCAACAATTTATTATCAAACATAAACCTGTAGAATATTACTATTCACTTTCCAGTAATAAGAAATGTAGCACGGTGGTGTTCAAAGTGCTCACATGGTCCACATAAAAGGACTCATTCGTACTATAAAAATACTCAGTGTTAGTACACGTAACCAGTGTTAGTATATGTATCATGAAATATGCTGTTTGTACAACAGTGGGGTGTCTGGTGTTCATCTAACTTACTTAGCTGACATTTTTTGAAGAAGGCGACACGGTGTATGAACCAGATCACGTGAAAGATGTGACAAAATTAGTGTCAACTATACCATTACAACATGTGTATAAAACTGCTCTCTCTCCAATTAAACTGACAAACAGTAGTGCAACCTGTCAGGCTGCTACTCATGACTGGTGTCTGGCCTTTCTGAACACTCCCAAAGCGAAATGCAAAAAGAATGTATATGGATTATAAGCCTTTTTCGACTTCATCCTCACTGTGGAAGGGCTGCAGATGACGTGTTGTAAAGGTGGTCGTTTGCCCCTTAACCATCATTCAGTCATGGAAAAAGCCAGATGTTACATGAAGGTAGTGGTGGACCCTTCAAGGCCAGCAAGGCCTTCTCAGCTGGCCGAAACATAATCAGGAATATTTTTTTAAATATATTTTTTTTCCACAAATATGGATTAAATTATTCCCCATAATCTGTATTCTTGATTTCATTCTTTGCTAAATTGGTTCTCATCTTCCAGCCCCAGGTGGAGATTTGGATGGCGGGGTTTATGTTATAGTTTTTATCCAATCATTATTCAGTATCATATGTTGCCAGGGTCCAAAATCTGCCTTTGGGCCTTCAGAAGCAACAGTGCTGGCGCATGGTAGCTTAAAGTGAATGATAACAGACCTGTAGCATTAACCAATCAGTGTCAAGTTGACTTCACTGGGGCCAGCTAGCAGGCTTACAGTGTCAGTGCATGCACATCTTTTGATTGGATACACAATAGAGAGAGGCGGAGCTATGCAAAGCTGTCCTGAGCAGACATATCACTGTGTTCAACAATAATAATGTATATGGATCATTTGTGTAGCGCAACAAGTTGTTTTAGTTTTTTCAACCCCCAGAAATGCTACTGGACAGACTGGGCTTTAGAATGAGCCGCCATGTCAATAGAAAAGGACTTACTGCTGGAATTGAAACGCAAAGATAGACTGTACGACAGAGTCATTGAAGGAAAGAAAGAAGGATAGATTTTGTGTTTGTGAATCCAGCCACGATTCACCTCTTCCTGGTCCAGTCAGCTGCTGGTGAATTACATGCGCGCGATTTGTCTCACGATTACGGTAGACGGTTCTTGTTTCTGTTGCGGTTCGCAACAGAAACAAAATGAGATGATTAAATGAGTTTTAATTCTACTTGGTACTTGGTTCGGGATCAGATTATGTTGCGTTATGGAGCCGATCCGTTTTTTTGTCGTAGTTCTTCTCAAACTGAATGTTTCGTCTGAACTCGGCTGCGTTTTACGGATCACGTACAAACGCAATGTAAAGATACGTTCTGTTTTCATTTCAAAATAAAAGCACTTCCCCAGATAATTTAAAAGGCGTTTTCTCTTAA
>JAPTHA010000006.1:17332083-17355298 GCA_029814585.1 Gymnapogon annona | reverse complement strand
CTATCTATCTATCTATCTATCTATCTATCTATCTATCTATCTATCTATCTATCTATCTATCTATCTATCTATCTACACACGCATATATAAACACACACACACATATATACAGTATATCTTTAAGGAATTCTTTGCTCTTAAGATAGCAAAGAACGCCTAAAAGAATAATGAAATGCCACATCCAGCATAAAAGAACCCCCCAAATCTATGATGTTATTTATTACTCTTTGCTATTCTGATGGATTAATGATCTACCCTGTATGCATTAAGACACAATTCAGGCACTTGGTACATGTTTCTGATTATAAAAAACAATCACATAATCATCCAAATAAAAATATATCTGGGCAGTAGTCAAGGTGTGGCTACCTTTCAGCGTCTCCTTGATATCAGTGCAGGTACACATTGATGACATGCCTGGACCAGCCTACTTTTTTTTGACTGGTGTGGATGCATACTTTGTACTCGGCAGTTTTAGACTTTTCATATCCCACAGGGACAAAATAAATGATCTCTTTGGTTCAATGGGAATGACTGTCACATAGTAGTGGGTTGCCTTTAAAACTCCAGAGCCAAGATTCAGAACAATTAGGGTCAGGGTTTTCATTTGAAAGATCTGGGGTCTTCATTTGTGGAAACTCTGCATGGAGACGGAGAGTCATATAATGTGTTCCTTTAAACGTTTTGCTCAGTGAGGTGATGTGGATGACCTACTACAAACTACTGGCAGTTTTTTTTTAGTAAATCACATCATATGACTTCGCTATGATAGTGTTACTAAAATAGAAACTTAATGGCTAATGACAGCCTAATGGATGATGACGCTGAATGAGTATCAACATTTTCATCATTTAAACTAAGGCCTATCACTCACACAGATGCGTCAGTGGTGGAGTATCTGTTTCCACTGCGCATGATAGATGATCTGATGGTGCTCAATTTTTTTAGTTAAATACTATACTATATAATAATATAGTAATATATAAGCCCTGGCTAATAGATATGACCTGTCAAATACATATAAATGTATTGTTATTTATTTTTAGATGCTTTCAGCCTAGATGTGTGGTCTTCGAGCCCTAAAGGGTATAATTTCTTTCTAACCACAAGAAAAATATGAGGCAGTGTGTGATTGAATGCGATCGAAATGCTCTTGAGCAAGGCATGAGTTACCAATTCCCCCCAATTATTCAGAGCCAGACAGCAGAAAACACAAGTTATACCATACAATAACCCCTATGTGCATATTTGTGTGAAGCAGTCTTGCTGTGGAGGACTGTGCTTACTCATCAAATTGCTCCAGGATTAAGAAAGGTTAGGAAAACATACACACATTCAAAGCTGTTTCCGCACCGCATTTAGAATACAGTTAATCTTTTCATTTCTAAACCAGTGTGGGGTCTTTGCCTGAAATGATGCGTTGCTTGCTTATTAGAATGAACTCTCAAGTGGATTTCAAACCACAGGAAGGAAAACGTATCCTTCTTCCACTTTCACTCCTCTGTTCACTTTGCCCTGGACTCAAACCTAAGCAGTTATAAATAGGAGTTTGATAAAATATGGATGAACAATAACAAACTGGCTCTGCTTGCTGCTCTCAAAGCCACTCATGGGAAAGTGTTGGAATGGAAGTCAAAAGCAGGCCATCGCCATGTCCAACATGCCATTAGGGCTTGTTGTGGAACTTTGTTTTGGTGTGTGCGTATTTGCTGCACATGGTCTGGTTTCACGGGTACAATTAGCACCACGTTCTGTGCTGTGAGAAGGCGTCTATCTCTAGACTGCCAAGCTGAATAATTGACCTAGCTTACATTTTATCACCCCCAGGCCACAGCCCCCTGGTTTTTGTAGCCAAATGCTCGCAAGGGCTCTCGACATGCCAGTTAGCATACCCTCACCATGCCCCGCAGTGTTAACAGCATACCCTACCTGTCGTCATACAGTGATCACACGATATGCTGGAGTTTAAAAGCACAGTAAAGAATCTGTGTGAGGAAAGCTTTATGTTAGCGATGGCAAAATTGTCAGCAGTGTTAAAAAATGCTGGGGTTTGTGCGTATGTCTTCACGAGACGGTTTAAATCTACATGTGCTTGGAGCCTTACTTGGGTTTGTGTGGGATTTCAGCACATGCTCCTTCCGAGGGTGTTTTTGGTGTTAAAAGCCACCTGTGGTGCTGTGTCTCCAGTGACAGGCCAGAAATGAAAGCCCTCCCCGCTCTGGGCCAGGTGGGACGTCCCAGTGCGGCTGTGGGACGCCAACACAGAGGACAGGTGGTAGTGGCCTTGTCCCCTCCTGTCCTTGAGACACATAAGAACTGATCCCACTGTACTTTATCAAGTTACAGTCGTAATATACGAACCCCCCGGACCACCTCCTTTTTTTTCCTTCATCCTCTTCCCATTCCAACAGGAAAACAGTCAATACATCAGAGAGGATCTCCATTTACTCCAAATGCGGCAGAACTGGCATCTACATGTCTCTCTGTGTCACTCTTTATATTATTGAGTATTTTTAATAGCCACTTTGGTTCCCCAACTATGACGGTAGCTGTGTAAAGTAGACAACTAGTGAGTGACCCATATGACATCACTTCCTTTCTGTGTGTGGCCCAGGCTGCTCTTGAGAACACATCTCTAATTAAAAGCTCTGCACTTTCAGCCATGACACACATATGACATCCATATGTATTGCATTATTATTATGCATGCCTCACCCCCACACACTGCTGCTGCTATTGCATTTATGGAACTAAAATCCTTTTTTTTTTCCTCCTTTCATTCACAAGCCTCAATATTTTTCTAAAAAAATTTTTTGCTGCTATTTGCTTAGTGAGCATCTTCTAATCAAATGTAGGCAGAAGGCCCAACTTTTTTTGGACGCAGTTCTCTTGACTAAATGCTACACGCACACACTTGATATTCTCAAACGCACTCAGTCAGAGCAGCACACTGTCCCAGAAAAGTTCATTGCTCTACTTGTTGACTCAGATTCTTTCTTGGGGATGGAGAGATGAGGAGTTGGAGAGTGGCCATTGGAAGAGGAAAGCTGCCCTTCACTCTGTCCCAACAACTATGAGGCAGGGGCTGATGGAGAAGGCTAAATATGTCAGTTCTCCATAGCCTAGACTCCGGCTTTGCCAGCAGTAGTGGGTCAGACAGAGGAACGACCCATCCACATAAAGGAGAGGTCTGGTGGTACAAAAAGGATCGCACTTACCAGGGCTCTCCTTGAGTTTTGGGTTGTCTGTGTTCTAGAGAGCTGTAATAATATGTCTTGTTGAGCTTCTGCTTCTCACCCTGTTGCCTTGTCTACTGTCTAAAGAGCAACGAAAAGGAGGAAGAGGGAAAAACAAAGGTCATAGTCTAAGAATGAGGTTAGTAATAAATGAGGAATGGCATAGAGCAGCAGGCCCTTTGCCACAATGGTCTGGCTGTTTTGGCTACCTTTATGTATCAGGGAAAGGCAGTTTTTTATTGTGCAAGCTCATTGTCATGTGAAAATGTGTGTGTTTGTATAGCAAATTGTATGCTGGCCAACAATACTGTGTCAGGGATTTGAGGTTTTGGGTACCAGTAGGAACCTGTCCTTCTAGAACCACAGTGTGACGCGGTCTGGCATATGTGTACGATTCTTATCCATTTGTGAGCAGGTCGTAGCTCGTCTGCATGTGTGAGAAGGTAGAGAAACTCGTATCCTGCCCCTGAAGGCTGACACTGAGAGTGTGTGTAAACTCAGAGGTGAAAATTGCATATTGAAATGATTTTCTTGAATGTCCAGGCCCCCCTCTTTCGCCCTTGAGTAGCTGGGATTGGCTCCAGTGACCCCCGCAACCCTGCAAAGGATAAAGTGGGCTTGGAAGATGAATGAATGAATCAATGAAATTGAATCAGTGTTAATACATAGTGTTTTTTGTGTAGTTTATTAGGTACCCTGGTAATTAAATGCTGACATGCTGCTTCTGATTATCACCATATCGATAGCACTAATTCGAACTACATGAGCACAATTCATAAAGGTTAATAACTTAGTGTAGCTCTGTGTGCTTGAGAATCACCACATCGTAATTGTTTTTTGGATGTGTGTCAGTTTTTACCTCATAATGATGGTTTTCATTATTTTAGGGGTTTAAATATATATTTTCTATATTCGTAGACATCATTATATTTCCCTCAAAATTGGTTTAAAGTCATAGCCAGCTGGCATAAGTAGTTTCCTAGCAAGTGATGTATTATTAATTGTAGCACACACAATTATACATATATGTATGTATAATTGTGCCTCTTTTTTCTTTGAAGTTATGACAGTAAATGGTGGGTATTTCTAACCTTTTGTTTTAGTGGTTCTTCCACATAAATTCAGTCCCAATTAATTTCTACATTTTTGAAACTCGTATCATATTACACCCCTTCTCCAAGTATAAACTACATGTATTTCATGGCCTTTTGGATCTTGCATTCTGTGTTGATACCCTAGCTTTGACAATTATCTCCAAAATTCATGGATAAACACGTCGAATCACATTGCATTAATCAGGATTACTCAGCAGTAGCAGTCAGGTTTGCTTGTCAGATTATCGTGTGCACCACTGGCCCTCCTGGTTACATGACTGTGTGTATGTGTTTGCCCGCTCTTTCCTGGGTGATTGAATACCCTCTCAAGTAGACCGAGTGCCTGCCCCATGAGATAGTCTTTTTAGACTGTTCTAGTTTTACAGAACTGAGTGTGCGTGTGGGATCAGACTCATGCACACAGACACGGGTGTGCAGAGGAGAAATGGGCTGTAAAACAAGCTGCATTAATTCTTCAGCACCAGTTGTCACTGGGAGAAGGACGAAGGCAGAGTAAAAAACCTATTGTGACATTACATTGCTTGTATGCATATTCTGGGAATTTTCTATACAGACAGTACAGTACAAGACCTTTCCTTTTCAACCTATTTAAAATCTACATCACTGTTTTTCCCAAACAGGGGCATTTTTCTGCTCTGTCCAATAGAGGGCAGGGTTTTTCCTGCTTGATGACAACTGTAATATCGCTCAGAAATTAATTCTTGACATGCATGATATAAATCCCAGGTATATGCCATTTCACACTTTTAATTGCTACATAAACTGCTTACCCTCAGGGTGATCTTGTCCCGAAGTAGTCTTTTGTCGAAACATGGCAGGTTTTTCACTCTGGAATTTCTCATTCTCATTTATTTTTTCCTCTTTAACAATACCTTGTTTGTTTGGCAAATGGATATCGACCGTCTTTTCCTAGAGGTAAACGTTTTATCAGCTCTGTGTGAGGAAGGAAACGGATAGAATATAAGAGAGGAAACACACAAAGGAAGGATGTGTCTTAAAAGTAGGTAGTTGAATTTGTCCCCTCTGTGTTTTTTTTGTTCTGTTCTGCAGCTGTGCATTAAGGCCTCGGTCAGGAGAAGTTAAAAATAAGAGCCCTGTTCCACAACCCTCTACTTACTCCTCCGGGTTCTCAGAAGTCATGTTTGTTATGCTCGTCACATCAAACTTTTCCCTTCATGCACATGCTCACAGTGGTCGCTTGCAATCTCTGTTAACATCAAATGCTTTACTCCTGCCTCAACTGAGACGGAACACTCTAATACCTTTCTCTCCACTTACAGCAGTGTCTTTATCCTGCATAAATTGATTTGGACCTAAAAAATACATTTTTAGTGGTTCTAATATGCTTCTCTGAGAGTGCTTTGTGCATTCTTTAACGTCATCTGCATGTGTGTCTTCCAGGCTCAGGTGGCATTCCTACAGGGTGAAAGGAAAGGGCAGGAGAATATGAAACAGGACCTGGTAAGACGGATCAAAATGCTAGAGTACGCCCTCAAACAAGAGAGGTAAGATAACGCCAGGGAACTCCTCTAATGCCCATACCGAATGGTACAGCTATCATGATGCTTTGCATGCTTTAGGAGGTGTTTTGATAGTGTGAGCTGTGCTTGTCTTCATTTGTAATGCTGCCCTCACGTGGTGCTTTTTGGGGATTTCAGGGCTAAACATCAGAAACTGAAGACAGGAAATGATCAGAGTCCTACAGACAAGAAACCAGAGACAGAGGCAGACCAGCGTATGTTTCACAATATTCTTTCATATTGTTCTTACATTCAAGGTTTTTTTGTTTTTCTCCTATCCTTTCCGTGCCTTTTCGTTGCATCATTATTGACTAATCTTATTATATGTAGTTCCCAATGGGCCTGCTGAGTCGGACTCTGAGCCAGCCAATCAGATGTCCTGGAAAGAGGGACGTCAGTTACTGCGCAAGTAAGGCTTCTTCGTCATCGGGCTTTTTTTGTGTTCTTAGCTCGGCATAATATTAATGTGCTCCCTCTGTCCCAAAAATTGTTTGGTTGGGTTTATTGTGATCTAGTTTAAAACTTGATGATATCTTGTGATCTAGTTTAAATCCATTTGTATGACTCTGGGTTTGTATTTATTTCCTGTGAATGTAGATATCTTGAGGAAGTGGGTTATTCAGACACTATTCTGGACATGCGATCCAAGCGTGTGCGCTCCCTTCTTGGGCGGAGCAGCCCAGAAGCTAACGGACCTCCGTCCGGTGAAGCTTGTTCTGAACCTGAGCCTAGAGCAGGAGGAGAGTCACTATTGGTCAGACAGATTGAAGAACAAATCAAGAGGTGAGGATGTGAAAGAATTCACTGAAGAGTAAAGACACAATGCAGCCAAATCTTTCAGTAGTTTCACCCATCATTCATTTTTAACATTCCACACCTGCGTATGCTTTGTACTGTGATGATGAGTACTACGTTTCCTTTAAAAAAACAAAACTGATCAACATTTCCATTTATAAAGTACTGTTCATGTTGTCGTCTTTGGACAGTAAACTCTCAAGTATGTATTTTCTAATAAGGAAATAGAAACAGAAAACTACACTAAAATCACTAAACCACTAGAAACCCTTCAATACAAGTTAAACATACACAACTACATCGAATAATAATGGTCTCTGACTTATGAGATTGTATATTGATTGCATTTCCTCACCACTGCCTACAAGATCAATAAGACGAGACAAATATAAAGTTAGAGTTCATCGTCTTTCACGTGCGACGGGGAAGTTAAATTATTCTTGTATTTGTAGGAATGCGGGAAAAGAAAGCTCTAAGGAGCGTTTGGGTGGCTCTGTCCTCGATAAAATTCCCTTTCTGCACGGCTGTGAGGATGACGATGAAGATGACAGTGACGAGGAAGACGAGTTCCAAGGCATGGCCACCGACTGCATCGATGGGCCACGCAAGAACAAGAAGTCTCGCGTAAAGGTGGGATTGCCGAAATGGAAAGTTTTCAAAACCTAGACTGTCGTTACACGTGAGTGACATTCTCTCTTCCTCCGGTCCTTTTGTCTCTTTCCCAGATGGGTTCAGAGCCCATGACCACAGACCTAGACCCAGAGGATGAGGAGGACGAAGATGACTCGGAAGACGCCCAAAGTGAATTTGACTTCCTGGGCTCGGGGGAGGATGGGGAGGGGGCGGGAGAGGCCCGGATCTCGGGGGACGGACGGGAGCTAGGTACGCTGTTGCCATAGCAACATCATCAGCACCAGCACTGCCAGAATCACTGCCACCAGTGCATCTGTCTTTTCTGCCACCCCCACCCCCACCCTCTCCACTGCTCACCATTTTATCTTTTACTTCTCGTTGTGTCTTGGCATCTCTTCTTGTCAATAAAACCAACCTCTTTTCCCAACCACCTGTCTCTCTGTCCTTCTGTCCTGTTTCACGAGCTGTCAGTCTGTTACTCTTTAGACTTGTGTAGCTGTCATCTCTGTCTGTAGATCTATGAGCTGTAATTTGGGGTCATTTCAAAAGTTCTTCGCATGCTGCCCTGTTCTTTATGTCCACATTTTGTGATGTGAGTCTCGTGTGCTTGTACTTCTCTGCTTTGGTTGATTCCATCCTCTCCAAATAAGGCTTTTGAAAGGATATATTGTGAGAGTACAACTTTTTTTTTTTTTTTTTTTTTTGCATATGTCTTTAATCTGTTCCTCTGTTGGCCTCTCTGCCATTCCTCCACATCTCTGCATGACTGGATGTTTTGTGTTTCTCTCCTCTTGCTGGGTTCAGAGAACCGCAGGAACAAGTTACAAGGCATGATGTCGGACTTCCCCCCTAAACCTACCCCGCCCCCCTCTGTACCGGGACAGGCTCGCACCGGGGAAGGTAAGACTCCCCTAATGCCTGTCAAATATCCCTCATATAAAACCACAAACTTCCATCCCAAAGTACTCTTCCTCAGTCTCCCCTGACATCCCACGAGCAGGACTGTAGCTGTGATGTTGACGCTGAAATGTAGATGTTCTTAGGTTTAATTTTAACAGCTGTGTGGGGGTGAACTTAACACCATCACAAGTTAGTCATACACATATAAATATTTCCTCTGGTACACAGTGTAAGAATAAGAACACAGGTTTCCTGGTCTGTTGCCGCACAGATCTAGTATTCATTGCTATATTTCACAGTTATTTTAGTCTGAATTCAGGGGGCGTCGATGTTTTGTGGCATTGCATTAGTGACCTGTGTGCTTTTCCACCATGCGCCTAAAGGTGGCGCCCTGGGTTTCTCCTCTGACGTCTTCATTATGGACGCGGTTGGTGGAGGCGACATGAACCTTGGCGAACTGGCTGACCTCACGGTTGCCAATGACAACGATCTCTCCATGGATGTAATTGAACATTTCGGAATTCTGACCAATTGAATGTTGAATACCGACCCGAACACTGTGAATATTTCAATGCTTTTTACGTTTTGTCGTGTCAGATGCAGGATAACAGAGAGGAGTTTAAAAAGACGTGGAACCCTCGTTTCACACTACGCAGCCACTTTGATGCTATCCGCGCTTTGACCTTTCACCCTAGCCAAGCAGTCCTGCTCACAGCCTCTGAGGATGGAACACTAAAACTGTGGAACCTCAACAAGGCAATGCACTCTAAAAAGTAAGACCCACATGAAGCAAAGGAGCAAGGTGTTAATGATAACCTCTGTATTGAGAGATTTTTGGGATTACTGTACTAGAAATACAGAGTAAAAAAAACCCAGCACATTTAAATGACTATCCATCCACAGGAATGCAGCGTTGGATGTCGAGCCCATCTACACATTCAGAGCACACAGGTGAGCCATGTCTGTGGTGAACACACGCATGACTTTAATACAAACATTTAACCGACACACACATGGATGCTCTTCAATGTCTGATTACTAACTTCTCTACTTTTAGTGGTGCCGTTCTGTCCCTAACCATGGGTGAGGATGGAGACTCTTGCTATAGCGGAGGTCTGGATGGAACAGTTAGGTGCTGGAAGATGCCAGACCTCAATGTGGATCCTTATGACAACTACGGTCAGTCAGTCTTTTCTAGTTGTTATTTGACAGCCATCGTATAATTAATCAAGAGGGAAATTTTGATTCACAGAACTGTCGTTTACACCACTGTTTTCACGTTTGACTCATTCAGATCCCGGTATCGAGAGCAGCGTGATGGCAGGTCATGAGGATAGCGTGTGGGGTCTCACTTACTCGGCAGTCCACCATCGCTTGGCGTCATGCTCTGCTGACGGCACCATTCGCATCTGGGACCCTCAGAACTCAGCACCATGCCTGTCTGTCTTCAATAAGGAGAGAGGTAGCTGTGTGTTTGGATTGTATGCATCGCTGTGCAACTAAATGTAAACGGGTGACACGCATCATATTTTGTGTCCTCCCAGAACACGGTACGCCCACTTCTGTGGCCTTTGTGGCCCCTGACCCCAACCAAGTAGTCGTGTCATTTGATGGTGGTGAGACATTGATCTATGACCTCAACACGGAGCAGAGTGTCACAGCCCTGGAAACACAGACCAAAGATGGTATGTTTGTACAGCTAACATTTCATTTATGACATGTAATTACCACATTAGTTAAGTATATGAAAGTCCCGGTTAATTATATGTACTTTACAGGCAGCGAACTGATCAACCGTGTGGTCAGCCACCCATCTGAACCAGTATCCATCACTGCACACGAGAACCGCACCATCCGCTTCGTAGACAACAAGACAGGTATGTGTGGGAGCGTTGCATACATCCGTCATTAGTCTAAATTTCCCCTGTTCTTTCCCTCTCCATTAGCTTGAGACGGTGTATATTTTCTCCCACAGGGAAAGTCGTGCACTCAATGGTGGCTCACCTGGATGCAGTTACCTGTCTTACAACAGACCCTAAAGGCACTTACCTTATCTCAGGCAGTGAGTACTCGACCACCCTTTAACATCTGAATGGGTTTTTGTTCCCAGTGAGACTCCTCTGCACAAACCAGTCTAGTGCTGTGACATTTTACACACAAATTGTTCAATGAAGAGTTTGTGTCCTTAATAACGATATAATGTCACTGTCATATGAAAATGTGTAACATTTTGTAAAGATTTAAAAAAGTAAAGATTTACACTCTGACTAAAAATTCACAGTAAAGAAACTGTGGAAAAAAACAAAACACACAATACGAGGAATTCATGTTCATTGTCTTCCAATGCCTCCGTGTTTATTCTCGCTCTCCACCCCCTGCAGGCCACGACTGCTCGGTGCGCCTGTGGATGCTCGACAACAGGACGTGCGTGCAGGAGATCACGGCCCACAGGAAGAAACACGACGAGGCCATTCATGATGTGGCCTTCCACTCTTCCCAGCCCTTCATCGCCAGCGCCGGCGCAGACGCACTTGCCAAGATCTTTGTCTGACGGTGCTGTCGTTAGTCTGGTGAGATGGGAGTGCAGGATACGAGGCAGGGACGGGCACAGACAGAGGAAACAACCAGATCTGTTTAGCCTTCAGTCTAGCACCTCTTATAATGGCTCTAAATTGCCCCTTAATTTGCATTATATTGCAAGTTGTGTGTGGCGTTAGCCACGACACTGAAAGTAGAGTTTAAGTGTAAATATTGGCTGGTCTGACATTGTTTACTTCTTCTCTTCCTTTTACAGTCCTATAACTACATCTGGTCCAAAAGAGACTGGAGACTACAGTGGACTACTTTCACCTGCTTACACTCACACACATGTACACTTGTCCTGCACCCCACTGGCTGGGTCATCACCACAGGACTTCACCTCCCCACGATTGCTCACCGTTTTATGATGCCTCAGTGACTTCTTGTAATACTAATCATACTGCGTTTTTATAACTTTAAGATCCTGGCTGCTCTGTTTTTCCAATAACGATGTTTTGGAGTAACACTTTTTTACACTACATAAAGTTCTGTTCGGCTTTTGTCTGCTAACGGTTACTACGAAGCACTGTGTGTGTGTGTATGTGCGCGTGTGTGCGTGCGTGTTTGTGCGCATGAATAGCTAACACACTAATCACATTTTACACAGAACCACAAATGGCACACGCACAAATGCACCGACGCATTTAGTTTGAGAGCTTTTTTTTTTTAACAGTTGCATTTCTTGTGGCTAACATGCATACTGTATGTAGACATGACTAGAAACAGTAAACAGCTTCCAGTGCTGCCAGAAAACATCTGACTCAACTGTGGGCTGGGATTCGATGTATTAACATTCCAAAGACTCCTGGAAGAATGTGTGTGGTCTCGTATTTTGGGGTTGGAGAATATTTAACTTAGTCGTGTAAAAAGAGACACTAGACAGTGGTAAACCAGTGTTGGGACAATAGCTTTAATTTCAAACTTCAATTGCCAAGACACAGAGTTTCATTATATGTGCAAGCGTTGTATAGTGTCCCTGTGATTCTGTCTCCTCACACGTATGCTGGTTGAGTTAAAAGTCAACTGCTGTACAAGATGAATGAAAGTATTTCCACAGAGGCTGACATGCTATCAACAATAAGATCCATTTTTGCAGACGTGCATTTTGGACGAATGCTCTCTGAATATATTTACCAGCTACAGATGGATATGAGAGCTGCGTCCGCCTGTAGATTAGAACAGTGTAAGAAAAGTCTGTATGCACTCGGCAAATGACGCAGATTGCATCATTTGGTGCTTTTTACTGTACAGAAGAGTGTGTGTGTGTGTGTTTGTATATGCACTAGTTAAATCACGGTGCTATGAAAGACCTTGTTAATCTTGAGTCAGAATCAGGGACCTGTTTGTGTGTGTGTGTGTGTGTGTGTAAAGAAGAGAGACTGCGTTTCTCACTCATCGGACTAAACATCTACATCTGTGACATTTCGTACTTTTTAATGACATTTCGTCGTTAAATCATTTCATGAATTTGTATTAAGATACTGTGTGGCCACTTTTCAGGATTTGCAAATGTCGGGGTTTCTCATCAGACGGATGTGGATGTCAGCTGTTATCACTTCAGGCTTGGTGTGTGTGTGTGTGTGTCGGGGGCGGGGAGGTGGTGGTGGGGGGGGTGTACAGACCGGATGATAGTGCTATTACAGTGAGGAGCATATGGACTGAAATGGTTTCCTCAGATAAGATCTTTTTCATTTTGTCTTGAAGTTGGATCCACTTTGGAGGTTGAGTTTGATTCTTGCTTGATGTTATTTATTCAGGCATTTGGGAAAAAAAGGATCTTTTATCGGCTTAATCTGTGTTAAGTTTAGCACATTAACCTGAGAGCCAATGTGTGAAGCTGGACTTGTAGATCTGAGGAGGCGTGCGGGAAGAAAAGGCTCCAGGGAAGAAAAAAAAGTCAAGTCCATCATAATTTCAGATACTTTAGTTATTAAAAAAAGAATAATAGGCTTCAGCTAACATTAGGAACAGAGGTGACGTGACTCAGCGCCTCAACCAGCCAGCTGCTGCACATTTCCCTTAACCCAGAGGAAATGTACATGGTTGAAGTGGAAAGAAATCAGGGACATTTACAATAAAGTCCCCCCCCCTTCCAGCGATCACTGCAGGGCACATTTGTTACATCCCCACTAAAATCTGTTTCAACTATACTGTAAAATGCCGATTAAATCTTGTTAAATGAGTAGGATCCCTTCCTTAAAAGAAAGATGAAAGAGACACATCAGTCAAATCTAAAGTCTTGTTGTAGTCTGAAGGAAAACATTCCTCTCCTAATCGCTGGGGTCAAAGTTGGTCCCTTTTTTAAAATGTCTGAAATTAGACTAGACAGTAGTTATTCAGCTGGACAGGTTTAAAAAAGAACAAAAATAACTGGCTGAACATATATTATTGTACTGCTGCTGGGTGTAAATGTCCCGTTAACACATTTAACTACTATCTGGATCCGCATTGCACTACATCTGATACTGAATGAGCTGAAGTGGTCCGAAACAGGGTGCAGAAATCCAATCTGGAGTTAATGCTACAAGGATGGCGAGTGCTGTTATTAGTGAGTTACTGACGGCCACCTGTTGTTGATGCTGATGTTTTTTTTTCCACTTTGAGCTATTTTGTCCCTTCTCTGAAAATGTAGACAAATCAGTGAGACACATCAAAAAGAAATTGAAACAGAGGTTGTAAATGATGACTCAAGATGCCATTACATGCTGTAAATGTCCATCATTTATTTGTTTTCTTTCTTGCATTTCTTTTTTTGATTATGGATATGATTAATAAGATGTAAGAATACTCTAGTATCATAAGTGAATCATTCTTCCTTGCTAGGCATAGAAATTACTTGTGATTGATAATGGCAATGTATAACTTGTAAAAAAGTAAAATCATTAAAAAACATGAAAAATTCTGAAAATAAGTTTTAAAAAAAGTATGTTACCAGTCAGAGGCCAAGGTAAAGGACTCTTGTTTCTTTGTGTTTTTATTTTTTTAATAGCAATTTATCACTGTGTGATATTTTGTACATCATATTAAGCTGTATTCAAACTATTTCCTCTAACTACAAGGGATAAGAGACCTGCTTTTTATTAATTTTGTTTTACTATATATTTTTGAACTGCAGTTTAGCTTGTATCAAACGACTTTCTCTTTTTGTTTACGGGTCCCCTGTTGTATGTCATTAAGGAAGAAAAAACAATGAAGATTTTGTACAGTGAATTACACATTGTGTTGTGTCTTTTTTCTTATCGTAAATGATAAATTTTAAAAAAGAAGTCGGCAGAAATAATAAAGCATGATTGCTTCACTTTTTAAAGCAATAATAAACAGGTATTCAACTGTGAGTTATTGTAAACCAGCTTCTAATGTGGAAATTATTCAAAGTAAAAGTAAAATGTATGGTTTTTCATCAGAGAAACATCCACTCCAGTAAGGATAAGTCAATTTCAGTAACATTTAAATTACAAGCACGTGTTTTGAAATGTAAATACTTTTTAGTGCAGCTTTCCCCTCCTTTCAGAGTAAAACAACTGGTGTCCAATTTGTTCAAACATCGCCCTCTAGGGGTAAAAAACAACGGTGTCAATTATTACTTGCGACTGCTGAGTTACAGTAATAATACACCTGAATGTTATTTTCACCTCAGTTTTTCAGTTGCGCGAGATTTACTGTGCCACTGATCTTTGTTTCCGACAAATTTGAAATTGTGAGAGTGTACGATGAGGAATGGATGTAGATGTGGAAAGAAGGCGAATCGTGAGATCGTTAAGAAAAGTGGCAAATATTTTAGGCTGTTTTAGTGTGACTAAAAAAAATCAAATTTTCTTTGTCAGAGGTAAGCTTTGTGTGTTTTTGGAAAGCATAAACTACTGAGTTTGAGGTTGTTATGACTATGCGTTAAATAGTGTAGGAAAGTACCAGCTTTCTAAATTCCCCATTTTGCGCATGGAGCTGCGGTCAAAGTTACATGTAAACAATTTAGAAATAGTCATGGGCTTATTTTGCAGAGTTGTATCTGTGCACACATGGATAGAAATGATGCTATCCACGTGTGTCTTCCTGTCTAAGGCAGGAAGACTTAGTGTAAAAACAAATGGGGGGCGTTTGTAAAAGCGTTTCACGTCTTGTAAATGTGTTTTCTCTAATGTAAATATGTCTCAGTACTTGCAAGTGTGTTATGGAAATGTCATTTTGTTTTATGATTTGTAAAAATGTTTTCTAAAATTTACATTTGTCTGCAGATTTGTAAAAATGTTTCTGGTATTGTAAAATTGTTTTGCACTCCCGGCCACCGTAGGGGTATTAAAGGCCAATGCAATAAGATGGAAGATGCAGAAGAGATGGGAGGGTTTTGAGGAGTTGTATCTGCCCCCTCAAGGCAATGTAAAAGGATACATGCTGGGCAACAGTATAGGGAGGGGAAGAAAGAGGGACTGATAACCCCCAAAGAAAGCGCGGGGGGGGCAAAAAAGGAAAAGGGAGGGGGAAGCCTGGGAGAAGGGAGTGTGGGGGCGGGCTTTGACTGAGCCCAACTTTCTGACAGTCTATTGGCTGGAAGCACGTGTCAATCATTTCACTTCCTCCTTGACTGGCAAGTTCACAGATGAGAGAGGACAGAGAGGGAGGGGAGAGGGAGGTACTTACTGACAGACTTCTCTGCTTTTTTTTTTTTTTCCTTTTTCAAAAAAGCTCGAACTGGGGCTGAAACTGAAACTCGCTAAGACTCGTAAAAGGAGTGCAGGCTTTTGCTCTCTCTCTCGCTCCTTCATTCTCACAGTTTCCTGTTTAAAAAGGAGGCCATTTTGTAACTCAGCCTGGAAGAAGGGTACAAACAAAAGTTTAGCATTGTTTGTGTTTTGAACTACTCCCACCGGCAGGGAGTTTGATAATCCAACTCTGGACTTTCTCCTCTGCGAAGCAACTTCGTCTTGAGAGACTGACTGTGGTGGAGGAGGGGGACGAGGTGGAGGAGGAAAAGCAGCAGGAGGGTCGGTGTTTTTTTTTCTCTTTTTTTTTCTCTCTCTCCCTCTGTGTGTCTTTGCAGTGTCAGTGCCACTCATGTCTGCGTGTGCTTGTCATCCCTGAGCTTTTAAAAGACGACAGGACAGCACGACAGAAGAGCAGAAAAGAGGAAAAAACAAAACAAAACTCCACTTCCTGGATAAGGATTTGTTCGTTTGTGGGGACACGGGCGCCGGGACTCTGCTGAGTGTGTGAACCCCACACGGTACACACACACACACAGATACACACACGGGCTGAATGAGTTTGGCTTCAGTCAGAGCTCCGGGCTGCACCTGGGTGTGTGTTCGTTGAGAGCTTCGGGCAGCCACGGCACGCACGCACACACACACTCACACGGGGCTCTGGATGGCGAATGCTAGCCCTTGTATGACCCCAGGGACCGTGGCCCAGGTATTCTTCCCACCTGGGGGCTCCTCTCCCCCAGCCTCAGCGGTAATGCAGCCAGGATCTTCCATGTCTATGCCTTCAATACCCACTCACGGCGGCTTTCCTGTCATGGACATGGCACCTGGGCAGAGTCCCGGTGGGGCTGTGATGCCCTCTGGAGCAGCCACTCCAGCGGGGGTCTCCTTCATCATCCAGATCGGCCTGACCAGAGAATCTGTCTTGATGCCACAGACCGCTGACCTCGCCTATGTGAAACAAATCGCTTGCTCCATTGTTGACACCAAGGTAGGAAGTGTGTGTGCGTGTGTGTTTGATCTGTGGACTGTCAACTGAGGGCATATGCTTCACCTCAGTGACACTTGTTTATTTACAACGCTCACGTGTCACCTTCTGTACTCACTGTCATTTTGACTAGTCCAACGTGTTTTTTTTTTACTTGATGCTCAAAGATCAGTTCATAATTAATACTTTCAATAGGCAGACTCTGAAGAAATGCACAAAAGCTATAATTACAGCAATTAACCTGTTTCTCTTACATAGTATGGACAGAACAGAATGTTCAACTAAGCTTTGTTATGCCACATCCAAAGCATCAGCTGGTATGAGAACAGTGGAAGGGACTCAGTGGTATAGACATGGACACAATCAGTTTCATCTGGTGGTTCATTCAAAAGGCATCAGTCACATTCCACCTCGTCTGCTTCAAAAACTGTCTTGTGTTCAGTCAAGTAAAGGGAATCGATATTATACAGTGTGTCAGTACCTGCAAATGTGGGGTCAGTCAGTGAATATCCAGTACACATGCAGATTGTAGCTCTAATTTGATTATTATTTCATATATACATGGCAAATGATCCTTGATAGTTGATGTTGTGATCTTTAAAAGTCCCTTCAGCTTCTGCTTCTGCTCAGGCAAATGTGTCTCTCCTGAATGCGTCATTGAGTTCTCTCTTAATTAACCACCTCCCAATTATAGTCTTGTCTCTTACCATTAATGAACAAAAGCCATTCATTAAGTCGCATCAAAGTTCTTCTAACATTAAAAAGATTCTATTTCACTCCCACAGCAAAGTGTATCTCTCCAGAAATAAACAAACCCATTGTACAAAGCAGACTGTCATTTCTAACACAAACCCTCATGCTTAATGGGTTTGTCATTGTAGTTTGAGGGATGTGTGTTTAACTAATGGCAATAACCCAATGGCAATTGTTTTTATCTTGTTCAATAGACTGAAAAATAGTAAGTCAAAGCAACCTATGCAAAAAAAAGGCAGTGGGGAAGAAGTTGTGACATCCTCTTCGCAACAGGAAGCACAGGGTGTTATGGGAAATATGTTTTTCATTTAACAACCACCAGCACTAATTTATAGTATAGCTGTGTTTATGGCCAGGGGCTTTACACAACGTCCATTTCAAACAGTGGACAAAACGGGTTGTCAGGCTGTCCAAGTGTCTCAGGCTGGCAGGTGATTAGATAAACACATTCATAAACACAGTCTCAGAGCACTTAAATAAAATTTCCCTTGCGTACCAATCTTCCGGGAAATGGTGTCTCCAACTCGCCTTCCCTTTGTAGTAATCTGGTTTTCTCTGTTCTGGTGTTTGTTCTTTGCATCATATGAGTGGTTCTCTGTGTAGTTAATTTAGTATGCATCAAGTACTAAACCAACAAATCACTTTTGATTAACAGTTCTACAGTTCATGCAGAGTGGTGTGTAGTTGTAAATTGGCAGGGTTTCTGCTCTACACTTGTGTAACCTGATTGTTTTTGGTTGTAGCACATTTGGCAGTTATCACTTACCTTTATCAATCAGCAGCTGTCTCTGACAGACAATTTCACTTGAATCTCCAGTTTCTTCTCTTCCTCTTTTTGGGTTTTCATTAACTGATCCCCTGGGAAATGGAGAAGGTACAATAGCTGTTGGATTTTGATCAACTTGTGCATCTGCATATTTCTTCTAAAACAGGAGGCTGATATTAAACACAGCCAATCGTTTGCTTTTCAGATTTATGACTGCTGATGGGGAAAATGAATAGAAAAGTTCTACATGTGTAGATAGAATTACTACTTATTTTCCTCTTTGAGGAGTATGAAGGGGATCCTTTTTTGGTTTAAAAAAAAATATATATATATATATATGCCTTAACCCTCAACCACAGGCCCCATATGTGGTTAAAATGTTCAATAACTTTTTGACCGCAAAGTCCAGCCACATATTTTCAGTCGTCAGGTAAAGTGCAGTTCATCAGCTTTTTGGTGATACTATACAGGTTTCAACTGGATATTTGCTAGACAGTCTATAGGGAATGTGTTTATGTTTTTAAAACATCGTCTAATGTCCATACAAACTACCTCTAGGTTATATATTAAAAACCGGCAAATTGTCTCTAGATTTGGTTCTCATAAATTCACTAATTCTTAGACAAAAGAAATATAAATTTGTGACATAACATGTATTGGACTGATACTACAGAAAAACTAAACATGGATGATTAAAAACCTTCCCACATCTTCACTGGTGTACAAAAGTGGATAGATTCACAATGTTTTCTCCCATTATAGTCACATTGGACAAAAACACTTGTATATTCTCCTAAAAAAGAACAGAGGCACACCTATTGGAAGGCTTTTTATAGGTCACAGTGATTTACCAAGACAAGGACATATACTTTTTCCAACATCTGATTTAGTTTTGTTTTTGTGCTTTTGATTTGCGGATTGGTTTGGAACTTCCAAGATGGGAGTAAACTTTATTACCTTTCTGAAAAAACAAATCATCTTATTTTTAGGTGACTGATGAGAACTTTCTGAAAAAACAAATCTTCTTATTTTTAGGTGACTAATGAGAACTGTAACATGCTTAAGCCAATCAGCTGACCGTGATGTTTGGATGAGGTTGTTGGTGCTTTGGCCGGATATTAGGAGCACATGATGGCATTAGTCAACTGGAGAAGTTGATGTGTTTTAGTAGCAGTAAAAACTGTATTCTTATATCGTTGCTGCACGTGTGTGTACACAGAGAGAGCAAAATGTACGTGGAAGGTGGAGTTAAGTAATTATTGGCCAGTATTTGTGACCAGTTTGCGGTAAGTTCACACTCTGTATAATTAATCAAAAACCGAGGCTGTGTTACGAGAACCAATCAAGGTTACAATCCAACAAAACCTCTGTAAGTTAGTCACACCCATCTAGCCTTATTTTTTTGTATTTTTAGACAAAGACAGGAATGTTAACTCTACAGCAGAAACAGAAATAAACAGCGGTTGCTGCATCATCCAGTTAAAAAGTCCCCTTGTCATCATAAATGAATATAAATTCTGTGTTTCCTAGTCTTTTAGGTGTTGAGTTGATATTGAGTTAGATCTGATGTCTCTAAATAAAGTCAAATAATCTCAGAGATTCGGATTGATTTTACTGTACAATTTTACTAATGCCAAATAATCTTGAGTATTTTGGTTTGGTTTTAAACAGTGTAAGCGTTTCAGCCTCACTGAAACATGCTGATGCAAAGTGTACAATGGATAATGCAGGCAGATGCTATTTGCGTAAGGTAAACAGTTATTTAAGATACTTTGATTGAACTCATGGGCACATTTAAGTGAACGTCAGCCTTATTTACATATTCCTCTGTTCTGTGCAACCTGTACCACAAGAGTTGTGTTTACGTTTTCTTTTAACTGCTGTAATTGGATAACTGCTTTATTGAGTTAGTCTCTGTGTACATGCTATTGCTGTACGCTTTGTTTGCTTGTCTGGGTTTCAGGTGGGTTTGCTTCAGGTGATGTGGTTTCCTACAGTCCCAAAAAGAATAAGCCCTTCCTCCCCCAGTGTGCTTTTTTTTGACCAAAGCGGTACTCACAAAGTACAACCTTACACTATAAAAACTAATGCCATATGAATTGCTGAGGTCAAACCATGGCGCTCTCTTAATTGTTTGACTATGAGTGAGATTTTCTTATTTGTCATTTCAGAAAATGGGAAAAACTGGCTCTGATTCACACAACTAAAAAAAAAAAAAGTTGTGGCCTTATCTCGAGCTGTTTTAGACGAGTCACACACACGTTTACCAATCCCAAAATCCCCTAAATACAAACCTCCTGCCCTGCCTGGAGCTGCAGCCTTAGGTGGAAGGTTTGGACAATACACAGCCTGTCTTGGTCCTGCCAATGGAGCGCGACACATGAGTTAGTCTGTGAGCACGCATGAATGCCTACATTGGTGTTTTTAGAGGGGTAGTGAGGACCATTTGGTACCCCGCACCCCCACCCTCAGTCATCTCTCCCATCCCAGAAAGGGTGAGTCACCAGCTCTGTTTATTCACAGACTCCCTCCTTGTGTTCCATTGACACGTTTTTCCAGTCACTTCTCCATTGGAGGAGCACAATCTTCCTCTGGCTTCACTTTGTAACTTTCAGCCTGAAGTAATGTTGACCCTCCTGTTTCTGCTCCCTGTTTCATCCCAACCACTCAGCTTCTAAGAGCAGCTCTACACCCACCACTTAAATATCTGTCCACTTAACTCACACGTCTGTCTACACTCTGATTTTGTCTTGAAACTGGCAGTCGTCCATGTAGTCCATCAACCTCTATCTTCCCAAACTCCCCTTCTCTGGATGGATGACAACCACCAGAGCCTTGAATCTAGTGGTCTGTGTCCACCTGACCATGATGCATCTCTGATGTGTTCACTTGTTTGTTGGACTGGCCTCATTGCATCGCTTATTTTCTTCTTTCCTCTCTTCTCCTTCCCTCCCGTACTTCTCTTTCATTTCCTGGGATGAATAGATTAGTGACGACTGTTTCCTCTCACTGTCCCTGGTAGAATTACCACCTACTCTTCCTGCTCCTGTGCCTTTCCCTCTCACCCTCCTCTGTATTTTGTACTTCCTCTCCTTATCCACTCATCTCCTGTTCCTTCTTGCCTTATCACCTACTTCCTCTCACGCCATGCCTCCTCTTCCTCCTCACATTCCACCTTTGCCTCATCTACTGTTGTTACTCTGCATTCCCCATTAGCTTTACTGTCTCTGTACATTGTCTGACCTTTTGAACAATGCTTATTGTAAAGCCAGTATGACATGGCCTTGGAGAACTTAGGATTTGACCATGATCTGTTCAAAACTCTCTCTTTCTTCAGAATGATTCATGTTTTCCATAAAGTGATACACATTGGTTGCAGTTTAAGTCAGCCTCTGTAATACAAAAATAAGAGTACAGTACAGAGTTGTTAAACTGTTCAGGTCTGCCCTTTTAACTTTCTTTGGCTTAAGTTGCCAAAAGGTGTGTCTGCATAATGATATCCCTCAGAAACTCGTCATATTTCATCATTGATGTGTGCTGCTTTACCTTGACCTCACTTGGGTGTGTTAGTCTGTCAGCATGTGAGAACCTGTTGAGTTCCGTCAGTAATGATTGTGGATACATATTGGATTGTTAAACATGTCCTCTGATTAGTGACGATTTGTGACACTTTGAACAGCTGCTGACACGTGAGTGAATGTAGGAGATGCGTCATACTGTACGCGTGTGAGGGTGTCAAGAAGGGATTCACTGATCTTTACGAAATTTATGGACTTAGAGAATGCATTTTGGTGCATGTGTCTAAAAATAACAGTTTTGCTTGTTACAAAATGTATATTTTCGTCGTCTAAAGTTTAAAAAAAAATGTTTTTCATTTATGTACGTTGCAGTCAGATCAGTTGCAGTCCTTCACAAAACGGTGAATAATTAAAAAAAAACAGAATAAAAGTGAAATAGAAGTAATAATGAGCTTGAATTGATAATAAAATGAAGTACATGGAAAACTAAAAAGGCTAAGTTAGTTTAAAGAAGGGATTTAAAGAACTCACTGACCCTGCGTCTTATCTCCAAGGGTATTTCACTCCAGAGTAGAGCTCTGGAACTTAAGATTTGAGCTGGGAATTTGGAACAGACAAAAGGGCCACCACCAGAGGATCTGAGGTCTTGAGCTCGGTCATAAAGGGTTCTCAATACTGAAGCAAAGTGATGATTAAAATCATAAAATCAATAAAACAAACACAGAGTCAATGCAAGGAAACCAGTGTAGGCGCGATGTTATGTCATGTGTTAAAACCAGCATCGAACACACAGATCCACATACAAACACACAGCTGTGACTGAGAGCCTCTGCCCTGGCCATTGTTTCCATCTCCGTTTTGGAAGGGGCTGTTTCTTTATCTCCCTCCCTGGAGAAGCCGTTTGGCCCTGGGAATGGGATCATACACTCAACCTCCTGTTTACCTCACTTTCTTACACGTGTAATCTACACAAACACTGCAAAGTAGCGTAACAGTTGGCCCTGATTTCCCCATTGAAGGCCCAGTATTACAGACAAGGTCATATTGTTTGTCAGAAAGAATACATCTGTTTGGTGTTCAGCGCTGACTTAATTTTGTTTGATCTGAAACCTACTACTACACTTCCATCCAAGACACCCATCTGATGTCATGGGGGTTTATCTTCGTACTTTCTTTCTCAGTTATTAAAACAACACTCATATGTGTCCGAGCCACTGGGCAAATATATTCAGTTTATCAACCAAACCTGTGGTAGTTAATGAATAAATGCCAGTCAATTAGCAAGACATTGCAGGAGGACAAGCAAGTAAAGAATAAACCCCACCCTTATCAGGCTTCATGATATTTGATGACTGAAGGTAGCGCAGGTCTGAATAAACACAGCAGCTTTAGTGATGGTTATTGTATTTAAATCCATACGGCTGGAAAGGAAATGGTGTCTGTTTTTGCAAAGAGCTAGACCCACATCGATATGCATGGGTTCTACTCATACCAAACCGGTTACAGTTTGGGTGTGTGTGTCTCTTGATTTGAATCCTAACGGAACGGCTTTGCATGACTGACCATGCTTGGTGTCTCCTGGCTGTTACCATTGAGAGTCAGGGGAAGCATAGTTCACACTAGGACATTTGATTATTCAAAGCACACACACCCTGATGGCGGAAGCCCACTGATGATGATTTCTTTTGCTTTTTCCATTACGGGGTCGCCACAG
>JAPTHA010000006.1:17288486-17303917 GCA_029814585.1 Gymnapogon annona | reverse complement strand
ATCTATCTATCTATCTATCTATCTATCTATCTATCTATCTATCTATCTATCTATCTATCTATCTATATATATATATAAACACGCATACACAAGAGGAGTAGTAGTTAACTTTTATGTACTTATTGGATGACTTTGAATAAATAAATTAACTTCAGACCACCCACTGGGGATTTAAGACAAGCATCTTGACAGCTTGAATAGTAGTAACACACAGAGCATCAGGGACACTGGCAAACCGCCCAAATATCTTTGACACACTGGAGCAATTAAGGTACAGAAAAACATTTGATTTAGGGTGTTAAGAATGATTTGTTTTCTTAGTAGTGTGTGTGTGTGTGTGTCGGGGGGGGGGGGGGTATCAGCATGCAGCATGAGATGTGTTGGCTCTCTGCGGCAGCAAAAGCTCATTCCAAGTGTAAAAGACATGGAAGAAATAAGACTTTGTCTGAAATGCTGTTTGAGTCTTTGTGTCAGAGAACAAAAATGTGGCCCACGTATGGTCAAATTTAACATATTGGCACTTTTTTTACTCCTCTTTAAGGATTCATTGTGTAAGACTTGTGCTTGCAATGTGCTTAAGTGGATTTATGTAACCTGTGATGTGCTGAGAGCTGTTAGCTGATACCATTTCTAAGTTAAGTTTAGTGAGAACTTGACAGAATAGTAAGAGACGTGTAAAGAATGTGCAAATGAACTTGAAGACAATCAAAGAAATACCAACCCCGGACGAAATCAGTATACAGGCTAGTACCATGGACATTGGAAACAGAGACTGACATTAGCCTAGCAATAGAGTGAGCTAGCACCAACAAAATACTGGCTACCAAAACAAAGTTTGTCATGTAACATGACAATACATGTAAGAATGTATCAGTCATTTATTTATACATTTTGGAGGCAATCAACCATGCACCGTGCCCTCCATTTTCCTCCCACCGTCCAAAGACATGCATTAATAAGGTGCTCAGTCAATCCAAATTTCCAGTGGAGGTGAAATGCAAAAGTAAATTGTTATTCATCTGTATATGTCAAAGGATCAAGAATCAGGAATTGATTCTTTTTGAGAACCTGGAAGCACAATTCCTTGGAATGGTTTCTCTGTCTCTTAATGATTCTGCTAATTGGTTCTGCCTTCATTGCACATGCGTGATAACGTCATGCATACATTGCATTGGTTTTGAATGTTGCCAACATGGCATCAAGGCAGAAATGCCACCAAAGTATGTCTATATTTCACGTGCAAAACTGACACTGGTGCCACTTGTAACACTTACAAAGCTTCCACTTGTTCAAAGGGGGAAATACCTCCAACATGATCAAACATTTGTCCACACAGCATCATTTGTAGGAATGTCACGTGTTTGATATGCCACCTGGTGCCACTTGTAAATCTTGCGGCAGTGCAAACATGTCGCGCCCGTCACCGGCATGTGCCCCCTTACCATTCCGGATTGCCACCTCGTATATGACTATCTGGAACTGGGCCAGCATCATCTGTTATTATTGTTTATTCATCCTGAATATGTTACATTTTCTGTGCAGAGACAAAAATGTAAAGGACAGTTAATACAAACAAACCTGTTTGTACTCTTTTATTCCATTGCTGAATGAGAATCTATAAGGAATCCGACCGATAAACAAGATCACTAATGGAATTAGAGTTGTTTAATTCTCATCAATTACCTTCCTTAATATGTCAGTCCTGTACCTCACCTTCACTGGAGGTAGTCAGTGGTAGGCTCCGGTCTCTGGAACTACGTAGTTTACATCAAAATGAAAAAAAGATCAAATTTGGATGGTTTTCTGTGTGTTTGTGATGTAAATGCGTATTGTGTATGTCGTATAAGAATTCAAATGACATACAGTATATCTGTCTGTTCTTTTTTCTACCCTCTGTATTTGGCTGCGGCGACACACAAATTTTCACGTCGTGAGACAAATAAAGTTCTAATCTAATCTAAATTATGACGGATTATTATCGGGGGCTTTTTAAAACCCATTTAAAGCATCATTCAGTGTCTTTAAACCAAATGTGCCATAATTCATGATGTGGGTTCAAAGTATTCTTGTATTTTTTTACATAAATACAAACATTTGTTTTTAGCACATATTTGATTGAGTTTGTTGTTTTACCACACTCGCATTTTTGTATTGAACTGAAGCAAGCTGCAGTTTATACACTGTTGAAAATTAATTCAGTGAAATTGACTGTATTTTAGAGAAACAGTAGAAGTTAGACGATTAGGAGAAAGCAACTTGTATGAGAGAGGAGCCCCGCCCTACTTTCCCCTACGCATAGTGCTCCAGTGCTATGCTATTGGTCTCACAATGATTGAGCACAACAACATAGAAGATCCAAGTAAAACCAACCAACTCCACTATAGCTGGCACACTTTGCACACACATCAAGGCTTATATTGTTAAGGTCACTCATAAAACTACAACAGCCACACAGATACTATTTACTCCCGATAACAGAATCCAAACAACACAGCCAACCAACCGCACACATGCAATTTAAGACTAGAATACACCATAGTCCCATCAAATTATTTCCACTGTTAGAGTGATCTTTTTGGGAGTCAAACCAAAGTCAGTAAGTAATGAACTTTGCTTTCTCTTTTCCTCTTTCACATTTTTAACCAAGTGTAACAATGCGAAAAATAAATAAATAAATAAATAAAATACCATTCTTTTTTTGGCTGTCCTGGGTAATATTCCACTTTCTAAACCGCACAACATTTGGGTTACTGCATACTCACTAAATCAGGCATTTCTGTCAGAGTAACAGGCCTGTGTGAGGAATGTGAAAAATGTAGACGATGCCTCCACCTTACACTGTCACTTTACTGTTTAAAATGTCCTACAAGTTTTTGGAATTTTTGCCATTGGACTTTTTAGTTGCAGAATCCATCTTACTTAACTGAAAAGCACAGAGAGGACAAAAAATGCTGTCACTAAAGCAGTGGCGGGCCATGCATTTCAGCCCTGGCCAACATTGATGCCTTCCGACTTAATCCACCTCTTAAAACCATCATTCTGATCCATGGATCTACACATGATGTATTTAGACCAAAACACATACAACTGTATCACCTGAACATAAAGTCACCGACAACACACTTCTATTAGTCTACTGAGTACACTAATAGCAGAGAAACAAAAGGAAATTCCATCCATCCGCGCCGCGCTCCGCCAGTGTTGCCAGCACCGCCGCGCTCCACCTTGCTCCGTCGCGGTCCGCCAGCACCGGCGGAACGACACCACGCTCCGCCGCTGTCTGATGTCAGCCGGCATCTCTTGGTCTGATGTCGGCCGACATCGGACAGCGAGACCGGACTACTACACTGGACCGCGAGACCGGACCATGGCCGACATTGCACCGTGTTCCGGTCTCGGTCCGATGTCAGCCATGGTCCAGTCTTGCGGCCTGATGTCGGCTAGCATCGTGCCTTGGTCGGGTCTGGCCGTCTGGCGATCTCAGCCGGCACTGCATGGCACATTTGTTCATAATATATTTTTATAATAATATTAACTTACTTTTCGGAGCCCGCCACCCAGGTGTACTGTTCGTTCGTAGTATCAACTTGAAAGAGTAAATAAATAAATCCATTTTCCCGCTGAGAGTAGTGGTCGCCGTCCTCTACAGTGTGTAGGTTTTCTTGCAAATTTTTTCTTGAGAATGGTGTTGTAACTAAATCTGCGACCAAATGTATCTTCTTCTCCTTCGGCCATTGTGGGTTAAAAAAACAAACACCTTGTCACGCCACACAAATGATCCATTTACTTATTTACTGCTTATGTCATTAATGTGCTGCTCAGTCTGTTCTGCGCAGCATTGCATAGCTCCTCCTCTCTCTATCGCGTATGCAATCAAAAGACATGCATGCACTGATGCTATAATAGGCCCTCTAGATGGCACCAGTGAGGCCAAACTTGAGCTGGCGAGTAACAGCCAGAGGGTCCGCCACAAGCTTCAATTCATTGTTAAGCGACCGTGCGCCAGCAAACTCGGCTTCAGAAGCGAGATAATGATAATGAATAATGATAATGAATAATGATTGGATAAAAACTCTGATATAAACCCCGCCCTCCAAATCTCCCCGGAGGCTGGAAGCAGAGTAACCAATTTAGAAGAGCTATGAAATGAAGAGTATAAACCATGAGGAATAATTTAATACATATTTGTGTAAAAAAATATATATTTAAAAAATATATTCCTGATTATGTTTAGGCCAGCAGAGAAGGCCTTGCTGGCCTTGAGAGTCCACCACTGCACTAAAGGGACTTCTTTTTTTGTTGTTTGTCTTGTGGCAGCAACTTTACCGATAGATGACCATCACAGAATGTTGTACACTGCACACCACATCTAAATTTGCACTTACAATTCAATTAAATATGCAGTTGCTCAAATGGAATCAATGACATTCAAGACCAAAGATGTAACATTCACAGACTGCAGGTGAACCGTTGGACCAAATTCATGTGCATTTGAATGTTTTACAAATTATTTTTGCTTATCTGATAGATAAGCTGATAGATCTACCTAGCCCAACTGCATGACATTAGGGAAATGTATTCTGGGACCGGATACCATTGGTTCACAGTGATGCGCATCATCCTCACGCTTTACAGTGACCAGCTACTCTGTATCGTGAAAGAAAATCAATAGGATTTGAATAAGTTTAAGATTTATATTCAGTTAGTAATACATTATATCTGGTCATTCTGTGTATATTTTTTCTTTTTGGTCCTTTATGTCCTGTGAATTCTGATGCTCATAGGATACATTTGAATGTAAGAAGTTTTCACACTGCGCTTTCAAACCAGTGACGTCATCCACCACCGGATTGGTCACGAAACTAACTGCTAAAAATAAAAATATCTTTGCATAAACACGGAACTGAATTTGAGTCATTAGAGTTTAAAAGACACTCTAGACACTCAACCATCCCACTTGTTTCACCCTCGCTTTATACATTTCACCTCCAACTCAGCTGTCTGTTTCCGCTCGGCCCTCGGTCTCATGCAATCTTCTTTGTGCTGCGCAAACACATCTCCTCTCCTGCTCCGATGCAAAAGGCATGCTATTTGAATTTATGAGGATGTGATTGTTTCATTCAATTTCATCAGACATAGCTTCTGCTTCAGAACTTGGAGATAAAATTAGCACAGATATATGAGGATCCAAGGTGATGAGTGATAGTCATGTGTGGTTGTTTGCCAATGAAATCTCTTGATACAGCTTGCTATTCCTGGATTAGGTGACAAAAAGAACTGAACACATGACTTTAAAAATTCTCTGTTTCCTTAAGTGGGAAATTAAAGAATATTTATTTATGTTATTGTTATTGTACCGGAAGATGGACACTTTATTTTTCCTGAGTGTGATGTACGTTTGGACAGATACTATAGCTGCTTAATTAGTTTGACATCTATTTTTCTACAGAAACTGATGTAGAAAAGGAGAGAGCAACATTTTAAACTTTTCATACACGAGCGCTGTGAATTTTGTGACAGTTCCCACACTTGTTCAAGAAAAGGTCAGAATTCTGTCCTTCAGCTCCTTTTTCAGAGATAATAACAGTCAACACTGTGTGGTGCTCACATACATATCCACTGTGAGCTCCAGTAGCTTTCACTGTCTTCTGGGCTTTTGTTTCATTTGTGCGCAAACCTCTAAGCAAAGCATGATTCATTTGTTAGATGTTGCTGGTTCGTGCGTCTTTCATTTCATTATCTTGTTTTTTTGTTGTTGTTTTTTTGTATTGTCCTTATTCTATTGTCATAGGAAACAGGATAATAGAAATGTACATGTCTACCAATGTTGAGTATATTGACGATTGGGTAACATCTTAATGCTTACTTTCAGAAAAATTTATAAATATTCTAAATAAAGTCAAAGTCAACCTTATTGTCAATTTCTTCATGTGCTTGAGGTACAAAGAAATCGAAATTGCGTTTCTCCATGCATAGACAAAACAAACATGAACTGACAAGACAACAGTAAAGGGCACAGTCCAATAAAACATATCCTAACCACTAGTGACATACACAAATAAAAAAAATTAAAAAATAAAGACATAAGTAATTGACAGTCAATGTTAAAATACAAACCACTGCATTTTGGTTTCATTTTAGTTTTCTACGTAACAAATATACTTAAAGCTGTGGACACTGCTGACCTTCAGATGATATTGGGCACAGACAGAAAATCTATCCTGAGGTTGAACAGAATATTTAAGTTAAGATATGAACATGAATTAACTTGGAAGTGACATTCCCAGATTTTTGTAATGCATTCTTTTTTATTCTGGAGATTTACCATCGAGATTGCGTCTCAATGTGTCCGGACGGAAACCACACTCACTACCTAGTTCAACCTGCGGGGACAAACTGTATGTACTGTAACCTATGTAACCTACCTGAAAAAGGTCCAACACAAATCGAAGTCAGCTACTAGTTCAGATCATTACATGCATAAAGACACACACACACATATGTGTGTGTGTGTGTGTATTTTTAAAATTCTAAATAAAAAAAAATCACGTTTTTTCAAAAATAAAAAACTTCCTTTCTTTGTCAAAAGTGGTAAATTAAATTAAATTTAGTTTTCAACTATCAAAAATCAAAGAATGTTTTTTTAATCCAAATTTTAAAAAAGGTTTTAGGAAAGTCAAAAAAAATCTCATTTTCGCCCTAAAATATCAAAATAAAAAAATATTTTAAAAAAATCAACCCCTGCCAAATTAAATAAGCGAATTGGATTCGCTGTGGTGACCCCGGAAAAGAAAAAGCCGAAAAGAAATCATCATCTTTAAAAACAAAATGCTAAGTTTTCCTAATCAAATTATGAAAAGTAAACAAAAACTGCCAAATTATTATCATTTTTTCATGAAAAACGTGAGAAATAATTGACAAATATACCATGATCCAAATCCTTGACCTTCCATGTCAGAAGAACAGGCCTAATTCAGGTCACCACAAACACAGGTCAATGCCATAAATTACGTACAGCCGCTGAGACTCACAGCGTCACAGAACAGAAGAGAGCAGGACAGAGGTGTAAAGTACTCTTACAGATTAATCTATAACTTACCGGCGAAAATGACTTTTGTCTAATCTTTTACTTTCACTTAACTGCTACTGTCGTCGAATGACGTGAAGTCACAGGTATGTATTTTTGCTCATAGGAAAATATGCAACATTTACAGCTGGTTTAAATGTTTACTCTGCACATTAACAGAGCGCCTGCTGGCTTTCGTCACTGATTCTTTTCGTAAACATAAAAATCCACAGACAGGAACTGGGAAACGATCGCACTGGATGACATACTGCATCTGATAACAACGACACGGCCCTGCCTGGTACGAAGCAAATACCAAAGAAACCTGCTTACTTTTTAACCACAAACTTAGATATTCGTCCTTTTTTATTTGCATTTTTTTTCTCCAATGCATTTTTTTATTGGATAGAGGCTTTAAACGGGTTTCATTCATTTACCTTTAGCATGAAAACACACCAAGTTGAACGTACAAGGAGAAAATGAAACTTGTGTCCTCTACTCTAACCGTAGTACTGATTTCATGACGCTGAGAGAGACCGTCTCTTCTGGGTAAAAACCATCTGCATCATATCTGTTCCGTTACAGTGGGATGGGTGGGGTTTTCCCCACCCTCTGAATTCTTCCTTCCTCCATACACGTGTGCAAAGCTACAGCCCTCCTCCCGCGTGTGTCTTCCCTTTTTTGTTCTTCGGTCTCACCTCTTCTCTACACTCTTTGCTGACGTTTGGATCGTGGTTGTTGCATCAACTCAACCACAGTGAGAGACGTACTGACAGAAATGTGTTCCACACTTGTGTAGCGGTTGGAGGTTGTCTCACGCAGTCATAATAAGAGAGTGCCACGAGGGACTATAATAGCTGTGCTGTATGTCAGCAGATGTGAAGAGGCGCCCCCCCCGAAGCTGGTCCTTTGACCCTCCCGGACTCAACTTTGGCAAACTTTAAACAGGTCTGGAATGTGTCTGAAGCTCAGCACCTCCAGGACAGCTGTGCTTTACTCCCGAGACACACCTCTGAACAAATAACAACAGGTGAGGTCACTACTGTCTGGTGTTCTGGATTTAACATGTGTTGTAATTGTATCAAACATATAAGGTTGAAAAGGATAACCACATGTGGTACTTTTTTTTTCATGGTTTACAACTGTAGTGGTAGATATATTTATTTCCAAATGTAACTTTTTTTTTGCAACTTATTCCCTGCAGTGAGAGAGAAAGGGAGGGAGAGAGAGATACTCCATACTTAAGGCTGTGCAAGCTCATGTTGCAAAAATAATATGAGTAGAAATGTTGATTCGCTGCAGGATTCGGTGTTCTCTGCACTTCTCCCAGTGGTGTGGACCGAAAAACATGCTGCAGAGAGCAGCAGAGAACTGTTTGGAACTAACAAATAATGGAAATTCACAGGAATGTAGCGCTGGACTATGACTCCTACATCTTCGGTATTTGGGAGGGGGACGATAAAGCATATAATAAATATTTCCAAATTCTTTCACAGGACATTTAAACATGTAGAATATGTCCCTCTTGGTAGAAACCTGAAGCTGAAGTGTCCTTGTAAAGTCTTACTGGTAATAAAGCTGCTCAATGACAGCAGGTTCTTTTTTTCCAACTTATAATATTAACAAACACATACTTGGCTGACGTGTGCGAATAGACTGAGGGTTGGACCGCCTGTTCAAACTATGCTTGTATTTGGAATTTGTGTAGAAATGACACAACAAGGCAGTGGAAAATGTACATACGAATACAAAAATAAGTTACTTTGACTCACACTTCATACGTGGTGAACTCCAACATGTGGTTAGTCATAGTTTCCACATGGATGACTAACCCACAGCATGGTTTAAGAAAAAGCATCATATATACATGTCTAAAACTATCTGTGCAACTGTCTTCTGTGATCTCTCGGTAGGAATTGAAAAATATACTGAATAATTCATTCAATGAAAACCTATACGGATACACACAAAGTGAGATGCACGTAACACATGTACACAAGGGCGCATTATCATTTGCTCAAGATGGCCAGACTCTAAATGGCTTCTCCATTATTGAGTTTGGATGGGACAGCCCATCTCTGTCCAGATGATAATGGCATTAGATGCTTCCTGAGCCGACAAAACACACTAGGGACGAGCCAAGAAGACGGAACACAAACACAGGGAGGAGATTAAAAGAAAAAAGGGTTAGGGTTATCAAAGAGTCGTACAAACAGAAAGAGGTGCAGAGAAATATTTCAAAATGTCGAAATGCCCAATAATAGGGAGAGGATCAGACAGAATAAAGACAAAGAAAAGGGGAAGGATGAGGGCAAACTTCCTGTATTTAATATGATGCGTGTGGTATGTACAAATGGAGACTGGCTTTTCTAGCGCAATTACATTTTAATATTAAATATTATAATATATGATATGATATATGATATTTTACAATACTATTGGATAATTATATATATATATATATATATATGTGTGTGTGTGTAGGTAATTATATATAATATGATTTTCTTTCGGCTTTCCCACAGTGAATCCAATTTGCAGGATTTGATTTGGCAGGAGTTTTTTTTTTTTTTACATTGGATGCCCTTCCTGACACAACCCACTGGATGTTCTTCCCAGGAATCCAACCTGTGTCCCCTATGCACCAGCCCGGTGCCTTACCAACTGAGCTATATATAATTATATGTATTATATACTATAATATAATATATATTATTATATATGATATAATATGATATATTATAATATATCACACATTATAATATATATAATATAGCATATACATTATATGCTAATTTGAAGGGAGGAAAGCTCAGGCTGAAGCATCTGTGTCATAAAATAGAACCGTTGACATTATGTCACATCGACACTATGTATTGACAATTCTGCTTTTCTTGAAGCATATGGACTGACAGTCAGTCCAGCTCTGTATCCATGAATGTGCCTTTGATGTTATCCTATATTCCCCTTTTTTTGCTGCATAGATTGGATTTGTGTGTGTGTGTGTGTGTGTGTGTTGTATTAAACACTGATTATGATAAAACTCAAATACTCCATTTGTGAGTTCAGCCTGTGCGCGTACACTCAGCTTCAGGCCACGCAACGTAATATCCAATTTATAGAATATTCAACAAAAAGCCGCATTAACATAAAGTAATGGCATCAGCCGGGAGGTTTGGTTTTCACATTCGATTCATCTGTTATAAGGCATTAGTTCCTTAATGGACTTTGTCTGTAAAAAACCCTGAACCTTCACAGGAAAGACTGCATGAGATGTTTTCTCCAGACGCAGCAGTTGAGGCAATGGGAGGGATTTTAGTAATACAGATTCCTATTAGAACCGTGGGTGCAAACCGCTATCGTCAAGGAGCATGACTAAGCCTGAATCTTCTCCAGATGTTGAAACGTTTGCTCTCTTCCCAACGGGTGGAGACAGAGTCATTCAGACAAAAATCGAAGAAAAGACGGATAACCTTATCACATGTGTGCACTGAGCCAAAAATAGAATGAGGATGGGGGGGGGGGGTTAGAAGTATCAGATGCATCAAGTACATATCTCTGGTGCTACTTGTACTAACACAATATATATTTGTTTTGTTTTGCTTTGTTTTCAGGTGAATTTCTAACCAGCAAAGTGGTTGCAAAATATTTATAAGGAACAATGAATACAACATCTACACAACGGTCGTCGTCGACAACGGCAGTAAACTCAACTGTATGTGTTCGAATCGGTGCAAGTGCCATCAGCGACTTGCTGATGTCAGTGTACATTCTGGCCTTCATCTTCGGTTTGATCTTCAACGTTCTCACCTTGGGCCCCATCGTGCAACAAGTGAAGCGACAAAACGTCCTGGGCATCTTCCTGCTCAGCCTGTCTCTGTCCGACCTACTTTTCATCTTCACCATGCCGCTGTGGATCAACTACTATCGGCAGGACCACCACTGGACGCTGGGAGCCATGTCGTGCAACATCGCTGGCTTTTTCTACTACTCCAACATGTACATCAGCATCTTCCTGCTTGTGTGCATCTCTGTGGATCGCTGCCTGGTGGTCACGTACCCACTTCGTTCCAAGACCCACCGTACGTCGTGCTACGCGTGGGCGCAGTGTGTTGCAGTATATGTCCTGGTGTTTGTGCTGCACGGGTTGGTGCTGGAGAACGATCAGCTCAGGGACGCACACGACGAGGTCAACAACAACGACCGCTGTTACGAGACCTATCCCATGACGTCCCGCATTGCTTTGTTCAACATGCTGAGGGTGGGGATCGGCTTCGTGCTGCCTCTGCTGATTTTGGCACTCAGCTACTGGAAGATATTGGCCACTGTGGGTCGGAGTCCTGGTCTGAGCGCCCAAGCTAAGAGGAAGGTGCGTCTTCTGTCCTTTGGGGTCATCGGGATCTTCTCGGTTTGTTTCGCTCCTTATCACATTCTCTTGCTCGCACGCTCGTTAGTTTTCTACCGCAACCTGCAAGACCGGAGCTACTGCGACTTTGAACAAAAAATGCACTTCTACTTCTCGTGCACGCTGGCTCTGTCCAGCCTGAACTGTGTGGTGGACCCCGTGCTGTACGTGCTGGTCAGTAACGGGTTCCGAAACGAGGTCAAACTGTGCTGCAACCAGCAAAAAAGGACACAGACGGAAGACTGTGCCTTAACCCCAAGCAACAGGGAGAAGTGTAATAATAATAACTTAATCTGAAAAAATAAGCTTCGACCGTCCAACACCTGGGTCCATAAATGGGGATGTACATTTATATGCATGCGTGGGTGTGTACTCTTTGTGCATTTAAAACCGTGTTGCTTTAATGTATGACCACCTCCAAACTTAAGGACTGTACGGCGGGATTATTTACATGCTCTCCGCAACCTCTGACACGCAGACAATCAGAGCAGAATCAATTTGCTTCCTGTTTCCTCTATCTCATCCTGAACAGGGGTGGATTTGAATAACATGCATGTTGGTAATTGGATTTCAGTCCAAGGTTCTCTTCTCCCAAGAGTTCTTCAGGGGCGGACACTTCTGGTTTGTGGGTGGCCAATACCGGAGCTGAAGTGCACTTGTATTTTCCCTCCAATCTAAGTAGGATATTGTGGCTGTAATTGTGCGACCCTGGTATAAACTAAAAGTGCAACTCAAAAAGCAATATACAAAAAAAAATATTTATTTGCACGATCACGTTCTCAATGCCTGGCTCGCATCGAAACACTGGGTTGTTATGTCGTACAGTTACCTGAAATAAACCAGTGATGTGAACAGATGCTCAACGTGTCTCTTTTAAAGAAATCTGTATATATATCTAGGTTACGTATTGTTGCCCATAAAGTTAGAATCATTTTGTTTTCAGACACATACCTCTTTTAATTCCTGTTTATACACATTAGTAACCCCCTTTGAGCAAGTATAATGATCACACACTGTGTCCCAGTTACACTTTATCTATCAGGACTCAATTACATTGCCACAATTATCTCATGAGAAGAGGCAACACATATCCTGGAGGCAATTGCCTTCTGTTTCATTCTCCCCCTTTTATTCAATAAGGAACAACAAACATGCAAGAACGCATAGATCAATACATTGAGAAAGATAAATAAGATGTATAAACATGAACAACATTATACATGGCACATCTTGATCAGCTGTGACACACCATCAAAACAGGAAAGTGGAGTAATAACAAGTGTTGATGGTGTTGTGAGACCAAATGTATCATCTAGGCCTTTGGTAATATTGGAAATAGAAACTAGTTCTTATGAGTCATAAAGATCACAGGAGGTGTGAGCTCAACAAACAGTATATCTGTATTTCTCATATAGTTAACTTATCTATATGTGTATTCTATATATATATATATACATATATATATTTATACTGTACTGTATATAGTATACACACAAACACATACACACACATATATATGCATAAAATTCACAGTGGCGTAATACATTTCTAAACTAGCAGTGTGGGAAAATACAGACAATTCCAAGATCATAAGATTGCCAGTTAGTATTTAAGTCAGTATTCACAACATTTTATTGTATTTCCATGTAGAGGAAATGTCTCCCGCATCGATGATGACACAGAAGCACTTTGCCTTCAGAGTCGGAATAAAAAGGCGATGATAAATACAGCACAGCCAATGCGGGTAAAGGCTACAACGGCCCATACTCATGTTTATACGTGAGACTGAAAGAAAGGAGAAAACAGGACACAAAGTACAATATTTATTTACTAATAATATATTTATTTGTATTAATTTAGCCTTATCCATTATTTATATTACTTCTGTCATTCATCAGTACAGCTCTTTGTGAAGCGCATCTATAAATAACCAACTGAGTGCTTGATATTTGAGCAGTACGGACCCTGCTGTCGCCGTGGTTTGTATTAATTGTACAGTCGACCCATGGCGCTTTGTATGACTCATGAAAACCATGTGAACCAAAGAGAAGGTATATCATGTTGTGTCGTCATTCAAAGGTCAAGTCAAGTCCACTTCATTACCAAATATGCCATCATGCCAGACATGTCGCACAAATGAAATGACAGCCCTCACTGACCCACGGTGTAAACAGGCAAAAGAGAAGCAACTAAAAATACAGAAAAATACAATAAATTGAAAAACTCAAGGCTACAAACTAACAAAACATTATTAATTTATAATTCAATGAATATATACATATATTTGTAATTCTGTTGTTTTTCGTTATGTTTTATCTGTTAAATCCCAATGCCAGGCAATTTTTTTTGTTTTATTTGTTTGTGTGATGCTCTTGGTTGTAAGAGTGATAATGGTCACACATTGTGTGAATGACACATCTTTGACCTCTCCTAGATTTAGATGACAACGTGCTATTTTGGGTTTCAACAGTTTCTAAGATACAGAACTTTTCAACAATTTGACTCCACGTTTGTAAAACTTTAAATACAAGTCAAGTTTGAACATATGACCAAAGGCTGTAGTCCGTCATGGTCACGTTAGACTCAAGCTATTTTCTTTCCAGACATGGGCTTTTCATGAGCTACCTCTGACTCCATCTCCTCCTTGGAGATCAATATGGTTTCATTGATTTCCTGTTCTCATACACTCATAATGCCTGTTGGTCTAATGGCTTCATACAGTAGCTATTGTTAGACTGGAGTCATTTTTAGTATCGTGACACAGGCAAAACAACAGTCAATAGAAACCAATTTTCGCGTTCCTTCGTCATAATGAGCAATCATTGCTAATCAGTTGATACTTTTTTGAAACTGTTACTCTCCTGCTGTTCATGGAGCGTCTTTAATGAAACAGCAAGTGCTAATAATAGAGCTCTATGTATATGAGCGTACTAATATGTATCCAATCAGCCAAGCTGTTTGTCATTAGATTTGATTAGCAACAACGTTAGATGATTTCATTAGCAACATAATAAGTAGCATATTTAATTTGGTCCACATTTTTCAATTAACACTATAGAAAACATCAATATATGTATGGTTTAAGTCATATTTTAATAACGTCGTGGTACTGACAGAAGCAGTTGAACCATTATTGTTAGACAGACTGATGATTTCTTTCAGTTTTTCCCTTCCGGGGTCGCCACAGCAAATCCAATTTGCATATTTGATTTGGCAGGAGTTTTTATGTTGGATGCCCTTTCTGACATCTCATACCGGGAATCAAACCCGGGTCCCCTGTGCACCAGCCTTACCAACTTAGCTTTACTGACCTTTAACGGGAATTAAATTGAATTTCATGAACTTAATGAAACTTTAGTCCTGACTTTCAGCCGTCACACTTCTCCACAAAGATATAAACGAAAATGACGGGACATTTTCTCACACTTTTATTTCACAGACAGCAAAACACCAGGAACAAAACCGAAACAAGCATTTTCTTTTTTGTTCACGCCTGCCAATCGACAATGTTTGAATTTTTTATTTATATATGAAAACCTCAATACGCCCCATACTGACTTACTGATACGTTTTGCTTTCCTTTTATATTCTATAACAGCTGTCATAAATATCAAAACTGTAATTCTGATAGAATGGTAACCGTGTATAAAATATATATGATTTGATATATTATTTTCATTTCAGTTAAACAGTGTATAATAATAGATAAGAATAGATTTGAACTACACCAATACTATATAACCAGTCCTGGTTTCAGTTAATCACCCCCCCTACCAAAAAGAAATAACAAACAAACAAAAAGAAACATTAGAAGCAAAATCTCCCCTGTACCAGCAAGACTTAAGATCTGAAAAATAAGATAATGTGAATAAGCTCACATAATTATTCTAATATTGGGATTTTATTTTTCCAAAACATTGGTAAGGACATGTTCCTACTGTCCTTATGACAAAGGACAAG
>JAPTHA010000006.1:17168614-17179475 GCA_029814585.1 Gymnapogon annona | reverse complement strand
GGGGGGGCTGTTTGTTAGTGAAGATGTTTTTCCTCAAATGCAATGTCTCCGCGCTGCAGTCAGCGAATGTGCACATATGTGTATGTGTGAGTGTGTGTGTGTATGGGTGTTTGTGTGTAATCTCCCCGGGCAAATCCCTCTTTAGCCAAAGCAGGGAAGAATGGAGAAGAAAAGGAAAAGCCATCTTTATCCAAATCCAATTGCAGCTGGAAGGAGAGAGTAGAGCGAGGGAGGAGGAGAAGGAGGAGGAGGAGGAGGAGAAAAGAGGAGAAGATGTTGTAATTTGTCTGAGGGATTACAAGGAGCGCTGGCAGAACATGACTGCCGACTGCATGTGTGCACGGCCGTGTGTGTACGCATACTGTGGCCTAACCCCACCGATTCAGAGCGCAACAACATCACAGACAGTTTTGTGTATCAGAGGCGGAGCAGAAAACTGAATATTCCCCTTATTCAGTTCATTCCAGGTGAACATCAAAGCCTTTGTGTGACCATAATAATGGCCAGGGGCTTGACTTTAGGGCAGGTGACTGGCCCTGTTTAGCCTAAAGTCGTTATTATTTAGAATAGTCTCCACCACCAAAATGAATCAATGTTTTTGTGGCCTTCTTGTAATGACATCGGTGGCACAATAAAAACATAATTACACATTCACATCAGCTACAGTTAAAGCCATGTTGTGACCAACAAACCCTTGCAAAGAGAAACAGATTTCCGCACGTCACAAGGCCGGGAGCACGATGATAAAGGCAGCTGTCACACCTGGGTTAACATCAGACTTACTTATATGATGATGATGATGATGATGATGATGATGATTTCTTTTGGCTTTTTCCCTTTCAGAGTCGCCACAGCAAATCCAATTTCCATATTTCATTACGCCGGATGCCCTTCCTGACACAACCCACTGGACGCTCACCCCGGGAATCTAACCCGGGTCCCCTATGCACCAGCCTTACCAACTGAGCTGCCCAGCTGGGAATCAAGCTTACACACACACACACACATGCACACACACACACACACGCACACACACACACACACACACACACACACACACACACACACACACATATATATATATATATATATATCCACACGCAGTATGAAAGCTGGGATGCATGGGTTCTAAGTCATTTTAACCAAATTAAGAAAAAAAAAAGTTATCCGGCTGCTGAAACTTGAGTACTTTTTTATGGCTATAGTTTGATTAAAAGAAATATTGAATAAAACAAAACTGTTATAAAACTTTCTTCTGGCTTTTCCTTTCCGGGGGTTGACATAGCGAATCGGATTTGCAGGAATTTTTACATCGGATGCCCTTCCCTATGTGTTTATCCGGGCTTTGGACCGGCACACTGAGACACAGGCCCCCTTTGTGGTTACAGCTGTAGGCAGTAGCGTGAAGGGTCTTGCCCAAGGACACACACTGGATGCTCATTGTGGGAATCAAACCCCGGTCCCATGAGCTATCCAGCTGTGTTAAATTTTTCATAATAGTTAAAAAAACAAACCTTCAGCCACACATGGAAACAAAACCAAACCACAAAGAATGAAGGTACGTACGTTCAGAAGTACCTTAATCCCAGACTATTGGGGGGAGGGGGGGGGTGAAAGGGAGAGAAAGGGGAGCAATAGCCAAGCAGCTGTAAAATGATATAAGGAAAGGAATGGGCTTTAGGCCAGAATTGGGGAGCCTCGGTATGATATGATATGACTACGACATACAAGAGCACATATATCTGCCTGGAGCAGGGTAAGAGTTGAGGACGGCAGAGTCAGATAAATGTCAGTGTGCAACAACATCAGTGTCTTTCTCCGTCTCAGTGAGTGACAGTGATACAAGGCAGTCTGCCCCTCACACATACAAGGACACAAACACACACACACACACACACACAGGTGCCCATCGGCTCAATACGGGAACAGCTGTTTTGCTGTGACATGCAACATATACTGCACATCACATCAGATATATGGCACCTCCTTCCCCAGGAACTCATGGACCCCAATGACACACACACACGCACGCACACACAGACACAGTCGCCTGTTCTATCAAACGCTGACACACTCTTACTGTCATCTTACATTTAACACAAGCACACTCACACAAAATGGTGCGAGTGTCCTGCAGTACCCTGACGAAATGGTACTAATAGAGAACCATGCAGTGAAGTGGATGCACCTTCTAAAGCACTCCAAAGGCAGGTTTAAGTACTAATGAACAATAGAAAAATAGATGGAGTGAAAAGAAGGAAATGTTTCATCTATCCTACAATGCTGGTTCAAAGGCAAATTTGTTAATATTTTGCATCAACGACTATAAATCCACTGAATATTCCAGGAAAGATCACAATATACTGCCACTAAAAAAATGTCTCAAAGAAACTTGGATCCACACAAGCAGCTCTTCTTTCAGTTATTAAAGTCATTCATTCATTCATCTTACAACCCGCTTTATCCTTTGCAGGGTCATGGGGGTCACTGGAGCCTATCCCAGCTACCCAAGGGCGAAGACGGGGGCGGGGGGGGGGACCCTGGACAAGTCGCCAGTTCATCACAGGGTCATCATTTACACACATTCATACAGGGACAGGCAAGGTGGGTGAAGTGTCTTGCACAAGGACACAAGGACACATGATCAGGAGAGAGCGGGAATCGAACCACCAACCCATCGGTTACCAGACGACCTGCTCTACCATCAGTGAAAGTCAAATGTGCTCATCCAATTCTTGACAAATAACCAACATTTTCGTCCAATGTGTACCACAGTTCTCCTCTATTTTCCATTGAAAGTACAAGGCGCCCATGCTCAAGCATATACTCCACCAAATCTACATATGCATATGTACATATATACACGTTCAGTAAAGGCACATAATATATAGCAGATAGGCCACACCAGCATTTCTACAGAATCAAGGTGATTCCTTTGTGTTATAAAAGCATTCACTTCCTTTGCTTCATTTCCTTATTTTTCCTACCATTTACTGAAATACTTTCTCACAGTGCAATCACCTCTAAATATACGTGCAGTCCCTGATGCTTTTACACTGAATGACTTCCTGCAACTAAAACATGTGAAAAACTTTAATGCTACATATAGTTAGGAAAAAAAAAGGATCTTTCATAACTCATGTCCTTACATCAACACAATGAATACACAACACAGCAGGAAAAACACAATCAAGTCACTACTATCAAGTCGCTGTACATTGTTCAACCAAAGATATTACCATTCTCACCATAAACATGAGTAACTTATTTCTTATCATCAAATGATCAAGTTCTCACATAGGATTAAAAAAAACTTGCCGTCTCGTATTTTCCTTTTCTTTTCCTCCTGTTGCTGAAGTAAAACCTTTGTTACTCTCTCATAAAGCCACAGGTAAACTCTGATAGAGCGGAGGAGATTCAGAGTGCTTTTCTCTGTTTCCCCTCTATATCAGATGGAGGGATGGAGCTGGGGGAAGAATTGGAGTGAACAACAGAGGGGAAAAGACAAAGCCTCCACAGCAGCACTTAAAGTAAGTCTGCATTATTGATGAGGAGACAAAGCGAAACATTTATTTATCATTGAGGATGTGTGGAAGCTTAGCAGATCCCCACAGAGCTGAAGAGGGAGAGAGAGAGAGAGAGAGAGAGAGACAGAGAGAGAGGAAGAGAAAAAGAGAGAGAGAGGGAGAGAGAGAGAGGGTGGGAGCGAGCGAGCGGCAGTGAGTGAGTTTACAGTAGAAGGTCAAGTCTAAGATGTGTCCTGTGTGTTTTCTCTGGTCAGCTGTGGGATTTCCTTAGGGCTGAAGGATCAAGACCAGACCATAGAATTATTTATGAGTCTTCAACAGGCCTCAGTACTGCACCGCGTACTTGGACCCCAGGTTTTATTTTTTTTTTCAAAGTTTTTTTTCCCCCACAAGGGACACGAAAGTCACATTTTTACAACTTCTCTCCTTACTGTAATGAAGTGGATTTTCTGTTTGTGGTGTATTTCTTTCAGTATAATGATAAAAAATTTATTTTAAAAAAGTCTCCTTGAACAACTCATCACGAAATGCCACGACCTCCTACATGTAGACAGTGAGGCAGTTCGTTCAAGATGAAATACCACAAGAGTTAATCAGAGTAAGAAAAAAAAAATGGTCTCAGAATATTTCAATGCAGATACATGAATGTGGCTCCAAAAGGTGAGAGCTTCAGTATTCAGTCTGAGCTCATAGTTTGGATGAAAAAAGGGGAGAGTATAAAATGTCTGTGTTCAATGTGTCTAAATGAATGTGACATTTGTCCGTGGTAATGTCTACTACATTTACTAATGATGATTCATGTGTGTTTGTATACACCACAGGCCTGTATCTGGAAGGAGGATGAAAAGGTTACCTAGATATCTTCAGGTTCATTTCATGCGTTGGGTATCATGGTGATACCAAGGTTACTGACCTGGGAAATAGTATATCCACAAATGTTACTATGATTGTGGGTCACAGATTACAAAAGCATTACCTATTAATCAATCAATTGCTTAAGGAGATCCCACCTCCTTTAGCATCAGACGTCTCACAAGAGTTATTTAAACACTAAAAGCGTTTGACTTGATTAGAGGAGTAAATCCATGTAACCAGTTTGGATTCTTTTGACTGAAAACAAGCTTGAAATTGATAAATAAGACCAAAACGATTTGCTGGATAACACGGTTACAATAAAGGCTTAATACTTTCACGATGTATTAAGAATCTTAACATATAAATTAATGCAAAAGACAGTTTGTTTTGAACTTTCCTGTCTGCTTTCATCACGTTGGGGATTCCTTTTAAAACCTTCTCATATCAGTTTGTTTTTCTTGTGAGTCCTTTGTGGCTCGTGGGTAAACCTATGAGCCACAAACCTATAAACCTACCCATGAGCCACCCCTTATACACATAAGGACATGCAGGGCAGAAACCCAATTGATAGACAAAGTGGATTACAGGTCTGAGAATATTGGCTTTTTGTTAAACTATTTAAGACAAAAGTGATCCCAGATATGTGCCAGTTCAAGGTATAGAACCCTGGTGGTCAAGACCATACTGTTTTGATGGTTATGTATGATTTAAGCTGCACCTATTCCACACACATTAAAATGACAATTCAGACACAACTGACGGATAAGAAGATAAGAGTCCAACATTTTAATTTGATGGAATTACTTTCACTTTACTTCTTCATACAAACAGATCTACATGTACAATGGCTTGTAAAAGTGTTCTTACTTCAGTCAGCTGCTTTGTATGTCTCATTTCACATTTCACTTTCAGTATTGTGTGATGACAAAAGATGACCCAGCTCACCACTTTAGGGGGCGTGTTCAGTAGAACAGTAAGGAAAGTGGCGTCTGGAGGAGACTTTCCCTGAAGAGCCGCTGACGTACTGTACGTATGTAATTTCAGAAGCTCTGCACGCTTGAGTTGCGTACACAGTAGGTAGCCGAGGAACTGATGAATAAACAAAGCTTGTATTCCTCCTCGCATAAGACAACTCTAGCATTCATAGTTACCATAGTGATAATCTTAAACTTAGGAGATCAAATGGTCACCTGTCGCAACAACTAGGTACCCTCCGCCACACGTCAGATTAGCCATAATGTTTAGTTTAAATAATGTACATCGCACTTGTGTGACTGATGGATTTGCAAAGGAACTGATGTGTGAAAGTGGTTGAGCGTGAACGTACGAATACCACAATTTTATGGACGTCGCTATACGTAGTGTGCGTGTGTGTGCATGCGTGTGTGTTTGCGTGTTCCTGTGTGTACGGGAGGCCGTTAGGGGATAAGCACTCAATAACAGCTGACACTGAGCTGCCCTCTGCTCTTGCTCACACAAAGGACTATGATTATATTACTGTTTGACTGCCTGTCCCTCCCTCCCTCCATCCCCCCATCATACCCTATACTGCCAAGCCCTCTGTGCACTCAATGGCTAAGATAATTACCACTATTGTGTGCCACACACACACACACACACGCATGCAAAGTGTGCCACGTGCTTGCCAGCTCCCCCATCTGCTCCTTCTCGCTCCCCCTTTCTCTCTCTCTCTCTCTCTCTCTCTCTCTGTATTCTGTCTCCCCAATTCTATGTTTTTGTTTCTACACCCTTTGACATTCACTCTTTGGCAGGAACAGGGAAAACCACCACAGAGTACAAAATTTTGATGAAATAAACACTTTCCAAAGATGTTTTTATTCCTTATATTTACTGAGTGTTTCGCCATGCAGTCTGTTTTTTTTTTGTTTTTTTTTGTCTCGGCAACGAAACAACACTGATGTAGTTGCTGTGAATTGGTCATCCTACTCGCTAGTGAGAAATTTGTTCTACAATGAGGCATGAGTAGTGTGACGGACTTATTACAGAATATCAATATTTTTTCCGATACCTGATTATTTCCTCTAATCCACTTTCTCCTCCCTCTCACGTCCTCTAATCAGCCTCGCAAGTCCCTCGGAACCTTTCGCCTTTCCATTCAGCCAAACAGGAAATGACAAAAAAAAAAGGACAGTTTTTGGGATGGAGAGAGTATTAGGAGAGACTGACACGTGTGACAGTGCTCTCTGGATGTCCCCTTTCTTTCTCTCTTCCTGTTAAACTTTAATGCTTTTTCCCACTCAAGTACTCAGGGAAACTCCACAGAAATGGCTTTGGTTGCAGAAACACCAGAGTGGCTCGAGTGTGGCTTCAGTGTGTGTGTGTGTGTGTGTGTGTGTGTGTGTGTGTGTGTGTGTGTGTGAGTACTCTAAGAGGAAGAGATTTAAGTGGTAAGTGGCTGTGTATACATATGTGTGTGTGTGTGTGTGTGTGTGTGTATGTGTGTGTGTGTGTTGCGCATAAGGTGAGGGGTTGGCTCGCAATATGATGTCGGAGTGGTGTTTACACGACGGAGCAAAGCCGCAGACAAATGTAACCATTAATACCAAAACCCTGTTCCACAACTACTCCATCTGCCTCTGCTCATCCATCCAGCCTCTTCTACCTGCAGGGACAAACATCACACTACCTGAAGCGCATACACACACACATACACACACACACACACACACCCTCTCTCTCATGCACTCAGCTGAGTTGAAGCTTGAGGTGACCACCTTGAGAGTGTGTAATTGTTTAATAGCCTGAGAGCTCCCATGTCTCCCCCAGAGGCCTTTGCTTGCTGAAGATCGATCAAACACCGGCTGCCAGTGACAACTTCGAAGACACACACACACACACACACACACACACACATACATGTGAAGGGGCTAATGGTGAGTGGTGCTGGAGAGATGGACAGTGACAGTTAAAGCAAAAGAGAACGAGAGAGGGAGAGCAAAGAGGAGTACCTCCCTTAGCGGCTGGCATGTGGCTTTAGCCATCTGTTGGCAGAGTCTAAATTAATTAGCTACACTCATTACTAGTTTGCAAGAGGTCTGCAGTCTAAACCAGACACCAGCTCTTTAACTCCGGTTTATTACAAACCTTGTTTTCTTTCCTTCTACTGGCACCAAAAATCCTTCGAAGCAAAGCTTCGGACCCTGAAAGTTGACAGTACACAACTCTGAAACAGAGTAAAGGTAAACCTCTTTATTCAATTTAATGAACTTGAGAAGATCTCAATAGGTGCTTTTCTATAAATGTGTTTACTGCCCATTTTGAAAGTGTGCATTAGGGAATGTTGATGAACATTTCCATACACATCAGATGGCTGCTGTTTAGTAAAAGGGTATACCCCTTTTACTAAAAGGGGAAATGAAAACATCTCTTGCAAACAAATCCTGCATTGAACATTTAAGTGTGATAATGTGTGGTACCACAATTTAAGTATAGGTGACATAGAAAAACTAACAAAAAAAAAGTAGTAAACCAAGAATCGAGTCCAAAGTTTCATTTAAAAGGAAAAACAACTATGAACCCATTCTCTCGGTCACACTAAAGACTTATGGTATAGATTCCTGTGAAAAAGAACCTGAGGTAAAGATGATTTCTTTGGCGTAACTGCAGTTGGTGCTGGTGGAGTACTCACTGCTCCTATTGGTCACTGGGTAGTGTTTTCTTTTCTTTTTTTTGTACGGTGTGTGTTATATTGGCAATGTGATACCATGTTCACACCCCTATAAATCTGTATTCATGCAAAAAAGGAGCCTAAGATGGTGTTATCTATCAAGACGCACCTCTCCTCACCCTCCACACCTCACACTCTCCGCTCCCTGCCCTCTTATCCCACTTTTCCCTCTCATCCTTGGGGAGTGCTCTGTGCCACCGCAGAGACGACAGATGGGGCTCAACATCATCCAGAGAGTGAGAGAGAGAGAGAGAGAGAGAGAGAGAGAGAAAGAAAGAGAGAGAATAGAGGGAGGTTGCATTCATTATTTACATCACTTGGTATTGGAATATTAATGCTAAAAGCAATCGGGCAACCCTTCATTAAATTAACTGGAGATGTAGGGAAAGAGAGGAGAGGGTGAGGTGGAAGGATGGGGAGTGAGGGAGGCAGAGACAGTGGGAGAGGAGAAAGGCACACACTCTGTTAAATGGGCCCTAAAATTAGTGAAGCAAAAACACCTCCATTAAGAAAGCTCGCATCTCCCTCCCTCCCTCTGCCTCTCTCTCTCTCTCTCTCTCTCTCTCTCTGTCTTTCCCCTCCTCCACTCTGGCTCTTCTTTTCTCTTTTCCTGCTCTCCTCATTCTTTTAAACACCTCTTTCCTTCTCATATGTAAAAAAAAAAAAAAAAAATCACTGCTTTACCCACAAGTGCCAACCTCTTGAAGAAATGTGCATTTCTGTGCTGTCCCTCTTAAGTGCCTGTTCAAAATTTAAACACGCTTATGGCGGCGGAACGTGTATTTGGTCCCCATGTACATCTCTCTGGAGATTGCTTCTCCGTCATTTATTCTTTCTATCACTCCCTCTCCCGCATCCCTTTCTTTACACCGCCTTTCCCCCTCCATCTCCCTAAAATCTCTCTTTAAATCCTTCTCCTCTTCTACCTGGCAGCAGCGCCTTACATCCAATATGCACGAATCTACACACACTAGAAATCCAAGCACACATGAATTAACACACAGCGTTCATAAATGTTCAAACTCATGCACACGCACGCACGCACGCGCGCACACACACACACACACACACACACGCACACACGTACACATAATATGAGGACATGTTCACACACACAGACACTGACAGCAGCAGAATGGTTCTCTCCTGCACAGCAACACATTGCGTATATGCAGAGCCACTCTTCCTATTAGTGGAACGCTGCTACGCACTGTTGACTTCTGGAGAGAAAAACATACAGTCATGTTCACTGGTTATCAAATGATGCCACAATTACCCACCCCTCCACCTGCCTCTTGGCACGTCACCGTGTGTGTGTACAGCGTTTGTGTAATAGGCATGTGACAGCCATATAGGAAAATGTGAACATCTGAATTCAACTCAAGATAACTATTTTTGTAGGAAATTGGGTCAATTCTTATTGACGGAAACTCAATTTTTTTAAATTCAGAGTGACTTTTGGATCTTTAAAGATGAAAATAAAAGTTCCGGAGAAACATTTCTGATATGTAATATCTTTAATTATCATTTGGTATACAAAAATATATGATTTAATTACCTTTTGACTAAATTAACTCAATTCAAACATTTGCAAATGAATTCAAATTACCCCATCACTTATTCAGAGTATTATCATTAGACTGAGCAGGAGCCCTCCATATACAGTGTTTGTAACAGATCACAAAGTTGACAAATGCCAAGTCAGACCCAGAGAAAGTAATTTATCTACTCCATGCTGCATATGACAACGCACTACCTCAAAAAAGTTTAAATTCTTAAAACTTAATTGCACAGAAGTGAATGCGATCCTCTGACAAACTGGTTCATACAGTTGAGTTCAGGAACACAATCTGATAAGACAAACCTTAAAAAAAAACTTAGAATGTGAAATATTAAAAAATTGTGTGAACATAAGGCAAGGGGAGAAGTGTTGGTCGGGACTAAAATGCTCACTCAGAAAGTGTGCCAAAAAACTGCTGCTTTCAGTGTTTCAGTATGTAGTCATAGCCTGTAAAGCTCACCTATTTTCTTAAACGGCAGTTAATTATGCAGCAACTGTGACATTGCAGCTCTGCTTAAGTGAAGCAAAGCAAATATACTGCACGCTAATAGTAGTTCAAAGCAACTGTAAGGAGCATTTTTTTTTAAAAGACCACAGCAGACTGTGGTATGATAATGGTTATGTACAGAAGGGATGGAAAAAAAAGAATGAGAAAAGCAAAATAATACACATGAACTTCAAAATAAAAATAATTGTATTTCAATTCATAATTCATTAATATTTTAATATTTCCATACATACATACATACACAAGTATACAGATTTTTCTGACTTTCCACGATGAATACAGAAGAAAAAAATCTATATCTATCTATCTATCTATCTATCTATCTATCTATCTATCTATCTATCTATCTATCTATCTATCTAATATATATATAAATTTGATCCACATTTCTGAAGAAATAAGTATAAAACTACTCCATCTAAAATAAAAATTGATGCAGGTGTTGATGCATTGTACAAATTCAATGTTAACTTGTCTCTTTATTTGGTCAACTGGCCTCTAAACAACAACAAATGAAGTCATTAGATGCTTAACATTGCATTTATACCCTTTACTTTGGATTTATGATGCTTTAATCTACCAAAAATGAGTTTCTTCATGTTTTGAGCCACTGTTGAGTTGCCACAGCAGTATGTGTGTGTGCATGCAAGTGTGTGTGTGTGTGTGTGTGTGTGTGTGTGTGTGTGTGTGTGTGTGTGTGTGTGTGTGTGTGTGTGTGTGTG
>JAPTHA010000006.1:17105054-17117004 GCA_029814585.1 Gymnapogon annona | reverse complement strand
AGGTATTACTCATGCAATGGTTTATAGCTACATGTGACTTACCCTGGGGAGAAGACATGTTGCCTCGTCTGTTTGTGTGTTCAGCTGACAGTCTGCGTGAACACGATACAAGCAATGAAGAAAAGGGACGGGATAATAGCAGCTGCCGTAAGACGGTGTGGTCACGCCAGCTGTTTTTTGAACATTTATTTAAAAAATATATGTCATTAAAGTAAAGTGTTTTTCAGTAAGGTCTCACAGGCATGAATTGGAGTTTAAAGGGTGTGTGTGTGGAGATTTGGTTTCAGCAGTCTTTCCATTTTAATAAAGTCAAACTTACAAAGGCCTGTTTGAATCGGCTTATTCTGTTCAGATGAAAAGTAAATGAAAGGCTCGGAAACTCTATACGTCCGGACAAATTGCCTCCGCTGAGCTCCCTCCTGCAGTCTTAATAGCAAACTGATTGCCATAATCTTTACTCAGAACTATAAGAGGCTAATGGCGATATTGATTCCCCCCCACCCTTCTCTCTTTGTCCTCCCCAAACACACTCACAATCACATACACACACATACAGACTCGGCCTCGCATTCGCACAATCTTCACATTTCATTTTCTTCTCCTGACCTGTAATCATTATCTTTACACAGATTAACAGACTAAAAATGTCCCTCTCTGTCTCCATTATGTTCCAAAGGTGCCACTGTGGATTGTGTTTTCCGATGCTTTCATCCATCGTGCGCCTGAGTCTTTTCAATGAACCACTGAGCATAAGGGCACAGCAGACAGTTACTCATTAATATATTACAGCTCCAATATTCATTAACCTTCAACCTTGCTCTGGCAGATAGAGGTCATCCGCGGACCAGGGGAAGAAGAATAGATGTAGAGATCCCCGTCTAATAGCACAGAATTAATACCTGATGATTACATCGATATAAAGCGCTGTGTGTTTTCTTCCAGTTGATTTGAGTTGGGGTTTTCAATATGGAGCAATCACAACAACACATAAAACAGACTAGTGTTTGTCCTCTAATCCCCCCCCCCCCCCCTTTATAGCACATTGTATTTCCCCTATTTAATTGAAGAAAAAGCCTGACTGATTTTGTGAAATGGAAATGTTGGATTATATGCATTCTAGACCCTAGACTTCTAGACATACAGTATAAGATCATCTTTCACATTATATGAAACCCTGAATAAAACTTTTGACCTTCATAACAGTAACAGTTTCCGACAATTTAACAAGTATGTAAAAGTAAACATGGAATATTGATCTCTGTTACCTGCATATTTTCTGCAAACAAGAGAAAAATAAGTTGCGACTCACCTGAGCTGCTGACGGCTCTGTATTGCGTCTTTCCAGGTGTGTGTGTGTGTGCTAGTGGGTGGCCTTGTCTCCCTCAGACGCAGGTGCAGACCAACTCCTACCACACAAACCCACCCTTTTTCACACACACAAACTGATTCTTCCACACCCACGGCCATATATTTCAGTCTAACTGCTAAGTTATATATTTACAGCCTCATAAAGTTTGTATTCATTAATCGAGACTAAAGTTGCCAACCTTTGGAACGGCGGCCTATAATAGTTCTGTTAGTGCGGAGTCTTACACACACAGCCGCATATGACCTTGACTGTTATTCACCGGAGAAGTGGAAGAAAACGAGTCTAATTGCTCTCATTAAATATGTTAAGGAAGATTTCTTTGTTGGTTTGTTCTTGTATTTAACATGCTCACTAAAATGCACCTCAAAGACCCCTCGATGATCCTTTCATCTACTCATTTACTTGAACGGATGTTAAAAAAATACATTTAAAAACAAAACACTGCAACACGTGTTCAAACATACTTTTATTTGAGCCAAAAGCACAATTGTTTGCTACCCAAGGCCTCATGCACAGAATGAATGTAGCATTTCCTTGTACAGCTGTTGTTTCTAGAACTTCAGACTTAAGTCTAGTCAAAGCCTGACATAAGTGCAGATCAACAACAGACTCTCTTCATCCTCTCTCACTCTGTAATTTGGCGTACAGTAAGCTACTATTAACGTAGTCTGGCACGTTAATCTTATTTAAGTTTCTTCTTTTTTTTCCTCAAATTCAGTACCCAAACATCAACTCTCCATGTATAGTTGCACAAAGAAAAGGTTAAATTTAAGACATTTCTAAAACTGAAACGAGTAAGAGGACCCAGATTGACAGATTTGGGATGTTTTTTGGCAGTGTTTACTGGGAGGCTAATGATAGTCATCTGTAGACTATGTCATAGTGGCGGAGCCAATGACAGAGCGCTGTGGTGGTGTGGAGAAGGCAGTGAGACAGCTGATGCAGGAGCTCCGTCCACTGACGTTGATGCTTTGATGGAGCTCGTGCCGGTACCTGCAAACCATTCTGTGCTCAGTCAGAGAGCTGTGGCAGTTGAGAGATTGTCTTATATAAGGCTGATCACATTGAAATGCAGTGATACACAGGCACACATAATGTAGAAACATTCATACTTGTACAGGATACACACACACACACATATATATATATATATGCCCACATGTGCACGCAGGTGGACACGCGACAAAGGGCGTCTACACAAATAAACCCGACCGTTCAGACTTATTGTAAACCTAATTAGATTTCATAACTTATCTATATGCAATCTGTACTTACATATATATATATATATATATATACTGTGTATAGTATATGCATATATGGTATGTGATATACAACTTTATTATCTAGGACAACTGACAAAATTAAACAAATCCTAAAACTAACAGACTCAAGTACAAAACAAAGTACAATAGACCCCACGACATTACAAATTCTTTTAGGTGTCCAAAGATAGTCTTAAGTGGAAAGTGGTACTGGCTAAGACAAAGGACTTTAGGAGAGACTGTCACAGAAGGCACAGAAACAGACAAGAGCACTGAGAGACTGGACTGGTCACGACGAAGCACAACAGCCTAAAGGTTCGCCTTTAGATTACAAGTTTTATGTACATATTATACCTGCTAACATAAACCTCCCTCCATACCCTGTCATATAACTGCTTATAATTCTACTCATGTCTTTGTTGTTTATAGTGGCTTCATATTTAATACAATAGGCCATGGTTTCTAAAGGCAGTCCGGTCCAGAGCAGACGACTCAGTTCTCCGCTGGAGTTTCTTTTGCAGCTGCTGCAGCTAAAACAGGTAGAGAAAAAGCAATTTAGAAGAACATACATGTCATGCACATCTCTCTCATTTATTCCTAACCCATTTCATTTCACCTTACCGTGTGCAAGTTCTATATTTTTCATTAGCTCTTTCAATTGTGTGCTTCCTGTTTTACTATCATATTTACTATATGCCTTAAAGTTTTATTGAATAACACTTGAAATAACACTTTATTTAATATAAAAATTATTATCATTTAATAATACTTAATAACACTTAATTAAGGGAGTCTGAGTGAACACAATCTCCTCAGGTTTTATGGTAATTAAATATAAGTCACAAGATATACTGTAAGGCTTATATCTACCTACCTAACTAACTGTCTATGCACGGAATATGGACAAAAATATTGGGACACATCTCAGCAACAATTTGTCCTTGTTGTTGATTTGAAATATTATTATGATGAAAGTTGTTGATTTGAATCATAACTATGATGAGACTTGTTTATTTGAAATAGCATTACGATGAAACTTATCTTTAACATTGAATCAAATTTAAATAATTTTTTGTGGATGACATTTTAGAAAAATAAACATAATTCAACAATCTGACAGTATGTTTGTTGCACTGATACTTATTGTGATGTAAAATAAGTTCTCATTATTGCAGTGGCATGGTCACTGTAGCCCTGGCGGCCATTTGACAACTGACTGCAGTGTGTCCCAATACTTATGGCCAGGCTTTCCAATAGAGATATAAAATAAGTTGATTCATTCTTCAATTTAAAAGGTCCTCAATATGAGTTCAGATTTTATTATGGAAAGTAATCTTTCACAATTTCATTCAGTTAATTTTCATACTTGATTAACATGAATGGAAATTTCATGCTGCATTCAAGGTATGTAATCACGGGAAAAAAAAAAGATGAACTTCTATGAAGATAGACAGAAGAGATGTCCATTCTACACACACACATACACACTTTCTGTCTAGTCCACATACATGCTGTTCATGCACACACAGAGGATTCCCCTCTCTGTCTCTGACTATGGACACTCCCAGTGGGAGATTCAATTATAGATGTGTGTGAGGGGCGAGCCAGCGGCTGAGCAGAGTTAATTTGTGTATTTTACCCTTGGAGACAACCAGGTTTTCCTCCTGTGCTTCCTCATCACCAGGGGCCCTGAAAAAGAAAATCCACAGGTTGTCATGGTGACCAAATTGTGCAATGCAACAAAAACAAAAATCCATTACATAACATAACTTTTCTCTGAGTCAGAGCGGAGCACCAACCTTGGCTTTTGGTTGATACTGCAGCGGCATCGCCGACCTACAAACAAGAAGATCATCTCCTGTTAGTCTGTCTTATCCAATGCCTATATAGACAGCACTGGAGATGATGAGTTCTTTCGGCTTTTTCCCTTCCGGGGTCGCCACAGTGAATTCAATTCGCATATTTGATTTTGTAGGAGTTTTTCCATCAGAAAAGCCCTTCCTGACACAACCCTTGTATTTATCGGGACTTGGGACGGCACAATGAGACATTGAGGCTACAGTTGTAGGCAGCAGCATGAAGGGTCTTGCCCAAGGACCCACTGGAGAGTGAAATATAATTAATGTAATTATAACTTTTAAAAAATCACATTGTAGTATATGTAAAGAATGTCACTGTTGACCAATTAAAAAGAGTATAAAAGCAAATGTCCTCTTAATGAGGGTGGTAACTGTAAAAATGCAGCAATGTTTTGTTAATTTGCCATGAATTATTTTTAATTTGACTGGAACATTTCATTACATTTCACACGCACATAATAATCCATGTGTACAACATTATGCATGCAGAAAAGCAGCAGTGAACCTACTGAGGATGAGAAGTATTCCCAGTGTGAACAGCACCACAGCCAACGCCAACCCCCCGATCCTCAGGCTCTCATAGTCTGCAGACGCCAGCGTTGATTACAGACACAGAGGACAAACAGGAGAAACCATTGTCACCGCTGTACTGCTCAGGGCAATGAGGTAGAGCAAACATTTAAAAAACATTTTTATAAATTTACCGTAGACAAATGGATTTTCGACTTTCTCTGCTCCATCTGGGAAAAAAATAAATTGCAATTCAGGATTAATATTGTGCCTCTTTTTTGATGCCAAAGATGCCGGGGCGAATAAACTACCATGTACTTTATTAATTACTGTAGATTCACTTTCTTTGGTATTGTTCATCTGCAATAAGTTACATATAATAAATGTCAACCCAACTGTACATTAATTCTGCAACTATAAATCATTCTATTCATCTGTCTCAGTTTACTGCAACGCTGCAATTTATAAAGGTCTGTGCTGAAGTAGGAGCCCACAGAGCAGAGGCTGAAACGTGACCCTCTTTCACTGTACATGACATCATGAGTACTCACCCTGCGCACTGGGGTCTGATACAGCTGAGAGCAGAAGTATAGAGTCAGAAAGGAAAAAGGGAAACAAGAAAATTAGGCCAAAGTGCAACATCAAGTCTGTCTGTCTATCTATCTATCCATCCTCTATCCATGAATCCATCCATCCATCTATCCATCCCTCTGCCTTACATCTTTGATCAGATCTTGTTGATAACATGTTTGTTATGTTATTTGCCCTTAATGATGGTCTATAAAAAGACCTCACACAGTCACTGTGACACATGCACACCGAAGCTCAGTTGTAATTGCTGTTTACAAGCCCACACCCAGTGAGTGTCTTTTCATGGAATATCACTCCCTGCCCCGACACTGCCTCCCGATGGACAGCTGATGTGGGTGCGTATTGTGTCTGCGTGTATGCAATGATGTTGGCATATGTTTTGTGAGCGGGGTGGGGTGGGGACACTTACCAGCCACACATACAAGCAGTGAAGAGAGGAAGAGCAAAATAGTTTCCATGGCAACTGTTGAAAGAAAGATGGGGAAATAATACATTGTCAGAGACCTGGGTTAAATGATGCTAATCCTCATATATGCCCCTACAGCGTGGGGCACACACACACACACACCCACACACACACACACGTGCAGAGTTGTACATTGGGTGAATCATATGATGCAGCGCTGACTCCAGACAAGCCTCTAAGGTTTAACTGCTGTAAAAGGAAACACTGTTCATCTTGCAAAACAGTCGGTGTTCAGAGCCTGCATTCATACATGTTCTCTTTTCCTGACAGAGATAATTCCCTCCCTATTTCATCCCTGTGGATTTCATACAACCTTGGCCTATTTTCACCTAGGCTATTTGAACACATTGTGCACCCACAGTGTTACCACATAACATGCATCACGTCATATTTACACCGACTCCATGTACAAAATGTTTTAAAAAATACATATTTTTCCACAGTTTCTTAATTCAGAACCATCTTAACAGAAGAGCTGAGATAAAAAAAAAAGTATGTCCTTGCCTTTATAAAACTCACAACAAAGACCAAGTTGAAAGGTTAGATGAATTCCTCCTCTTACTCTTTGTAAAACATTTCAATAAAACCATGTGTATTGACACAAGAAACATAGGTCTGAGGGCAACAACACATAAATCAATACTTGCGAATGGTCCAATTTCCTGGCTAATTCTTGGGTGAAAAGAGGAGTCAGCTTGGTAATGCGCCATAAAATATAATTTGAGCTCCATCACATAGATTTAGAAGGAACATTGAGGTTCACAGTTCAGACTGAAAGTGATGTGCCGTGACTTAAAATACTCTTGCTGTAGTCTGAAAGCTTTAGCTGCATGGAAAGAAGGGTATCATATATCAGTCTGAAATAATAAAATCAAATCATTTTTTTCAAAAATACATCTATGGGGACTTTCTGAAACAATACTTTTCCAACAATACTGCAGTCACTCTGCTTCATGGATGCTATTGTCAATGACAGTGACCCTGCCTTAATATTTTAATGTTAATCCAACTAAATGTCTTCCCGATTGGTCGATTAAGTCCATTTATGTCCATCTACGCCGTCTGTTTTTCTGTCTTCACCAGTTTCAGGGATACACAAAGAGAAAGTGCAGAGAATAAAAAGGGTCCATTATAGTCATTAGCATGCGTACCAACAGTTGCTATCGGGCCCAGTTGCTATTTCTGTGTCTGTATTTCCTGTAATTGATTTGCCAGCTCCCGCATAGATCGGAGGAACACACTGGTCACTTGGATGTCTCTGGTACGAGACACAAAGACAGATCGTGAATGAGGTTTCCAGTATTCATTAGATTATTGCCATCTCCCTTAAAGTAAAAAAAAAAAAAAAGAAACCCTCACATGATTAGATGACGCATGCTATTTTAGTTATATCTGAGAGGATGTGTGTGTGATTTTTTCCCTCTTCTAAAGTTAATTAAGATATAAAGATGTATGTCTTCTCTCAAGGTCTTTTTAACTGTCATGAATTTAGTGTTACAATGGAGTGGAGTGTCAATTAAGGCACTTTTACAGTCCTGTCGTGACTAAAACCTGAAACGAATGATGACAAATGACAATATAGTCTTCCAAGGCATGTCTGTCACATGTGTGCATCTTGAAAGAGACGTCCCCTTTACACATCTGAGGTGATGATTGACGGTTGTCCTCAAACTGTACATCTCTTAAAAGTCACTTCAAATACATTCAGAAACACCAATCTAGCTTAAGGAAAGCATCCGGCCATGTTAATCAGACAAAGGCGGGAGACTACTTTACAAAGCTGACGTTCAATTAGTCACCAACCAGGTCATCTTGGTTTATTTTGAGAACCAGCACTATTACAGAGTAAACCTAGATGACCTGCTTTTACACACGGTTGACAAGATTTTTCACACCATCAAAATGCTCTGAGCCAACATCTGAAACTATTCAATGATTCACAGCCATTACTTTTCTGACCTTGTGCTTTGGATGACTTTGGATGACGCTTTTTTGCAAAAGGCATGTTAGACTGAGTCCAGACGATGACGACAATGATGACGGAAGTCACAGCGATGATGATGCTTTACACTGGACATAAAACCCACGCATCACTAATAAACAGGAGGAAAATGAACCATCACACACTTTTTACATGCACTACCTTAACATTCCTCCAAAAACCTAAACATAAGCAGACTTGCTTGTATGTTTTATTTGTCACCATAATCGTATCACTTCAAATCGTACAATCTTTGCATCTGTCCAGTCAATGAGAAAACCCCTAGGTAAGAAAGATATAAATTATTATCAGTCTGAAAATGTGTGAAAACTCTCCATTGACTATCTTTCATCATGTCTTTTCCACATCTCTATACATGTTTTTTTTCATTTTATTTTGATTTCTCATTAGACAATATTACAGCTACATTCACACGCTACAAGATAACGCTCTCGACCCATAAGGACAGGATCAGAGACAACAGATGAATCACAAAAAAAAAACCCCCACATAAAATAAACGAACCGCATGAGTCATAGACAAACTATGTTGACGCCACACCTTTTAAGTCCTACAAGCCCTGCTCAGGTATAGAAAGCGGAACCAATTGGTTAATCTCATTACATTTAAAAACAAGGCACTCAGCATGCACTGAAAGCTCCATAATAATGAAGAATAATAAAGCAATTTGTTGTGTGACACCCCTACCCCAAGAAAAAAAAGTCTGTCACTATATTGCCAAATATGTCTGACGTCTTCTTGTGCCCTGTTAACAGATCTATTTTTGTATTTTTTTTTATATTTTTTGTTAACAGATCTATTTTCATAGATCTGTTAATGGATGATGTAATGAAAGGACAGAGGGATGGAGAGGAGGATGTACCCTTTGCTGATGGATGTAGGATACAACAGGGCCAATGCCCCTTTGAGTCGTGCCTTTCTAAAACAGGTTTTTAAAAGGCATACATATCACAGCGCGTTCTGATGAATTGGTCTGCGGCACTGACCTCCACAAAGATCACCCCGGAAAGCCAAACGACCGGTCAGACTTCATGTCGCCACAAGACTTACCAAAAAAAAAAGACAGATGTGTTTGGCTCCAAATGTATGGGACATATATAACAATTATTGTCTACACCAATTAACTTCATTGAGAACAATTTAAAGATTCAGACTAGTAGTGATAATAGCTGGACACGTGTCACTAAACAGTTACCAAAGAGTTTAATGTGTTTTTCTATTAACTCACTAAAGCAATGATTTGTTTATTTGTTACAGGAAGATGTCACAAGAAGTCAATCCATAAACATGGCACTAAATATACTTATCACATTAATATACAATATACAGATATATTCATTGTTATTATGCAAGTGAGTGATAGCTCTGTTAGTAAGACACTGAGCTGGTGTATAGGGGACCCGGGTTTGATTCCTGGGATGAGTGTCCAGTGTGGGTCCTTGGGCAAGACCGTTCAAGCTGATGCCTACAACTGTAGCCTTTATGTCTCATTATGCCAGTCTTAAGCCTGGATAATTACAAGGGTTGTGTCAGAAAGGGCATCTGACCTAAAAAAAAACAAAAACCTCCTGCCAAATTAAATTTGCTGTAGCGACCCCGGAAGGGAAAAAGCAGAAAAAATGCATTATTCATTGTTATTAAATACACCATGTTTGTTCTTCACTTGTAGCATCCGTCTGTTTTTTTTTTCACACAAGACTTTAGTTGGGAAAATGGCCTTTTCATTGTAGTTTTGTGCCATACACCAATTCCACTATGGCTGGAAAACCACCTGCAACCAGCCCAACAATTTAAGGGTCAATGGAGTTTTAAAAAACTGAGGCTGCAAGCACTAATCACAGAATGTGCAATGTCTTTATTGCATTTTATTGAAACTTTATCATTTCATGTATAGTCACTTCTTATTGCATCTCTTTCAACTCCGTTTTATGAAATTTTGTTGAAATTTCATTGTATTTCTTGTATATTTGTACTCTTTATTTTGTACTCTGTCACCCCTGTTTAAGCAATTCTGCTTGAAATACATTTCATTTCTTGTACTTTTATCTTTTTGAACTTTTAATAATCAGCATGTAATCAAATATTAATGTATTTCTTATCTCAACCTTAAGCCATTTAATGCAATTTTGTTGGAATTTCATTTTATTCCTTATACTTTTATCTTGTTAACTCCTATTAATTAGTGTGGAATGATATATTATTGTGTTTAATCCTTGTACATTTTTAACGGATGTGAAGCACTTTGGACTAGTATTTTTGTATGAAAGGTGCTATACAAATAAAGTTTTATTGTTATTATTTTTTAATAGAAAAGCTGAGCCACAGCCAACTGAGTCACAGCCACTCATTAGTATAATAAACAAAATTACCAATATGCTGGGCTATAGAATAGAATAGAATAGAATAGAATAGAATAGAATAGAATAGAATAGAATAGGCTATAGAAAATGTTACCACTTGCATTTAATAGAAAAGCCATTACGGACTTTTCTAAAGAGACTTTCAGCTCTTCTTCATTGTTTCACTCATAACAATATGATGGCTTTGATTCTGGCACATTCAGTCAGTTGGTGGCTCAAACCATCATGTTCAATACAAATCCAGGCCGATGCATCAGGGTTAAAGCTCAGCAAACACATATTTGTAAAAGATCCATCAAGCATCATCATTTTGGTGGCTTTGTGATCGAACAGAAACCTGACAGGGAAATAAAGTTTATCTTCCCCAGAGCCCAGATAACAAAAATCCTCTTGGTGTGATGGATTGGAGAACGGTTCTGTTGCGAAGTCATTTTTTCATCCAACTGTCCTCTACTTAACCTATATCCACTTTGAAGCAGCGGGGTTTGACTAGCTGACTGGTCAGTGAATATAGACACCAATACAACACATCTGGACCAAATATTAGAAACAACGCATTATAGCTTTATCTGGATCATCAACAATATAAATGGACTCAACTTATCTACACGTTATGGTACTCAAAGCACTTTACACTGACTCACATCACCTGCCAATGGGACTACAGATGAAAATTAGCCTGTACGGCTAACTCTGGCACATTTACATGTACTAGCGCATGTTGATTAATGTGCACTGTTCTATATTTCAGAAAAATAAGCATTGAACATTTACCCATTCACACACCAGTGGGCGGAACTACACAATGCCAGGCCCCACTGGGAACAAGTTTGGGGTTTAGCGTCTTGCTCAAGGGCCCTTTGACATGTGGAGCCAGAGCTGGTATTTGAGCCACCGACCCTTCAGGCATCAGACAACCTGCTGTACCACCTGAGCCACAGCCACCCATTAGTATAAGAAACAAACTCACCAATATGCAAACTAGGCTATAGAAAATGTTACCACTTGCATTGTGAGCGCGACAAAAATAATGATAACATCAAAACAAAGAAATGCATTATCTTCTGTAATCTGAATCTTTGCTAAAGTGAATATTTTTAACAGTTAGTAGGGCAGTATCATGTTTTTACTAGGGAATATGACATCATGGCACTGCCAATGGGACGGATCAGGTAGCGATTCACTGCCACCCATTCCACTGATACACATGATACCCGAGCTGTGGGCATCCCATCTTCCCTCAGGCGTCCTTATTTAAACTTTTGTCTTGTGAGATGGTGTTATAGCGGGAACAGCTGTGCTCCCTTTTGTTTAAAACAAAAAGGGCATGTGTGACGAGCGAGTCTGTGTAGAGACAACAAGGAAATATGAAGCATGAAGGGCCTTTTACTGTAACGAGGGACGAGGAAACGACAGGCACCAAGTCACCGGGAATGGAGGTTGAACTGACAGTCATAGACTTAGACATAGACTGTCTGGCACAACAGTGCAGGGGGGAAGGGCACGCACTTGAGACAATGTGGGGAGG
>JAPTHA010000006.1:17091727-17101988 GCA_029814585.1 Gymnapogon annona | reverse complement strand
GTGTGTGTGTGTGTGTGTGTGTGTGTGTGTGTGTGTGTGTGTGTGTGTGTGTGTGTGTGTGTGTGTGTGTTGTGCGTGTGGATAGAGAGATTAAATCAAGAATGCAAGCCTGAAGTCAGAGTCAGTGCCTTGATTGGTGTGCATAAAAAAAATGCAGTTTAAGTTATACACATAAAAAACAAACACATGGCTGTAATTATGCAAGTATTGATGGTGCGGAGCTTAACAACAAATCTTTTGTAATATATGCATTTTGTTACTGCTGCTCCACCACGTCAGCATATAACACATAACCTTTTCTCCATCCTTCCTTAGGACTCCTTCATTAATTCATTCATCACTCTGAGATGAGTTCATAGTGCAGAGCTCATTGGGACAGGGGAGGTCATTCAAGAGCATCAAGCAGAGTGGCATCATGGCTTCTCTAGCTGTAGGAGGAATAAGAAGGGTTGAGGTGGAGGAATCCCATGACACAGATCTTACTGCAATATGGTGGAAATCAATATATACTATATAGCTATATATGGGTAGGGTTAGTCAATACAGGGTTAGGGTTAGTCGAAATATGTTATATAGCAATATATGGGTAGGGCTAGTCAATACAGGGTTAGGGTTAGTCGATATATGTTATATAGCTATACAGGGCTAGGGTTAGTTGATATATGTTATATAGCTAGAAGGGTTAGGGTTAGTCGATATATGCTGAACCCATTCTTACCTGCATATTGCTATAGATCCATGGCAAAACACTTGTAACTTTGGTGTAAACACCAGGTCTGTTTTCTTCACCACAGCCAGAACCCCAGCTGGTAATCCCTGCCAGGTACCAAATGTTTCCTGCCTCACATACCAGAGGTCCTCCGCTGTCACCCTGCAAAACATTCACTTTGTTATTGTCTTTTCCTTTGACTGGACACAGAAGAGGCAACACATATTTCCAAGCATATTATCTACTCAGTGTTTGGAATCTGATTGCTCTAAATCACATTTCCCACCTGACAAGAATCTCTGCCTCCAGACAGGTGTCCAGCGCAGATCATGTTGCTGGTAATGCTTCCTGCATACACCTCAGGGCTGTTGCATACTTGGCTCTCAATGATGTCAACAGTCACTTCTCTTAGAGCAGTAGAGACCCTGTCTGTATTGAGAAACAAGTCATATGCTCATTTAATTTTCCGAAAAAAAATGTTGACAGTAAAACCTGTTGGATAATGCACCAGTTAATGTTTATATGGGGATGGGAGTCATTTTCCTGGCATGAACAAGTTAAGAACATATAATATACTGTGTTGTATATCTGTATATATCTCTTTATAGTTACTCTCTATTTATTTTCACCTTACTCTATTTTTTTAATAGAATCTGTTGCATATATGATGTCAATGTAGTCCAACTTACTTGATCCTGAGTCAGTGGTACCAAAGCCAGAGGTCCAACATTGAGTTCCATGGGCAAATTTTTGGTTAAAGGAAGGCAGACAAGCTGGCTGGACTCTATCTGCACAACACAAAAAAGACCTAGTTATTACTTTTTACAAACACACCAGCAAACTTATGTTTTCCTGTGATGAGTGTGTAGCAGATAAATAACTGCATGCGACTACATTACACAACTAACAGCAAATAAAAGCTTCAATCTCTGCACAGTTGAAGAGATAATACTCACTGGATTTGGTTCCCTTTCACAACCGTTTTAACACTGAATTGTGGTGAATAAATTTAACCGCATAGATGCATGTATAGTATATGTGCATGTGTGTAGTTAGCCATGGGCACTACCACGTTGTGTTTGTACATGACCCATTGGTTTAGGGCCATGTATGTTTTACATTTGAGACTGTAACTGGCCATTGCAACTATCATTAAAGCATTTAAAAACACCAATCAGTGGCCGGAAACTCATAAGTGATAACAAATCAATCAGAATTTGATCAGAGCTTATTTTTTGGAAATATATTTAAAAATGTTACCTGACGTGTTCTTTTACTTTTCTGGTTGTCCACAGTCCTATTCATTGACATGGAGGGGGGAGGATTGATACAATATAGGAATAAACCTACTGAAACCAACCACAAGGGTTGGTTTCACTATTCACTATTCATGTCCATCTTTATATACAATTTAAAGTAACATTTTGTCTGGTCGACCTGGTTTCATTCCTAATAAGCACATCATGTCTATTTTAAAATGCTTTGCATTTGCATTGTGTCATGCAATACTATTTTTCATAAACCATCATTTAATGAAGCATAAACTTGACTGACCATTGAAGACAGCTGGCGATTCAAGTTTAAGCAGAGCCACGTCCTGATCATTAGTTCGGCTGTCATAGTTGTCATTGACCAGGATCTTCTCAACGACATACGGTTGTGGTAATTGGTCCAAGGACACAACTCCGCCATAAACCGTCCAGTCCCTTGGGTCAAGGGGTCTGGATTCATCACTTTTTTTTGGAATGCAAAACAGTAAAAGTCAGTTCGACAAACAAGGAAGAACAGTGGTTTGCTATTCATATTTGTATATTATATATTTACGGAATATATTGGAACTAGTTCAAAAACTACATCTTTTTTTCCATTTCAGTCACTCACCTTGGAAAGCAATGTGCCGCACTCACTACAAAATGAGGTGAGATCATGACTGCTCCACAGATGTGGGACCCTCTGTAATGGAGAGTCAGTTGCCAGGGCCACTGACCAACCTCAGCGATGTTGCCCCCTATGATCCGGGAGGTGGACTGCTGACGCCCACAGTCTAAAGACAACATATGGTTTTGAGATACTATTTCTGAAGTTCTTCAATAACTCAGGACATAGACTATTATTGTTTTGTAGGAGCAGAGATGACAAGAGGGAAGGGAAGGAATATAGTCAAGAATAAATGAAGATGCACTCACACTCTGCATGACTCAGTTAAAAAAATTACTTCCATTCATGCACTGCAGCATCTATTAAAGCCTAATTTTCATTTTAGATTAAGAGTTTCATTAGTAATAGCAAACATATCAAAAGTTCTTTCTGTATTTAATTCTATGGGAAACACATCGGTGAACAAAGTGAGAAATTATAGCCAACACTGCACATTTAATCACCTCAACGCAATGGTATTGGGTGTAACATGTAATTAAAAGAAGAACAATTTGTCCTCAGTCACTGCAGGGCGTGTGATCAGATGACATGAATAACAATGACTGGTTTCACTACAAATAGAGACACCAATCTTCCTACACTGAGGCAACAATGCGAAACGTCAAAACTCAGGTTCATTTGAATGATAAAAGATGCCAGAACTACATCAAGAAAAAAGTTTTGTGGTCATATATTCCATGCGTCATTGCAATCTCCACAAGAGTGTGCATGTCTGGCAACAGAACTACACAGGACTGAATGTTAACCCCTCCAGGGAGGACATCTAATGCCAGCAGGGCATTTTACTGGATTGGTTAGGACCTACTTCTCCCTTATCTCATCTGATAATGGTGGTATATTCCAGCAGGACAATGCATCAGAGTTAAATACAAGGGCTCACTGAATGGTTTGATGACAGTGAGTTGCACCATCACATCTCAAACCAACTGAACAAATGTAGACTTTGGACAGATGTGTTTGGCGGTTGGTATTCAAATACAGAAATCTCAACAGTGATAATACTCTAAGGCAGTTGCTCAGCACGAAGCACACGTCAATGCTTATTCAAATAAAAACCAACATAAAGATACAGAGGGCAGCGAGAGAGAGGAAGACAGAGGGCTTTGCATGTAACACATGACTGTAGGAACAGATGGCAGCTCCTTACCCACACACTGCAGGGAAACAATCTCTTGGCCAGGGCATGAAGTACTATAATGACAACATAAGAAAAGCATGTCAGCTGACATGGACATATTTTCTCAGAATCATCAAGTAGATTCATATAATGAAACTGAATTTGCAATAATGTCAGAATTGAAATAGTGAAAAATCTCGATATATACCTGACATTGACCATAGTCTGGACAAGTGAAGTTGATTTCCCATTTAATTTCAGAGAACGTGCGCCTTGGAAAGATATTGTTTGACTGGAATGGGCCCTGAAAATAAACAAAAAGGCAATTCAGGAAGCAGAAGAGAAACAACTTAGACACAGAGAGACAAGATTTGACAAAATGATGCCTGATTGGGTCCGGGAAGTCATTCTACTTCTACCACGCTGAGGCACCCCAGAGAGACCTGTGGAGAATCAATCTACCCCTTTAACACGGAGCGGCAGGTGATGCGTCTGACTGAGTAAATTGCAGGTTGGAGCGAGTAGGCACATGTTTATAGGCAGCTCCGAAGTCGGTTTTGCTAAATGGCTGCTTTTATGGCCCTTTTATGAAGTCTGGGCTACATGATGTAAATGATGATACAGAATATCAGGTTTTCATAAATGATGTTGCAGCTCTTTGATATGTTGACACATCTTCAGACCAATCAAAGTTGTTGTTTTTCAAAGATAAAGTGGTGGTCTTTACTTCGTGAAGCCTAGTTGAGCACAAGTTTGGTCAGCGTAGCGTTGGTCCCAGCCGTCGCTGCACACTGGTAAGAAGCGACCGTCCTCAACAGTCTTGACCTGCAGACTGTTTTCATCACCAAACCTCACTGAGGGAGATGGGAAAACGGAGGCAGTTTAGTCTCTTTGGTGGTCTACATTGTGCATTAATAAGATACGTAATAATACATTCCGTGTGTGCCATCTCACCACAGACTGTTTCATCGCTGCCCAGCAGACACTCTTTTATCCCATTGCACTGAATGGGATTTTCAGGGCAGTTTTCATTTTTCGATATAGGAGGATCCGGAACAGTTGGATCATCTTCCTCATTGAAGAGGATTACTGTTGTTGCTATCCTGGTGCCGTAGTGCACTGCAGTTGGAGCACAACGGATATTAATGAGGACGGGAGTGAGGAAGCGTACTGGGACATGACTGATGTCATAAAATAGTATAGTATGTTACAGGAACAACAACATGTTGGAATACATCAGTACCAGTCTTACAGATATTTTGCCAGGCTGATCTGACGTGGCAATCTCCATCAAAGTTTTATATTTCATAACGATAAATTCAATGGAATTTCCCTCTCAAAGCAGAAAAGAAAGCAACCAGACCACTGTATACCTCCGAGCCAGATGGCTAAAGCCAACAGAGCCAGGACCAGGAGGATTCCCCCGGAGCCTCCATAACAGCGGGAATTAGTTGCACAGCATCTTTTCCTTTTGCTGCTCGGCGCTGGACAGGAAACACGAAACAGATAGTTCACATATAGACATAGACGCGCCATGTGTTCATTTATGCCTGAGGCCCAGAATGCATTGTGTTTGTAGGAAAATATTCTCACGTATGCTTGAACGCACGCCTGGGGAAACTGTCCCAGGTGGTGGATACTGGGGGATGTAGTGCGGCTGGGTCGATGGTGTCAGGCCTGGACCCACGCCATACACCCCCTCCTCATAGGACTTGAGGGGAGGTTGGTTGTGCACAGCAACAGAGAAGTAAGGAGGAGGGGGCTCGCTCTGAAAAAAAAAGATAAAAGAAGATGAATAACAGAGTGGGAGATCATTAAATGTGATCCTGATGGAATAATACACATTAAAGTCTTTTTTCTTTAGTGTGTCCTCCATTATCCATTATATGTACATATATCAGACCAGGACTGATAGGTACTAAGTATTCAAAGAATAGACAGAGACATGAATTGCTGGTGTGTTTGCAGTTGCCTGGAGTCATCACGGACACATTGTCCTCCATGCAAAACCTATTATTATGTCTATGTTTAATTCCACACCTGGATAACACCCACTGAGACGCAGGTGTATCCTGGTTACAGTTCAAGTGCTAGGTTTTCAACAGTTGTTTTTTTTATTCATATTATCATGTTTGGTCTATTTTACTCCAGTTTTAGATGAACAATGCAATCAGATTTTTTTTTTCGGCAGGGTGGCATATACGGAAACGGGCTGAAGAGAGCTTTTTATAGAAAGCTGTACGAATAATCTACACTCTGAATACCTTATCACCATGAGCTCACCATGACAGTTTCTAAAATAGGTTATTCTGAGTCTCGTCCAGATTCAGCAGAGTATCACTGTCTGTTGTAAATGCCAGGTACTGCTGCTTTGTTATTTCGTTGCATTGTCTTTCTCTGAAGAGCAAATGTTTTTGGAATCCAAGATGTTATGTGACTATACTTGCTATGCAGCATCTTGTGGTCCAGTTACATTTTTGGCTGTGTCATGTGAACCCTTGTAAGAAACAATGTGAAAATACAGGTTGACGAAAACATGAAAGTGTTCAGTTCCTTTAGTCATGTTTAGTAAACTCAAAATGTCCTACGTCTATTACATATTTGATTTGTTTGCGAGACATTTGCTTATGTCTGTGGTTGTCTTTTTTTTTTTAAAGTCACCTGACCTTTCTTCCCTCGGCCTATGTTTTAACCAATCTTCTCCCATCTTGAAGATTATTTTTGTTCCCAACAGATAAAGAAAATGTACACTGTGACCCCTCTTCAAACATACAAGCAAAAAAGGGGGGGGGGGGGAGTCTTTTGTCAACAGAGAAAAGAATTTATCTGTGAAGGTGGTTCTGAGAGACCCACAGATATAGGCCCCCTAACAAAGGTGTTTCATAAGAATATTCGTATTGTATGGCGATCACATTTCAAAATATGCCTGGAGGCAACATAGACCCCATTGACTGAAGCAAAATGGTTGAGCTGAAATAAGGTGGAAGGCCATGTTTATCATATTTCTCGACTGAATATACATGGATCATATTCCATAGTCTACCTGTAGGGCATTATTATGGAAAATTACTGAAAATTTTAAAGTACTTAGGGGGTCTTCACATGACATTTAAAAGGTCAATTTTACACACAATGAATAGGTATAATCATATATAGTTACAAAACATCCATCCGTGCTTTGTTTTCCAGTAGACGGAGCTGAAGAGGAATTCAAATTGATAGTCATTATCCAGGATGATACATATTAATGTTTATAAATGTGTCAGATCCAATTTCATATAAGTTACATAAGTTCAGTTAAGCGAGTGTAAAAATCAATCGTACAACATATAGATATATATGTATTTATGTATATATGTATTTGTTTTGTTGCGGTTGTCTTTGTGTTTGAGTTAATCTCTAACCTCAGAATATTGAACTCTTCCTGTTGCACAGATACACTCAAACACACACACACACACACACACACACACAGAAAAACGTATATATATGTACTGAATTTTTTTTTCCTGATGTACAGTATATGTCACAGAACAGGAACAAAACAGTTTGCAATTAAATATAATTAATGGTTAAAGTGAATAAAAACGTAAATGCTTCAGATCCTGTTTAAAAGGTTTGTTTACCAAACTGATACCAACTCTCTTAAACAAATAAAACATCTGACCTGAGTCTATGACGACCTGAAATAAAAAGCGTTTCACTTAGATACGTTTACCGAGGATCCACAAAACACTGGGAAAATTCAACAAAGCGTACAAAGACACAGGTGAACCAGGACACATTAACCATTTAGATTCTGGGATAATTAAGTGAGGAAATATATTGACTAATTATTGACAGAAATGAGAAAAGTGGAGATTAGAGAGGAAATAAGAAAAGCCATTTGTGTGAGTAACAGGGTTTTATCCAGAAAATGAAGAAGAAAAAGAAGAAGACAACAAAAGGGACAACCTACCGGGTCATGCTTTGCCATCGGAATCAGGGTAGAATAGAGAGAGAAGTGGAGGTTAGGGCAGGTGGGTGGAGCTTTTTTTTTTTTTTTTTTTTTTACATCCAGGCGTTTACTTAGTCACGGTGAAAAGGTTAGAGTATGCTGACACCACCTTCAGCGCCTCCAGTCTCTTCTGTCTTGTCTTCTCCTCTTTCTATTCTCATGTGTATTGACTTCCAATCAAAAATCAACAGGTGAGTCTGCACGTCCCCCCACCCACCCATTTCTTAACACCTCCCATCTTCATCCTCCTTCTTTCTCTGAAATCCTTCATTCTTCTGCTCACAGAGACGGGCGCGGCCTGTTCACGCCTGCCAGACTGGTTTCGTGGCAGCCAATGCTCGGACCGCAGTATGAACCCATTACGGCTCAAGTGACACCAGCTGAACAGGTGCAGTCCTGAACCAAAATGGCAACGGGAGCTTCTTGTTTTTAAGATTTCAATTCTAATTAGGATTTTTGTCACGAGGAGAAAATTGTGAGAAACATTTCCCTATTTCCCTCATTAAAACCCACCGATGTTTATCCAAGAAACCATGCAATTCAATTGGTGGATCACTTTCCATTTACATACATATTTTGATGCGTTCAGTGGATGTGGAATTTATTGAAGGCAGTATTCATTAATATACTATGATCTTTCATATATCAGATTCTCCAACAGTTTGGGCTCATGCAGTTCCTCTACAATACGATTCAGAGAAAATAAGGGATTAAAGGCTCTGTTTCCTGGTATCAGCGTCGCGTTGTGGGACAATGTAACTTTTGAGTTTTGAAAGCGTCACTGATTTTGATATTTTAACAAATCAGAGCTAGAGCAAAGACAGGACGAGCTCTGTAAACAAAACCTGTAATACGCCCCACTGTGGAAGTCCATTTGAACGGCTGTACACAGACATCAAAACATTCAAAGCAAAAGTTGGGAACACACTGAGAATATAAACGCTAAATAGGTTTGTATATACACATGCATGCTGTCTGTATCTCTTTAATAGGCGGTGAATTAATGTGAAGGCACCATGTCTGACATCATCTTTGTGATCGTCTCTGTTAGTAACATCTCTGATTAAAACTACTGGTCATATTTATATGACTAGTTCTATAACATATCTGGGACAACATCTACAAACGTCATTCACAGTTTTGAGAAATTTTGATCTGAAAATTTTTTACAAATTTTTTAAATGTTCAAAATTTGCCTTTAGTTACAATGGGCCGCATTGTGGCTCATAACGTGAATGGTTACAGATATGGATATACAATAGTTAGTACTGAACACTGACAGGGCATCATATAATGAAACAGTACTGACAATAACTAATGAGATTTCGTTGCCAGATTCACTGTGTGTTTGTGTGATGACAATGAAGGACGTCGATATATGGACTTTCATTTCAAATGTTGAGTTATCGCCCAGTGAAAGTAACACCCACTTCTATTGGAAGATAACTTAAAAAAATCAAGGTGCTGTTATTGATTCTTCCTAGAACATGCTGGTGAGCTCTACAGGGTCACTGGTCCTATTTTTATTTTTTTTTTACATAGTTTATTCTGTATTTCTCTCATGAAAAACCTAGCATCACTGAAAAGATTGTGGCGCCCCGGCAGCAGCGGCTTTAAGCTCTCCGTCCTTGTGCACATTTTTAATATTTTTTGTGAGCATACTTGATAGTAGGTATACTTGATAGTAGTTTTTGTTTTATTTGAGTGATTGTACATATTTTACTATATTTATTCATGTGTGCACTTTACAGTGAAGTTTTTAAATCTCATTGTACTTTGTGTAATGACAATAAAGACTTTCTATTCTATTGTATTCTAGTGCAGAATATGACCTCTTCCATTTGACTACTGTGCTGCGCCACATTGTCTCTGATAAATACATGAATATATAAGTAAATGTATAAGTGGTAAAGGTGAATAAACCCTGTAAAAGTAAAATCTCACTTCTATTAACTGATTTCAAGGCATAATTTTTTGCAGTTCTTGTCATTGTTTTACAACTCTCCAACATTCCTGAGTTCAACAGCCTCTTTTTTCCATCTCCAGACTTCTGGCTTTGCTTCTACCATCACTTTCTAAATGCATCCTCATGACTCTAAGAGGTCATCACTGTTTTTCTCTGCACATTTCCATTCTGTCTTTAAATTGCTGCTCCAGCAGAGGTCACATCTGCACTATTGTTTTCCGGTTGCTGTTCATTAGCATAAAACCAGGGGCATCGATGCATCCTTGGCTTTTTTCCATCTCTGCTGTTGCTTTCTTTGTGAATGTTTCACTGTGGCACTGAATTATATGTTTATCTACATGAAGGATGTCTTAGTATTGATTTAAAAAAACAGATCAGTTAGTTAAATCCAAATCTCTTTGAGGCATAAAATGTTTTTTTACTAGTGCATGCATGTACTATTACAGCTCTTTTATAAATGGTAAATGGTAAATGGACTGCATTTATATAGCGCTTTTCTACACATGTACTCAAAGCGCTTTACATTAGCCTCAC
>JAPTHA010000006.1:17066892-17078889 GCA_029814585.1 Gymnapogon annona | reverse complement strand
ACCTCGGCCTCCTGAGCAGATACAGTCTGCTCTGCCCTTATTTGTAGAGGGTGTTGGCGTTATGAGTGCTGTCCACATTATTAAGAACACCTGAACACAAAGTCGGTCCCCAAAGATGTCCTGGTAACTGAGTACTCACACCCCCTTTAAGGTTTTAGCTGAAGCCTTAGTTTGAAGTGAACCTGCGTCTAATATTCCACATCAATCACCAAAACCAGCTGCCGTGAACTGCTTTTGTTTGACACACACACCCGGTCCATTTGTCTATGCTCTGTGTCCCATAATACTCACACTGGTTTCATTCTTGGAAGCATGGAGCTACTGACCAGTGTGGTCATTGAAAAAGCTCTGAAAAGGTAATTTTACACTTGAGTTGCCAAGAACAGAAATCTGTCGCTGTATTGTCTCTGTGGGTTGAAACCTTCAGGCACGAGAGAGAAGAAATCTGGACACAATCCAATCCATGGTGACAAAGCACTTCAAGTTTTTTTTTGTGGCTTTTTTTTTTTTTATCCCTTTAAGAGGCGATTACAAAATTGAACCTGCCGGGGATAGATGTAAATTGTTTTTTGTTTTCCATTTTTTAATCCAATATATTTAGTTCAGCAAATCCTTTTCTCCTATTGTGAACACACACACTTGTTGAGACGGCTGTGTGTGCTTGAGATATTCCTGTTCAGATTTCTCTCAGTGTGAGTCATAGTGTGGCGTTGCGCAGGACCTACTGGTTGAAAACCAACTGACTTGTCGATGAAATTGTCAAAACAATACATGGTAATTCATACACCTTAGCCTCGGGGCACATTAGACAGACCTTTGTGTGCATATGACGTGCAAAGTTCAACAGGTTTGCATGTATTTAAATTTGAGCAGATGTACAGGATGGCTGTATGTGTGCCTGTGTGTGTGCGTGTGTGTGTGTTTGGTTCACATTTGGGAGGCAAAGAAGTGCTGGTGACAAGTCATGGGTAAAGGATTAACACAGAGACAGCGTGTTTATGTCAGGGCAGGGGGGGGGCAGGTGGAGGAGGAGCTAATCTACACAGGTAGTGAAGACAGGAGGGGAAGAGGAGGGTTTGAAGTGTCAAGTTACCTCGAATACCTCAAGTTTTGTTTTGTCAGCAGGTCACTGAAAACACTCCCCTGTGGATCCGCGGAGATGAAATATATAACTGGCGTTTCCCTTTCAGCCTTTAGGGAAAGTTAGGCTTCCCTTCACACACTGGGTTTAACAGGCGTCGCCGTACACAGACAGGGTGAGGAAAAGAGAGAGGGAGTAGATTTAAAAAACAGGTAGCGTTATTGGCGTTTAAGACAGAGGAGCAGCAGATTGGGAAGAAAGAGAACAACAAAGAAGATACACAAAGAACAGAGGGTTTCCAGTAGAGTCTCACCTCCAGGGAGCAGGAGCCTCACTCGCTCTCCGCTCAGTGTCTGATGTGGTGCATCTCAGCTTTACCATTAAGGATATCTGCATCATGTGGGTGAGTCAAACTGGAAACAGCATACTTTACTATTAAGAAAGAAATGTGTGTGTGGGGGGGGGGGGGTTGGATTGGCGATTTTCAATGGAGATGTCATTTGACTTTTGAACTACTTTGCACAGAAACACCGTGTCAGCTGTGTTTATTCATACACGTTTATCCGGTTTCCGCACTGGGTCGTTCAAGGTTTTGAATATTGAATGGACAAACGTGAAATAGACTGTGTATCAAACATCAGCCACAGTCTATGGCGGGGGTGTCAAACATGTGGCCCGGGGGCCAATTGCAGCCCACCAAAGGTTCCAATCTGGTCTGTGAGATGAATTTGTGAAATACAAAAATTACACCTAAGATATTTAAATAAAATCATAGTTTGGGTTCAACAAACAGACCGGGAAAAATCTCTCTGTAATGACTTATAAATACTGTGGAAATGTAAATATTTGTATTTTCCGGTTTTTGTACTGAAACAAAGTATCATTTTGGAAATAAAAACATAAGCCCAAACAAATATAAGCAACCTGAAATGCCTGAAAAGAATTGGACGTAATTTTATCAATATTCTGTTACTAATTGTTCTGTGTATTTGTAGATCCACTCTGATCTGTCAGTTGTAATCTACATGTATAAATGATAAACTGTTAAAATTACACTTATTTTTTCTCAACAATGTTGAGGTTTTTAATGTTATTCATTGTTTTAAAAGACAGTTTGTAGACAAACATTTTCATCATATGAGATTATTTTGGAATCGACATTATTGATATGTAATTCTGTTATTAATATACTAGTCTGGCCCACATCACATCAGACCAGATTGGGCTGAATTTGGCCCCTGAACTAAAATGAGTTTGACACCCCTGGTCTCTGATGTGGACTTGCTTCAATGTAGGCTTCAAGTCTTTTGAAACCTACAATGTACAGTAGTTGGAGGAAGTGTGAGGGTTTTAAGATAGGACTGAATATGCTGAAAATAATTAGACTTCCGTGTATAAAAATGGTACATAATGTACATGCGTTCACTGCTCCACTCCACGCCAACTATGTCTGTGCAAGCTTTTGTCCCCATACATCCAAGCATGTACAGAATGCACCCACTGGTCTAGATCTCAGCCTTTGATTAAAGTCAGTCTTATATTTTGCACACATTTTGTCAAAAGCGCTTTTGTGGAGGTTTCAATTAAGGAGCAAACACTCCAACAAAGGTGAAAAGCAGAGAGAGGAACACCTCTGCCGAACAAAAGGTTTTCAATGTCATGGGTTTTGTCTGTTGAGGCAGTTTGTCGCTGACCCAGTTATGCTTTTGCACCAGAGCGAGACCTGCTCCTGAGCAGCAGGTTGGCAGAATAAGCATCCACACCCGTCCAAACATACAAAAGACACAAAGACAAAGAAACAAAATGGGTGTATATCTGATTTGTTGAAATTAGACAAAAAGTGTCTGACTTATCTAACACTACCTGGTTTCTTTTGTTTTTGTACACTGGTTGAGTCTTTGGGCCTCAAGACTGTTTTCGGTTGGGATATACCCAGCATGCTTTAGGCTCCTTGTTGGAACAAAACATAACTTGTATTTTCAGTTACGGATTTGTCCACTCTCGTCCTCGTGGCTCTCTGCTGTCATCTTACTAGTTTCACTTGTCGGAAGTCCTCCCACTTCTTCTTTGCTTTGCCGTCTCATTTAATCAGACTTTGTTCTTTCCATTACTCATGACCTGTTTTTTTCTCCACTGTCTTTTTCTCACCTTCAGTTGGTATCGCTAATGAGAGCCTACGATTCCTGTCCTATGTGTTAGTTTTGTAATGGGGAGGGGGGTCTGTCCCAACACAATAAACATTGTACATATTTATTTAGATAGCAGAGCAGTTTTTATTCCTGCGTCATCTGTAGAAACGGCAAACGCAAAGTACAATCTTTTGAGGTGAGTTGAAAAGTTAGGGTGTCAGGGAACCACAAACCCTTGTACATTAACTCCATACTTCACTTCCAACCATCACACTTGCACTACTTGTAACTGTATTTCATCTGTAAATTCTGCTTATATTCTATATGCCTATTTAACTCATCCCACATATCTGTACATATTCCATATTAGGGCATTAACAACTTCAGTTTTTTTCAAGTCAACAGCTAGTGATGACATCACATTGTCAGCGGAGGAACAACACGGACACACAGCTGTCCAACAACAAACAACTTGTATTAGTACACTTACAAGACACAAGAATCAACATTTTAACCCGAACAAAACCTTGAGTTTTCTTTTAAATTTAACTGTACAACATTAAGTGCACACACAGGCAGCATGATCCGCCTCCGACACACACACAGTGTCTGCTTAAGCGAATCAGAGGCAGAGTCTGCACTCAATACACAACCACATCGAGAGGGAGGGAGAAAAAGAATAACATGCGACTTGTCGACTCCTCCAAAACTTAAGTCGCCTTGTGCTACGGGAGTCAATGTGTCGACGTTTCTGTTAATGCCCTATTCCATACCCACCTCATTTGCACTGGTTCTAACTGTTTATATCTGTAATAATACCCATCTGTACATACTGTATTTATTTATCTGTTATATATTGCACTCCTGCTGTTTGCACTTCTGATTAGATGCTAAACTGCATTTCGTTGCCCTGTACTTGTAATAAGTAATGACAATAAAGTTGAATCTAGTCTAATCACTTTTTTTTCGTTATAATATGAAGTCATGTTATGCCACCGTGCACCGGTCGTATGAAATAAAATAGCGTTTCAATGTAAGTGTTCGGCTCTCGTGTTACATTTCGACGGCCTAATGCACTCAAGTGAAACATTTGCGGTTTAAATGTAGTAGAAATCTGAGACAGGGATGAGTGTCCTGTACACACAGGGAAGTGGCAACGTGTCTGGATTTGTGACGTAAGCAGGTTATTAGAATTTAGGTTGGACGAGAGCTCTCAAGGGTTGCATAATGCTTCGAGGAAGTCTGCTCCACAAAACAGCATGTATGTGGAAGGAAGGACAGCCCCCTTCTTTCACTTGGGAAAAAAAAATGGAAAAAAAGCTGCCTTTCTACATTCTTTGCCCCTCTCACATTATAATGGGAGCCTAATGCATGGATCTCTCTTGCATTTGACAGCTCAGCGCCAGAGTGTTATTATAGAAAACATGCATCAGTGCTTATGTTTTCACAGTAATAAGCTTTTATCTCTTTTGCTTGAGTTGACATTAAGCACTTCCTTTTTTCTAAAGAAAACTGACACATATGAGGAACCACGGGTCCTAGATCCTCTGATACGCAAATGAACCATCCCTTTACTTTCTTGTTGAATAACCACTCAGCCAACGTGTCTACTTTTGCACATGAAATTTAACACCATGGCAACGAGGTCATGGTTATTGGCTATCTGCTGCTACGTAACCCACTTCGATGATGATTATGATTCAATATGATTGTTCGGCTATTGTATTCCATAATTACTAATATCTCCCCAACTATTGGTCACATCAAATTGCTGTTTTCACCATTCAGATCCTTGACCCACAATATATAAGGACTTCAATAGACAAAGCTCAGCTGGCTTTTTGAGTCGGAAAACAGGCAGCCGTACACGCACAGACAGAGACCAATTGGTTTTTTAAAGCTGTGAAAACTGTAGTGCAATGGCATTCACACAAGGGATTTCACCTGCTACTCAAAGCAGAAGTGAAACTATTGAGATAAGTGTTATTGAGATAAAATAGCATTACCATATGGCAGTTGCGGCTAAATTCTAAGAAATGTTTTAGTTTTTGTTGTTGTTGAGGATGTGTCAAATAATACAAAATACCATGAATACAGTTTGAAAAGGTGTGGCAAAAAACAAGAACAGCAGCTAAGAGGACATTGACTCCAAATTGTCAAGTCTAAACACCATATACCGTCAGCTGAAACCTCCAGATAGCGCACATAGCAGCTGATGTCATACGTGAGCGATAACACCACCACATTATGAGTCACTCAGATAAAAGACATATGGCTGCAACAGAATGTGCACCGACAGGGACATGAAACCACAAAGTGAAAGCATTGGACCCTTTGAGCTCAGGAAAGTGGTTTCAAGTGAATCTCAAAACTGTATGATGGCATTTAGATCTTGGTGATAAAATAAAAATATAAGAAATGATTCTGAAATATCTACCTATTAAAAGCCAAGTAGTCTCTGCATCCATGTGTGTTTGTCTGCCTTCTGACTTAAAAAGTAGAGCTGGTGTCTGTCTTTTGGAGTCCTTGTGTACTTTGAGTCAAGGATCAGAATGAAATAAATTAGTCTTTACAATCACACGCAATCATATAGTCATCTGTTGCTAGGTAAGTGGGTTACCTAGCAACAGATAAACAATAAGGCAACAGACAAACAATAAGGCCACATTATTATGCTGTTTAATGTGCAGAGAGGGACATGGCTGTTGAGAGGCTATTCAACTGAAACTGGCATTGGAATTTAACAAAAAGTAAAGGATGAACTACATCAGGGGATCTAGAACCCATGGCTCCTCACATGTCAAACGCACTAGTTGATTAGAATTTCATTTGGCTTGTGTTTTCATGGTTATATTTCCTGCTTTAACAGTTGAGTTCCCAATTCTAATTTTTCCCACACCTATAAAAAAAAAGACCAAAAAAAAAGCAGGTTACAGATAAATTCCATGCAAAATAACTTTACCAACAGGAGTTCAGGTCCTTTACTCAAATCCACATCAGCATAACATAAACAACACCAAAAAAAATTATCAAAACTAGAGACATCCCTGAAATAATAAAGCAGTTGCATCCTGTGTGTTTTCTACTACCCCCCCTTAATCCTTTGACAAATTTGAGTTAAAGACGACCAGTGACTGGCTTCCATTGTCGTCTGGAGGTGACTATCAGGATCACAGAATACGCTTTCAGATGGAACAGATGTTGGGACTAAACAGAACTACTTCTATACCGTGACTTTTGTAAGTCAGTTGTACACAAGAGCCTTTATGTGGTGGCTTTTACACCACATAAGAGGATCTGCATTCGTTTTTTCTTTTTTAGGAACAATATGCTATGAGGTTAATCCTTCACTTCATTTGTTTTAATATCTCCTCGATGCAGCAGTAAATGTCTAGTCAGTTGGACTCAGTTGGCGTTCACATGAACAGTGTGTGCTGCGGAAAACTCAAAACGCGGAGGTGTCATTAGTCCTTCAAACGAAGGCATTGTGGACAACTCGGACACAATGAATACACAGATGACACGACGCACATTTGAAGTTAAGAACGGCTCGCAAAACCGTCCTTATATTTGGATAATCAACTGTAACTGTGAGCCGGTTCTCGTCGTTCACATAAAAGAGCCGTTGAAGATTCGACTCGTTCGTCTCATCTCTAAGTGCCAAGTGTTTGTGTACACAATGGAAAGCAAGGTAGCTATAGAACTTGAGTAACTGGTTTCCAGTGGTGTTTAGAGCTGAGGGCGGTGGTATCTTAGAGATGTTAAAAAGGTTTTAATTGTCCAATTGACAAAGAGGATTTGACCCTTACGTAACACTGTTTTCTGATATGGATGTTATTATCACAAATGAATGTAAAATGACTAAGGATTTGCAGGATTAAGATACACAGTCCTGTCTTCATCATAGTAGTAATACGGATCATATCTGTGTCTTTTGATAAAGTACACGTACATTCAATTAATCTACGAGTGGCTCCAGGGGATCTTTCTGATGGTGATAGCAGGAATCAAATGAAGTCAACCTGCAATGCACCTACAATTATGCAATCAGGTGATATATGACCTGATGATATGTCACTCACTGATACTCGAGTCGCAGGGCTTAAATCCGGCTCCTGTGGTTTTAGGGCGGTGAGCCCTCTCGCTACACCCAAGAATATCATAGTTTGCTCTGTCGCTACAATATCAGTTGCAAATTGAATGGGAGATTTACTCACCAGGTCCCCATGGGGCCTGCCACACTAAACCCCACTATGAGCCCAGATTTGGTAGCAGAGAGGAGGTGTGAGTAATAAAAGATTATGGGAACAGCCCGCAGCATGAAGAATGCCTGTCATAACCAGGAAAACACATGGGTGTAACGTGATTATTTACACTGCCACCTTGTATTCCGTGTGTGGAATGGTGGCCCTCTGTGGCTCCGCCCCTGGGGTTGCATTTGATCAAATTCTAGTTCGGTTAAGTTATTTAGAGCGTTTATTCAGATAGAAGGTATTTAGTTTCAATTTCTCAAAACCCAGAAATTTACAATACATGCAAACAATGCCGCGAATATGGAATGGAAATTAATTTCCCAACCACAGTGATTCACCTTGTCATCCGTTGTGAGCTGTTTCGACACGTGTTCACCTTTTCTGTATCTCTGTAATTCTTTCCTCAGACAATCACTCACCTGCCTGAGGAAACCACTAGACCTTTGAATCCCACACACACAGGTATGTGCATAAAAGTTGGGTGTCTGTGTTTCAGAGTCGTTCTATTGCATTGAAAAATGTTTTTGGTATTTATCAGTAAAAACTGCGAGTGGTGTATTATTATGCCGCACGATTCTTGAAAGTCTTTTATTTCTTGGCTCATTTTGAGATGCTTTTAAAGAACATTGTTGTTATACCTTTAGTACCTTTTAAAATAACATTGGTGTTTTTATGTATGTTCATATCTATAGTGTTTTTAGTACTGACTTTTACTGTGTTTTATGTATATTTTTAGTGGATGTAGGATGCATGGTAGTGGCCTTTTCTGGTTAATAGAGGTTATAATAATAAACATTTTCTCCATCAATAAATACATTTCCTCTTCATTTGTGTAGTTTCATCTTCCACTTCCTTCACTGTTGTAACTCCCTTCCCTCATCTCTCCTCTTTTTCCTAGTCGTTCCCAGACCAGGTCGCCACAGAAGGCCAATGACGGCACCAAAGACTCAGACAGACAAGGCACCCAGGAGGAAAAGAGTGCTGCTGACTGTTGCAACAGTCATAGTATTACTGGGCATACTGGCCACCGCAGGATACTTCCGTGAGTCTGAGATCATAATCATGATTAATATATAAAATCCCTTAGGCACCTCCCTCAACAATATTTGATAACAAGTATGTGGCATTGGGGCCATGAATTTTACATCCCATCATTCAAGCAGTGTCTTATTCTATTCTAACTGTCTTCTGTCTGTCTCTTTCAATCCCCCCCTTTTTTTTAAACCCTCAGTTAAACAACTGATCGAAAGCAAGTATTACTTCTGCAAGCGTTCGATCAAGTTCATCCCACTCGACCAAGCCTGTGACGGGAAGGAAGACTGCGCCGGAGGAGAGGATGAAGTTACTTGTGTGTCAAAGTTTACAGTCAACGCTACGTTTCCAGGTAAAACAGAGGAGTGACTCCTCCTTGTTTTGTCAACGTCGACACAAAAACACGCTTTGAAATCTGACCCCTCTCTCCTTTATCTCATTATTCCCTTTCTGCAGTGCGCCTGATGTCTGACCAGAATATCCTGCAGGTGTACAACCTGGACTCTGGTTGGCGGAGTGTGTGTAGTGATGACTGGACTGAGCAACACACACAAACAGCATGTCGGCAGCTGGGATACACATAGTGAGTGACCACTACATGCAGATTCTCTCCAACACAACCTGGCTGCAAATCATTGTCTCAAATATTCCCCTTTCCTTGTCTCAATAGTGAACCTCGTAGCAAGAACATCCGCGTGGACACTTTAATGAACACCATGAAAACCGGACCATTCACAGCCGTCAGAAGCGGAAGTGCGAACACGCCCACACATCAGGCCACCATCGATCGGTGAGGAGATCCTTTCAGATAGTTCGAACTTCGGAAAACTGGCTCAGCTTAGAATCTGTTTTTGTTCTGTGACCTTTAACCCCTGATGACCCAACAGCCACCAGCAAGCAAAACTATCTACTGATCTAAAATGTTTAACATCTGTAGCTCCTTTAACCGTATCAATACATGCAAATGACCCATCTGGTCATTCAGAGACTCTGTAGTTACCGTGGAAACATTGTCATCTTCTACAACATCCATTCACCAGTTAAACCCATGGAGATGAATCAGTGACAGTGGATACAGTGGAACAGTGGAACATAAACCCAGTGTAGACACACTGGGCTTATGTTCAGTTAATATCTTACCCAAAAAAATAACTTTTTAATTAAGTTTTCAGTCTTTCTAACAACATTAACCTGAATTTTTTGTGAGCATCTACATGATTAGTAAAGTAAATATAGAAAAATATCTGATATTCACTTTGAAACCGCAGAGGATCATATTAGAATAAATGGCGAGAAATCACTTACAAAAACTCAAAGACAAAACTATTCTGGAATGGTCACACAAATACCCCTGTGTCTTTATGGATTAAACCTAATCTACTTTTACAATTAGAATGTTCAGAAAAATATCAATAATAATGGACTCTTCAACAGAGATAGAAAAGACTAATAAAAAAAAAAAAACAAGGCAGTGTGCCAAGTTTCCAATTCTAAAATGAGTAAGAAATGTGGGTTTTTTTTCTACGTACCACTTGTTTTTTTCACCACCAGGCTTCCTCATTTGAGTGTATTGTGTATATGAGACTGCAATCGTTGTGAGTTTCTGTTCCTAAAAAGCAGAAAAATTCCCCAACTTTTGTTTTCCCTTCGGTTTCATCTGCTTGAAAATCCACAGCACTGTCAGGCGCTGCAGAGCACAGGCGTGACGTTAGGTTAACATTAGGGCGTGTGTTTGTTTTGTGCTGCGGCCATGAGCAGAACTTGAATATTTATGTTTGTTTTTTTTCTCCCTCTCCCAACTGTAGTGTGTGCAGATCTGGATCAGTGGTATCTCTGTCCTGCTCAGGTGAGTGAATCAGCCTCAGCCAAACTGTAAACAACCTCCTCTCATAGCAGCGTTGGGTGGAACGTGACAGTTTCGCCCTAACAGGCCCATACACGTTTACGGAAAGCACCTCTGTCTTTGAGTCACATGAAGTTTATGGTCTCTAAAAGTAGATGTACTAACCTGTACTAACAACCTAATAAACAAAAACTATTGTGTTAAAGAAGAAAGAAGATCTGCACAAATAAAAGTTCCTTTTTTTTTTTAAAGGGGGGGGGGTTACTTTTAAATAGATGCACTGAGCTGACAAAGATTGTAAATGTATTACTAACAGCCTAATAAAAACTATTGGGTTAAGTGGAAAGAAGATCTATATAAAAATGAAAATTTCCTTATTTTTTTACACCAATGACTATGGAACAAAAAATTATTTTCTTCACTATTTTTTATTGAATAAGGGAAGTGCATTTAAAAGTGCATGTTTTATCTGCTCTCGTTTTTCCATGTTCCATTCATTTTTATTGCTTAAATTGTTCATGGTTTGTATTTGCTTGTCACTATCATGTTTAAAGGCTGACTACGTTTCCTTTTCCCCCCCCCATTTATAACTTATTCCTATTAATCAAACAATCAACATTGCGTGTTTTACAGATTGTGGAAAGGTGCGCTCTCAGGACCGTATTGTTGGAGGTTCAAACGCTCAAATTGAAGACTGGCCGTGGCAGGTCAGCCTCCAGCAGAATGGTCACCACACCTGCGGGGGCTCGCTTGTGGCACCGCAGTGGGTCGTTACTGCCGCCCACTGTTTTGCCGGGTCAGTGTGGCTTTATTTATTAGTGGCCCATTTATATTGAATTTCTTTGTTATTCAGCGTTACATAACACTTAACACTCAGGATGTAAGCTCATACTTCTTTCCCTGCTCTTTGTTCTGTATTTGCAGCGGTAAAAAGGAGCTCAGCCGTTGGAGGGTGGTGTCAGGCCGCACCTTCATGGGCTCCATGGGAGGCTCCTATGTAGACAAAATTATCCTCAACGGGAACTACAACGCAGGACGGAACGACTATGATATAGCGCTGATACGACTCTACAGCCCCATCACAGTATCAGGTTAGAATTTAATGTGGAACTCATGAGAGAAAACACCACCTTTAGTGGATGGAAATGTATTGGAGCCTGTGCTGTGGTTGAAAATGAAACCTCAGCTCTGATGAAAACAAAGTCATATACAGTCCATGGACTTTACCCCCATCTTCTGGTTATGATATTCAACTGCAAGTGCAATAGCAGCTCACTGGTGTCAAACATGCGGCCCGTGGGCCAAATAACCGTTCCCTCCAAGGGGTCCAGTCTGGCCCCTGGGATAAATTTGTAATATGCAAAAAAAAATTATACTGTGAAGATATTAATCATCAGATGGTGTCAAACTCATTTTAGTTCAGGTTCGATATATACAGACCAATTCAACTTCACGTGGGTCAAACCAATAAAATACCTCATAACCTAGAAATAATGCAAGCTGCAAATGTTGTACTTGCTTGAGTTTATTAAGAAAAAATCTAATTACATAAATTGTTTACATTAGCAAAATATCCTTTCACAAAAACTGAATAACCTGAACAAATATAAATAACCCTCGATGCAGTTCATTTGCCTTGCTGTACTTTAAACTTAGACT
>JAPTHA010000006.1:17047798-17061806 GCA_029814585.1 Gymnapogon annona | reverse complement strand
ACCATAATATGGTATTATCATGTACATAAATATTATCATGTACTTAGTAAAATCAAGTGTAATTTTGCAAAATATATGTTGAATAACATGAACCAATGAGAACCTGAAATGGCTGAAGAGACGTTATGTACAATTATAATAATATTTTATCATGTAATTGGATTTTTTACGCTCTAAAACATAGAAAAATGTTTGAAGTTGACATTATTTCTATATTATTTCACTGCTTCGGCCCACTTCAGATCAAATTTACTTGAATATGGCCCCTGGACTGAAATGAGTTTGACACTCCTGGCCTAAAAGGACAATATGGCCCAGAGGATCTGCGAAATTTAAGCCAAGATTCAGAAAAAGGAAAAAAAAAACGGTTCAATTGACTTTGTTATTGGGATATACAAGATCCTACTGCTCACCTGGGATTCACACAAGAACACACAAGGGTTCACAAAGAATGGTCTAAAAATGGGTGTGAGCTCTTGCCCAATGCTGCTTTAATTGCTACTTATAAATAGCAATATACGCAGATCTTCTCTCAACATGACAAACCTTAAAATGGACTCCCCTCACTCAAGGACATGAGTGAGGTTCCTTGACCTCACTCATTCATGTCAAGGAAGTGAAGTTCCAATTGGCAGACGCTTCACCAAAACGGAATAAGATTACTTTGCAGCAACACATTGAGACAAAGACAAGGGCAAACACTTGTGTAAATATGACAATTTTTTATTAGCTCCTGAATATCAGTGTACAATAAAGGCTAAGGACAAAACCAGAGATGGATTATCAGTGATTTTTAGATTTTTAAAATCAAAATTTTTAGATTTTTGATTTTTTACACTCCACTAATGTTCAACAGTGAGATAGAAGGTGAGTTTTTAGAAGGCAATGCACAAAAGGTTTTCAACTTGAAAGCCAACTAGCCCTTATCTATGAATACAGCAATTTTAGTCATTAGTTATAAACCTTTACTGTCAACATTGGCAAAGTTGAAAGCTGAAGAAACAAACACATGCATTAAAGTCCTTCAAAACCACATATTACCAGTTCAGTCAGAAAACAACAGTGAAAAAACATGAACAAATGGTACTCAAACCACATTTTTATTTCTTTCTTCTCCCACCTTTGAATGGGTTATCCTGTATGGAGGAAACAAAGAAGAAAAAGATTAAAATATTGACAAAAGTGGGAAAATATGCCAAAAAAATACAATGTCTGAATGAGGTTGAAATTATGTAAAAGTTGTAAAAATACAGGACCTGTAGGACTTAGGAGGTGTGAAGTTAACATGTCTTTATGCGAATCAGGCACTCCACTTATTTATGGTCTTGTTTTGTAAAAAGAGGTTGTACCATATTGACTCTGTTTGCATGCACATAAGTATCCCCTATATCGTGAGATTTATGAAAGATGTATCATCTTCATATGGAATGTAACAATCGCATTCTGATTTTGAATAATCCAGATGACCCAGTCTGAAGAATCCTGGATACCATATCCCTCCAGGATAATGCCATGTGTATCCTAGTCCAGTTTCTGACAGTTACAGATGACAATGAAAGCACTTAAATAACAATATAGACAAGGTGGTGTCATTAAAAACATTGTACTACTGATGGGGACAGAGTTTTGCCTTTCAAGAATGAAAAACTCAGATTAGACTGAAAATACCCCCAAAGCTGATGTATCGGGTCTGTAGTGAAACAACTAAACAGATGTTGGTTTTACCACAGAAACAGTTCAAGTCAAGTCAGTGGATTAACATTAAAACCTGCCATTAAACTCCATCATGACGACCCTCTTCAATCAGTAATAGCTGTGTAGCTTTATCCTCTTCCTTGTCCTATGTGGTGACAGTGACATAAAAACGGCTGGAGGACATGTTTATCTTATCTTCCACTATAGATGAGTTACAGTAAGACAAATCCACAGCACGGTGTTGGCTTTCATCTACAATAAACCAGTAATCTCATTCTCAATAGAATAACAAAAATAATGTTAGATTGAATACGTGTATTATGTAACAGGCACCTGTTCACACAGCAGCAGTAATGAGTAACTGGGATTCCAGAACCCATGCAACCACACAAGAATGTGTATACAGATTTCTTTGCGTTCCATGTCAGCATCATATCCCCAGTATGATCAAAACCAGAATGAGTCTCATAACATGGATATCAGGGTTAGCAGTTACATGCTACACGACTCAGGCCTGCGAGGACATTTACACTAAATCAAGTCAAATCACCAAATCAAAGGTTATTTATATAGCACCAAATCACAACAGCAGTCGTCTCAAAGCACTTTACATGCATAGATCAAAATAAAAAAGAAATGGGAAGAAACCCAAAAGAGTCATCCAGGAGCAACACACTAGTGACAATGACGAGGAAAAAATGCCTTTCCTAGGCAGAAAACTCGAGCAGATCCCGACCCCTGGAGGATTGGTCGTCTGCCCAGACCAGTTGGGGTCAAAGGACAGGGAGAAGCAAGAGAGAGAGACTGAAAGAACGAGTGGGAGGGGTGAGTACGGGCCCCGTCTCTCAGCTCCAGACGCAGCACAGCCCCTCATTATCATCTCTGGGACTTTAATCATACATACTGTCTATGTTGTACAAGAATTCAATTGTTGAATTTCTATCTACTCTGTTTTTCTACTCTTTGTATTCTGCTACTGTATCTGAAATTTCCCCTTGTGGGACAATTAAAGGTTAAATCTAATCTAATCAGTGTGCATGTAAACACAGAGTGAGAGATCCCTTACCTCGTCGTCATCATCACTATCATCAAATGTTATTCCTTTAGATGACTGGCTCTGACTCTGGCTGCTGAACTTGGCGAAGGACGAGGATGTTGAGGATGTTCTGAGTTGGCAAACGATGACAAGTTACAAAAAAACTATTTACAAATGTGAAACCAATAACAGTTAAAGACTGCGTGCGCCCTTTTTGTCTCGCAAAAGTACAAGCCTAGTAACCAGAAACAGAATGAACCTACCTGGAGGAAGGACGGGTCGCTTTCATAACTGGCATATCCTCATCGGAGTCTTCTATGGTTATCTGGAGATACATCGAGATGAGATAAAACATTATTTCAGGGCAGTTAATATAACCCATAAACAGTGTGATGTCTTAGTGCATATGACTGTATGTATCATTACTTCATCTGCTGTATGAGATGCTCCAGTCCGAGAGGAGCTCTGTGATGTGGCTTTGAATGCTAAAGAAAGAGAGATGAAGAAGTGAGTGTGAAACACTGTCAGAGGCAAAGCAAGTGCAATAAAGAAACCAATCAGAGTATGAGGTGTGGGATGGAGGGCTAAAATAAGCCTATTTAGGGATATGATTACAAATAAATAAAAAGATTTCACTACTTTAACATTTGTCTTGTCTTGTTGGACTTGACACCAACCTCTCATTAGAATCAGAGTCAGAATCCTATATCGTCACCGTAAACATTGACAACAACATTTACTGTTAAAGTCAGTTTGGCAACTCCACATGACAGCAAGTATAAAAACAGTATAAAAAAATTAGCAAGAAACAGTATAAAATTACAGGTTGAGTATATTGTAGTGCAAAAGGTACAAGAAAGGTGCGGGGCGGGGGATTATTGCTCATGTTACATGATTGCACATGTTGTGTGCGATGCAAACTACAACAAAGGATGTCTCACACTTGTATACCTTGCATGATACTTCTGCTTTGGGTTGTTGCAGAGGTTTTCTGGGAACGTCCACGTCCAGCTGGCTTTGGTTCAGAAGCAGCCGCACCTACGTGAACAAATACACACCTAAGTTTGTATGTATCAGAGTGGACTTCTGCACTTCTCTTAGATCACCACTACAAGGAAGAGAAGTACCAGATTTACCTCTGCCTCTCCCTCGACCGCCCCTCCCTCTGCTCCCTGCTCCCCGGCCTCTTCCTCGTGTTGGAGGAGGCAATGGACTTGACTCTTCATCGGAGTCCATAGCAACGTCACCAAGTTCGTCGGATATGTCCCGGTCAGGTTCGCCGCGCTCCAACCGCTGTGCTTTAGCTCTGTTCATAGCCTGAGAAACACAGGGATTAGATGCAATCTAACAAACACAGCATTAGGGAGGATCTGTGGATTCATGACTCACTTCTTTGATTTCATTCTCCTCCTCAGTGGTGTTCTTTTTAGAGTCTCTGAATAGCCGGACCTGAAATGATAAAAAAAAAATATATCCACATATATATATATATATATATACACTCAACATTAAAGTCATTTGTCCTGATTCTTCTGACACACTAAATGTCTCACCTCCTCATCTATGTCCTTCTCCGTAGTTACGCCTCTTCCCTGGAGGTGTCGCTGTGTCTTCTCCAGCTGATAAGTAATAAGTTCTTCTATGGCACATTTCTCATCTTTGTCCACAAACTCCTGTATGGCCTTTCCCATCCCCTGTTCAGTCAGCAAGGATAGCTGTACTTTCTGCAAAAAAAACAAAACAGACACAGCACCAACAGTCAACTAAAACAAGTGCAACAAATCTTCAACATAAGCTGAGTATGTCCAAATGCAATACCTGTTCAGCTGCTTCAAAGTATTTTTTGACAAGGTCTTCCACCCTAAGTCCTTCAGCAGCTGAGGTTTTTACCAGCTTTCCATAATCCACAGTGACTTCATCTAAAAAAAAAAAACAATGAGTAAAGTAGGTTAAAAAATATATCACATTGGGTTACAATTACATTATCATCTGAAAGAAAATACTGTGCAATTCTATAGACGTTAGTCAGAATCAGACCTTTATTGTCTTTTTGCTCACGCCGTCTAAGAAAGTGAATAAGGTCTTTTGGGTTGGCGACGCGATCTACAAACTTCTGACTGAAGCGAGAAATGCTAAAGGTCTCGAAACCTCCGCTGTAATCCACCTGTGGACAGAAACATGACCTGTGAACATACAGGTTTAGTACCAATGTGTGAATGCACGCTCTCGATGTAGAGGTCTTACCCTGATGCGGATCAGAGGTTTCTCTGGTATGATTGGACACCCCAGCCTTTCTCTTTCAGCCTCTTGGAGCATCTCAGTGACCTACAGTATGAAACATGGAAAACAACATTATAGAAGGGATAAATGATTAATGAAGATACTGAACTAAAGGGCATCGGTGGCTCCATGTGTTACCTTTGCATGGCATAAGTCCTCCACCTTCTTTGTGACGTGGGGTGTATCGGGTGTGAAAAGGTCCTGGTAATCAGCCAAGACAACATCCTGGATGAGGAATTGACGTACAGTCTGGAGCGGAATCTTCTGGAGGTTCATCTTGCGCCCTTTGACCTTCAGCAGCCCAATGTGCCTGAAAGAGACCAGTTTAGATACACCAACTCACTGAGAAAATGTGTTATGAAGCTGTACATCTATGTGTGTGTACGTACTTCTTGGTAGCTTCTCCAGGGGACAGAGATGTTGCTACAGAGCTGCCGGGCTGTGTCACATAGAAGAGCTGCTGCTCGTTTCTGGATGGTGCTATCAAACACTCATGCTCATGACCCCACACCACAAGGTCAAGAAAGTCATCCAGAAACTGTTCAGGAATGTAGTTTGTGGGCCCATGCTTACTCCTAGGATAAACAAGAATTAAATGCTTAATCACTGAGCTGGTAAATTACACAAAGTCAAAATGTCAAATTCACAAATTTCTCAATACTCAAATATCAAATTTCACAATAATCTCATCTTATCCTATCTTATCTCCCCATATTTAAGCACAAACCTGTTCTGGTGGATGGTGAACAGGTTAAACCACTCATCTTGGTCTTCTTTGGGACGAAGCATTGTCACCTGGTTGTTGACAAACATCCTGTACAAGCGTTCATCAGGAATAGAACCTGGACCAAGACACACATGTGTATTAACAGGTGCAAAACAGCTTTTGGAAGAGATTCACCTGAAAATTACAAAACATTGACCTACCAAGACCATACAAGGCCAGTTTGGTGTTGCCTTTCTGCATGAGAATGGGACTAATCTCAATGCTTTCCACTGACTGGGAGTGACCAAAGTGGTTGACAAGACCAGAGGCACTGAGCAGATCCAATGCACATAACCCCTCAGACTTAAAAAGAAATACACAATAACTCACAGATATGTATACATGTCCTGGTCCTCAATTCGTGTAGTTTTGTATTTGAGTTTCTGCTTTGACTCACCCCTGTTGGATCATCATGGTTACCATGAATGCTGAACACAGGAATAGAGATGTTCAGGTTTTCATCCTGATAGTTAACCCAGGGAAACCTTATAACAGAGACAGAGACAGTTAAACAGTAAACAAACATGACTGAAGAATACTATTTCAGTTGCATGTTAATACTGACTGGGTGGTATTGAAGTTAACGGTCTGGTCACTGAGGATGTTGAATTGTATCGGTGTGTCTCCCATGCAGTACTGCCTAAGCTTTGTGATACAGGAGTGAAGGCAGCGGCGGGATGGTTTATTCTCATGGAACAAATCACCACCCAGCAGAATGAAATCTACCTGCAAATAAAGCAAAATAGAATTAACAAGGCAAAAATACAGGTCAAATATATTTAAGTTATACTGACACCTATATATACCTGATTTGACTTGGCACACTTCAGAATCTCATCAAATGTGTTATAAGAATCACTTCCACGGATGGCATCTTTCTCGAGGTAACCGAGGTGGACATCTGTAGCGATCAGGATTTTAAAGGTATCCTCATTGTCCCTACAAATACAGCACACAAAACAATCCACCGTACAAAACGATTTCAGCTCAAACACTGGAAATTGTGGCAAGATGTGCACCGCCTGCATTTGACACTATTCATTATATCCTGAGCAACTTCATCATCATTCATTCATTCTTGATCAACTTCATATCATAGCTAATCAGTTAACTCAAGACAAAAGTTTCAGTAAAAGTAGAATAAACTCACGAGGTGCTTTCCTTGGACATGGTGGTGTCGAATGAGATGTGTTTACAAATGACAGATGGCCAAAATATGGATTTCTCTGCAGAAAAATAGAAAGTATAAATGACATTTAAGCCTAATATCACATGCGTTGCACAGACGATCACGGGAGAAGAGTAACCTACAAATACTTTGACAGGAATGTTGTTTTTTTCCACTAATGTACTTTGCCAGAATGTTAACCTCGTGTTGATTAAAGTTATGAGACAGTGCCAGATAGGATCTTCATGGGTGTACCTACCAGTGCATACACCGCGTTACACTGTGCTACTGCTAACTAACACCCTGCGTCATAACGCTCTAGTAAAGCAATAGCTATCAGTAGCTTGTGTTAGTACTCAGTTAATCTGCGAGTTAGCTTCCGTTTATGCTAAAACCCCATGGTGCAACTCATGGATATCTACGATAATAGAGACACAACCGAAACTTACTCCTACATATTGAATCTATTGACCATTGTTGACGTTATAATACTTTTCTCATGCATGTGACATACTATAACATTTAGAAAACATATTTTAACTCCACCTGCTCTCTCGTCTCGGAACCATGCCCAGCCAGAAGTGGTAAACTTGTAATAAGAAATCCCGGCAAGTCTTGGAAACGTCTCCCCGCCCCTCACTAAGGATTTAGGGGTATTGTAGTTTGTAGCTCCGTTCTGACCTTCTCCGTTTAGCGGATAAAAACTACACTTCCGGCGAGGAAGTGGTGTACGTTGGGTTGATGTACCAAGAGGAACCGAGCGCGTTGTCTCGCTAGCGCTGTACCCGGCCCCGCTCCTCCGACTCCTCCTTACGGAACAGCCTCTAATTAATATTATTCCAACCCCTAGAAGACCCAGGATTGCGAGGTTTGTCAAATGATTATTTTCTTTTGATTCAACCGTTGATAGTAGCTTACCTTAACGTGCTCGCAGGCAGTTGCGATTAAAGTCCTAGACATTATTATTATATATATATATATAAATATATTACCGATTTGTAAAACCTATATTGGGCTGCTCGGTTTATTTTAACTCCCGGGTTCTGCTCCTGCGGGTGGATTTGCTTGCATTTCAATGGACACTCTGTCAACAACAGCTGCTGATGCGACGCGGGACAAGGTAGATCTATTAGATGTTGAATAATGTAGCTGAAAAGAACAAATGAAAGTAGTCCAGCTTCGTCCAGAGTTGGCGGGACTACACAGAGTGGTACTTAGCAGCAGTTGCTACAACTCACAATTGCTGAAGTTGCAGACTTAGACAAACAGATCAATAGGAGTGCTTTACTGTTGTATATGTGATGTTGGGGACATTCAAATGTTGAATTGCATCATCAGGTTTACGGAAATATTTGTATACTTCTGTTTTGCTCATCTTTTCCAACATAATATTTTTGCTTTTGTATCCTCCTGGATCCCTGTCAGATACTATAGATGTTGTTCAACATGCCACTGTGCTTTTCTGCAGGAGGTCTGTCCACAACCTGCACCCAGTGTGGTAGTGTCTGATAGTATGTCATCTTACCAAGACTATCCTGCACACCGTCCTTTCGTTAACACACTTGTGCATCATACTCCCACAACACGCACACGTCAGTCCTATGGGTCATTATTGCCAAGTAAGGCATTGCCAGAGACCAACAGTCCAGGTAATTTTAACATATGCATTTGTGTGCATGTGTTTCTTTCTGTCATAAAGTTTCCACTCTGGTATGGTGGTGTTGCACAGCTCCATGGTTACCGCATGTGCAACATGATGCCGTACTACTGGATCGTCTCAGTTCCACTCACATCTATTCATTCTTTCACACTATCCTCTCTAAGGTATCCTGTCTACTTAGCTGTTTACTTCTATGTTATCTCACTTTAAACTGCCATAAAATATATCGGGTATTCGTCAATATGTCCACATGCCTTTTGATTCTCATTTATGTTCTCTTCCACAACATACATGTAGCGATTCTGTCGGCCTTAAGAAACCTCCAGGAGAAGATCAGGAAGTTGGAGTTGGAAAAAGCAGCCAGAGGGTCAAGTTTGCTTACGAAGGGGAAAGATGTATCAAACGCACATATTCAGGGTGATGGAGTCACACACGGACTTAAAAGCAATGAGACAAGTGACAAGTCCAGTTGCAATCAAGGCAAGTGTTTCAATAGATATCTCAGAACTGTATACTGAAATGCGTGTCCATTCCCTTGCACCTTGGTTTTATTCCATCACTGTCTTATGTCTGTTGCTGTGACGATGCAGCCTTAGTCACTCACTTGGCAGCTGCGGAATCTCGATGCATGAAGCTGGAACTACAGCTGGACCACATGAGGAGAATGCTGCGCAGCACCAAGGCTGAGAGGAGCAGCTTCCTCAAACAGCAGGTCCATTCACTGTATCATAGCGTCATAAGCTTTCATTGATTGTGTGATGTATGATGCACGGTTGGACTGAATGTGTGTATTTCTACACCTTCAGGTTGCCATGGAGACATCCAAGTCAGCTGACCATAGGAAAGACGCACCGTCTGACCTCGCCCATTTGGAAAAGTTGGATCGGCTGGAGCAGGAGTATCTCAGGCTAACACACACTCAGAATAATGCAGAGGTTACACATCCTTGTAATCTATATGGAGGATATAACTGTTTTCATTTACTGCACTGCGCAAAAGTCTTAGGCAGCCTTTAGCTTTTTTGTTTTTGGCAGGTTGTACCAATTGTGTTTTTTTTTATTTCTAGTAAGAAATATGTCGACAAATAACACTGTAGAAGGTATATAAATCAAAGATAATTAAATATTTCAGATAAAGATCCGTGATCTGGAGTTAAAACTGCAAGAGGAGGAGCACCAAAGAAAACTGGTCCAGGACAAGGCCAACCTGGTAAATAGGCCACCTTTTTTTCCATGCACAAAGGGTGTGATGCCAACATTAAAATGCAAACAAACACGTGTCATTCCTCTGTGCAGCTCCAGGTGAGTTTGGAGACCAACAGGATCCTGCTGCAATCAGTTTCACCCCGTCTGTCCAGCAGGCAATATAAAGACAAGAAGTCCAGCTCAAAGGTAAAGACGCCAGCTCTGTACTTATGGAGTTTGATATCTGCTTGATTTACTGTGTTTCAGTCTCTGTTTCCATCTAACACAAATGAATTGTTTAGCTAATTTTACAAGAGATTCAAAGTATGACTTTAACTTGGGGCAGCTGTGGCTCAGTTGGTAGAGTGGATCGTCCAATGGCTGAAGAGTTGGTAGTTTGAATGCTGGCTCTGACTGTCCACACATCAAAGTGTCCTTGGGCAAGACACCGAACCCTGAATTGCTCCCAGTGGAGGCTGGCAGGGCCTTGCATGGCAGCAGCCACCCACTGGTTTATGTGTTTGTGCGCGTTGTGTGCACGTGTGTGTATGTGTTAATGTGAGGCTTTGTAAAGCACTTGGGGTACCATAAATGTATGTAAAAGCACTATATAAGTGCAGTCCGTTTACCATTTGTGATTAGGAAATAAAGTAGCATTAAATTTCATACATTACACAAGTTAATAGAAAGATATACCGTATGTAAGTTTAATCACCTTAAAAAATTATATTTCATTCAGTGATAACCGGTTTGATCATATTATATCACAATTAGTGCAATATTGGAGAAACTAATTTCCCATGATGCCTTTTGTTATGTTTCTTTTACTTGGACACTCTCTGGAGCACAATTACAAACTCAACATTGTAAGTCAGACATCTTGTATTTTTTTCTGTAACAGACAACCCCCCAACAGTTTTTTAATAAATAAGATTTGTGCTTTATCACAGCAAGTGCCCTCATATCAAGCAATGCTACAAGGTCAGTTTACATAATGGATGGCACATCATGTATGTGTGGAAAAGCACAATATAAGTGCAGCCCATTTACCATTTTTGATTGGAAAAAAAAAATAGCAATAAATTTCATACATTACTCACTGTGGTGCCCCCGTAAGGCAAAAGCCCTCGAAAGTTTTTACTCTACAAAGGAAAGAAATCAATACAACCAATTTTACTTATATTTTGTTGAATGTAATTGTCTTGTTTTTTTGTTTTTTTTTGTACTTTGCAGAAATCTTCACCACAGCAGATGTCTTGCACAGAGCCCCACTATAAGCTGTGTCTCAGAGATGTACCGTTTGTGGCTGGAAAGGTAGCGTGAACATGCTTTGTGAACACATTATTTGTATTCCATGTTCTTTTTTTGTTGTTCAGTTCTAACCACTCTTTCCCTTCTCATTTACAGTCGGTAGGATGCAGCCACTCAGTCAGTGCAAACGTTCAGTCAGTTTTATCTCTCCTGAAGCAACACCAGCCACGTTTGTGCAGCAGTCATGTCCTTTGTAAAAACTCAGACAGTCCTGAGACCAGCAGCCGTAGTCATTCCAGTTCCTCCTCTTCCTCCTCCAGTGATGAGGAGCTGTCTGATGTGCTGCAAGCGCTACACGAGGAACTGCGACTCTTGAGCTTGTAAGTGTAGAGGCATCTCAGTTCCATTAAATGTTATTCCACAGGTTAACTATTAAGTGGCATTCTGTGTGTGTGTTGCAGGGAACAGGATGAGCTGAGGAGGCAAATGGAGGACAGTGTTTCGGGGCAGGAAAGAAATGCAATTCAGAGACAGCAAGAGAGGCTGCTACTGAAAATGGAGAGGAAAGGAGAACAGATCAGTAAGGTCTACAGACACAGAGCACAGGTAAGAAGTGGATCACACACATGTACACAGAAACCACTGCGGGGGTGCACGGGTTCGAGATGTGCTCTTTTTAATGCGACTCTGTATTCATGCGTGCTGTAATACATTTGTCCAGCAATCTCCACCAAAGCAATGCAATGGTATGTCTATTGTATTTGAAAATTGCTAATATCTCCTAAAATATTGGTCCTATCAACTTGCCATTTATGCAAATCTGTTCCTTGACTAAACATATACAAGTGTGGCAAATGGCAGCAGTCAGTTCTTTCTGGAATTTGCGTGAATCCCCATGCGCGCGCGCGCACACACACACACACACACAGGCCACTTGACTTTTATAATGTAGATAGCTTTATTTTACGTGTCTGTGTTTCCTATTCATAATTCCTTACTTTCTTTTTAGATGAAGAAGTTATGGAAAGAAAGAAATACAAGACGACACAGGAAGAATGAGGTAAGAGTTACTACTACTACAGTGTCCACAAGAGGTCACTGTGCAGCACCTGGCAGGCTTAAACCAGGAGAGAGAAGCAAGAGAAACCTGCGGCTGCTCAGGGACATGAAAGCTCTGCAGACCTCCTTACAGACCTGAAACATACCTGCTCACCAACTCTGGTATTGTTCTCATGTTATTGGTGCTACATATTTACTTATGATCGCTAAATGACCAAAACAGTTTAATGTTTCATTAAAAGCAATAATGTATAAAGCTGTCTCCCTGTAATTGTGCTATTATGTGCTGTTGTGTTTCTCACGATCAGTGTTTCTTTAAACTACCGGTAGTCTCAAGAGTGCTTTAACAAACCCGTGGTCTCGACTTTACACGGTCTTATCGAGGACGAGGGATTTCATGTGACAGTAGTTAAGACCATGAAAAGGAAATGTTTCCAACATTTGTTTTACATGTAGATTTAGCTTACACAACTTGGAAGAAAATAGTTATTTAAAAAAGTTTTTAAGGTTTAATCATCTGAAAGAATCTTTTTAATTTAGTAATAACCGGTTTGATCACAATAGAGCGCAGTTAGTGCAATATTGGAGAAACTCATTTCCCATGATGCCTTTTACTGTGTTTATTTAACTTCAACACTATCTCTAGAGCACAAACTCGATATTTTAAGTCAGACATCTCTTATCTTTATCTCTAACAAACAATCCACAACAGTTTTTTAATAAGTAAGATTTGAGCGTTATCACAGCAAGTGCCTCCATATCAAGTGAAGCTACAGAGTCAGTTTACATAATGGATGGCACCAAAAAGCAATGAGTAAAACATTCCACATACTGTACACTGTATTAAATCCTACTGTAGTTTGACTTCCGTTAGGTTCATTACCAGCAGAGGGTGTAAAGGTCTCCTGTATGGAGTGCAGTTCTGTATTTGGAAATTGCCCAGAAAATAATGATGTACAAATAATGATGCTTGTTTTGGTGCCAGATTCAAAGCTGTGTGTTGCTTGACATTTACAGATTTGTGACGCTCCTTAAATGTACGCAGTGGCTTATTTTTGTTTTGTATCTAAACAAAATCCAGTGATCATATCCTGTGTGATCTGATTATTTCTCTGATGTCACCAGGTGTGTGTGTATATTTCTCTGAAAATCTGCTTATGGAGTTTGTGCATTTTATAAAAACCATGTGTATTTTTGGACAAAATGCTTCCATTTCTGAATTAAAGTATTTATGTGGTACGTATTATTTGTTTTGTCCTCATTTTAACGACATAAATATGAGTCCATGTGTTGTCAAGCAGGTTTTGCACCAGTTTCTCTTTTTCATTATTTTACACTGATCCATCCTCAAGTATACCGCGATATTTGAGTCAGGCTTGTTGACAGACTTGTCTTATCTGCTGTCTCCAATCCTAGGGTCCTGCCTTAAATAACACAAAGATTAAATAAGACTTTGGTTCCGTCATATATAGGTATTAAATGACACTTTAAGGGCTGCACACACAGTTATGCATAGAAAATAGAGGAGGAGAAGAAGAGGATCAATAAACTGGTGTGGAGGTCTAGCTCTGTACTGGGATGCCCTCTGGAGTGTGTGGTGGTGGTGGGTGAGAGGAGGAAGTAGGCAAAGCTGACATCCATAATGGACAACCCCCATCACCCCCTGCATGAGCCTGTGGATGCGATGAGCAGCTCCTTCAGTCAGAGTCTGAAACACCACTTCCACAGAACATTCATCCCAACAGCAGTTAGACTGTACAACACACCGTAGATCTGTCATTTTAACCCAACTTGTCTCTTAATATACACTTCTTCACACTTTAGGTGTGTATGTATATGTGGATGCATAAGTATGCATGCATGTTTATGTAGTGTGTACAGGTATGAATACGTGTGTATGTATGTAGGA
>JAPTHA010000006.1:17005010-17015867 GCA_029814585.1 Gymnapogon annona | reverse complement strand
CAGTTACTCAGTAGATGTCCAGGGGATAAAGTAGCTCAGTGAAGCAAGGCAGTCATGATTACAGGTGAGGCAGGCAATGTGTCAGTGATGTAACACTTCAGACATGACATGGTTTTTTTTCTGTGTGATGTCATAGCTCTACCCTTCTGTCTCACATTTATCTCCCGGTTATGATTCGTGATACTTGTCTTTTCACTTCTCACTGATATCCTCACCTCATCGTAGAAGTCGGGGTTCTGAGAGTGATGCAGCACTGTAGAACAGGAAGCTGTGGTGAAAACTGGACCTCCCGGCTTTCCGTAGATGCACTGGAAACAACAGCAAGAGAAACAAAAGAAATATAAGAGGTTTCAGGTTGCTTTCCATGCAGAAAGGCAATAAGCAAAGTCATATGAAATCCAGTAAATGACTCATTAGCGTGTTTCTTGGATTGTACCTTCAAAGGTTTGGCAACTTCTTCGTCTGAGCTGCGGAACTCCACATACACTGCAAGATTACGAGCCTGCGAAACAAGAGAAGCATTGTAACATCTAATGTGCCACATACCAAAAGCACAGAGCAAATTAAAACATATCAAGTATAGAAATAAACAAAACTGAAAGTAATTGTACTGATATTAGAGGCTTTGTAAACTTGAGTGCATAATTTTCTCAAATCAAAGCCCATACCTTGGCAAAACTCTTCTGGCTGTCGTACTTGAGGTGTTTAGGGTAGACATAGATGTGGTTTTTGTAGACGCGGTGTGGCACGGTGAATTTGGTGGTATCCTGCACAAACTCTTCTACCTCCACTGTCGGCTGGTGTTTGCCGAGGTCTTCAAAGGGCTTCACTGGCACATAGGAGGAGGTGACGCAGTCTAAAAAAAATAAACACAGAGGAGGATTAAAAATATAACAGAGCATAAAGAAACAGGGCACGATTTAACACAGATAAAGGAGGTGTCTTACTAGGATGCTCCATTGGGACATAGTCTACTCCGATATCTAGGGTCCCGGGAATAGTCTGCAGTTTGCTGGTCTTTTCAGCCCTGCACAGAGAAATATAATGTTGTAAAAAAAAGTTGACCTGTTCAGTCAATGATGTGCTAGTAATAAAGAAAATACAGTTTATTTTTACCTCCTGTATTCAGTCACCAGCTTTATCAGGTCATCTGTGCAAATCTTGTTGCTCTCCTGTTTGAAGAGAGGCGAAAAACGAGACTCTCGATCCAGAGCCCCGTGGCTGTCCTTAAAGACCGATCTGAAAATAGAGAGAAAGACCTTAAAGCTACTGAAGATGAAAGGGTAATGAAACAGTAAATCCTGTGAAGATGACGGTGGCACTGACCTGACAGCCCAGGCAAACGGCATACGGTACTTTCCCAGTTTACTGCAGAACTGTTTGTTGGACTTTAAAATTTTCTGTACAATCTGTGCAAAAAAAAAAAAATTTAGAGTGTGGCCTGCTAGCAGACAGCATCTATGCTTGAAGTCAGTGGGATGCCCTAATTTCAAACAGGGCAACAAATAGTGACAGTCCAAATCAAAGCTTGTTTAATACAGCAACCCTGGCAGCAAGTCAAATGTTTGGTGATTCATTTAGCCTTTAAACACAGACCAAATGGAGCACCGGTGATGGGGAAGCCAGGAAACATCTTGGATAGGATCTCGGAAAAACCTCATTTCTACACTATTTGACCCAGCTGGAATTCAGCGATGAAGATAAACCCTGTCCTTACAGGAAAACCATTTTATAAATGTCATGCCTTAAACCGTTGGACCAGATGGAGCCATTTCCTTTACAATAGAAGCCTGAACATTGGGTTTTACAAATCATTTTACCAGCTCACTCCACCAAATATATATAGAAACAATATAATAGCTTTAGCTCTGGCTGCTTGTTGATGATACATCCATTACAAAATAATAAGCAGTTATCAAAAATTGCAAATGTTTATATGAATAGGTCAAAAAATAAAATGATAGATATTAAAAAGTATGATTATAATGGAAATAGCTAAATAAAAGCTACTTGTGCAATGACCAGTGGAAAACAAAATAAGAACAAATCAAATCCATTTAGTTTTCATTTTAAATCATTTACTCTATGGTTTTGCTTTTGATTTAGTGCCAGTTCTAAATATCAAATGGTGAATAATGTTGACAGCTCACAGTTTTCTACAACCAAGTCTTAGTACAAAGCACAACCTGTAATAAACAACAGTTTTATTCATCACAGTTGATGTCATGCATTCTTTCACCTTGTACAAACGAAGACTTTTCTCATAACACACACACCCAAAAAACAACACATAAAGTAAATAAGAACCAACTAATCAATAGCTAAAAAAATGTAGAACAAGTAATCAATATTATAAGGCTATAATAATTCTGCTGTAAAAAATGCAACAATGACAGAAAGCCTTCCTGACCTTGCTGGAGTCTGTGTTCTTGATGTAAGGTTCTGTCCCACATGCAATATTTCCCATCAGCACCTTTTCCACTCTGGCCACCATCACTATGTCTGTGTGGGGGTTGGTCACTGAAAAGATGGCCTGGAGAAACAACACTGAAGAGTCACCCTACAATAATAATTTCAGACCGAAGTGTATATTTCTTTTGCTCCACTTGTACCTGTTTAGGGAAACACAGCCAGTGGTCCAGATCCACACTCAGATAACAATCTCCCGCCTTCCTCTCTGCTGGAGAACATAAGCCATTCTCCTGTCCTCCGAGCCCCGTCCCTGGACCGCCTACCCCGTTACTGCAGCCTCCCAGCATCTGACGCACTGCCTCGTGGTTGAGGTCTACGTGGAAGTCGGCAGATACCTTTCTCCCTTCTCTCACATCCAGCAGAGCCAGAGACACGAAAAAGGGCTCAATCTAGTGGAAGAAAGAAAAAAAAAAAGTACCTTTACTCAGCAAGACGGCCACTTTCAGATCATTCATTAGCACCCTTTCTGTACTGCTTTTAATGAATAACAAAAGGCTAATCTAAATTTCACAAGAAAGGCAGCCTACGAAATCCCACGCTGGTATAATCATGCGATAAAAATCCTTTCGGGAACTAAATACTGTATGTGTGTTACAAAGTCGAGTGCCATCGTCATTACAGAGAAAGTGAGGCAAAATTTAAAGTGTCTTTGGAGGTGGAATACAAAAAAAAAACGCTGTTCCTCACATTAGTGACTGGTCCCGTTTCATTCTCGCTGATGCAGCCCTGCAGCATGAGGTTCAGCGACCTGCAGGTTACCATGAACCTTCTGCCCAGCTTGTCCTCAAATGGACGCACAGAGGTGTTGTCAGCCGACGGATGCTCTGTCCGTGGACTCCTTAAGACCTGCAGGTGGCAACAAACACAGGGTTATTTACATCAGAAATCCCACATCAGGGAACAATGCATGCAGACATTTGCATTAAATCTAAATATTAAATATTAAATGTGGTGTGAACTCATAAATAACATCGCATACCGGGGTATCGGGGTCAAGCGAGAACAGATTCAACCTCTCTTCTCTCCTGGCAGAGCGAATCCCCTCATCTGTCTCTGCGATATACTGCAGAAGAAATGAGGCATGGTGCATAATGTGACACTTATGTTTGCATTCAACTCTTTTTTTCCTGTCTCCTTTTGATTATTGGCACATGCTACTGCCACCAAACAGATGAAAGAGAACACAATAGATGAGATCATAATTATGAACATGGCTTATATATAAATGTCTGTTCTGATGCACATAATAGTAGTGCATCAGTGTATTGGGTATTTTAAATTAGGAGCTGCTGATCAAAATGTTCCACATAAACTTTAGGTCAAAAAACTAACTAACTTCTAAAGAGACATACTTATGTTGCATTTGCAATCATTGTCAACTGTAACAATAGCTATTACAATAAATGATAACAGGCAGAATTCTTGCCCAAAAACATAAAACAAAATAAGAGTAGAGACTGTAGCGAACCTTTGCCAATTCAGGATTAATGCCGTTCTCTGCAGTGTCTTCGTTCTCCTGCAAACAGCAGTCACTCAACGACAAATCAAATACATCTGGAGAGAGAACAGATATCATCAAGACTCCAAGGAAGGAATTCTGTTTAAGAACAAAGACTACCAACATAAAGCTGATGGTAAAGGCCATCTATACAGTATTTTTTTCCCCACAAAGATCAAAGGTCACACATCATCATCCGCAGTAGTGCTCTCAATATAGACTAACCACAGTAAGCTGACATATTCATCTGAGAATAAAACATGACTTAGAGCATGTGGCCTTTATGAATAATATGGTGGGCAGATTTCTGCAGAAATATAACATTCATGTGCCAGGAGCAATTTTTCCAAAGAGCCACAGTGAGTGAAATGTCTCATTAATGGTAGGTCATCATATACAAGTGGCCTGATTTAGACCCACACTAACCGACCACACAGACATGACAGCTGAACCTATGACATCATATCATCATTGTTTGCTGGGCTGGTGCTCAGCACTCCATCAGTGTGTGTTATGTTACAGGCAGAGGTCTGTGCCCAGGCTTGATTACGGCCAGCACATCAGCTCCAGCATCCTGGCTTCAGCTCCCATATAAACTTTTCAATGACTAAGTATGATGTACTAAATCAAGGCGGAGTTCCTGCTTGTCGTCAGGTCTCATTTCCTGCTGGGAAAGTCAGGGACTGAGCCTCAAACCAGAAGAAATTACCAATCAGCGCTGCAGTTAGATGTTACTTAAATGCATGTAGTCAGACATGGAAGATTACAATTTTGCTGATACTCCGTATAGATTTTTTCCTCTCTTAAGGGATGGAACCAACTTTGGGAATCATGTTAAAACGTTCCTATGATTTTCTCTCTTTACACATTAAGAGGGAAAACTCTTAATGTTTGTTCTTTTCTCATCTCTCCCTCCAGCCATATTCCTTTTCCTCCCTTTTTCTAAATCTGCCATAGGTAAACCTAACATTTCCTTTAAAATACAGAAGCCAAGCCGGTCTCACCCTGGCGATGGTCCGTGAGGTCCAGACTTTTGCGGTCTGGAACCGGTCCTTCAGGAGGGCTGATCTGTAAAATGCGGGTCAACGTGCTGATCCACTCCTCCATGTCCTGCTCGCTCTCCGCGGCCAGCACGAAGTAGGTCACCTCATTCATTTTCAGTTCAAAGGCATGCTTCCTTAGACGGTTGTTCTTTAGGAGAGATTACAAATAAATAAAACAATGTGATTAAACAACTACAACAGATATTGGCCCAGACTTGTACCCATTTGTCTCACCTATACGTGACATTGTGTAGAAATGCTGAATATAAGTGATAAATAATGGACGGATGGTGAGGTTCAGGCTCTTTTGAAGTGAATGAAACAACTGATCCTGATTTGAATACATTTGCGAGGACTTTGGGGTGTGGTAGAAACACAAACCACACAAATTACTAGGAACTGTTTTACCTAGGTGTGGGGCATTGTCATGTGCCCACTTTTGGATGTCATCTGCCATAAAACTGTGAAAAATAAGTTTTATCTGAAAATCGATATTTTCATGATGAAATTGATAGTGACATATATTCAAAAGTACATGTCACTATCAGTGTACTTATTCTTCACAGTTTTAGGGCAATCACCCAGGATGACATCCAAAAGTGGGCATGTGACAATGACCTGTGTACATTTATCTGGAAATATAAGTTCCTGGAAATTCATTCATTCATCTTCCAAACCCGCTATATCCTTTGCAGGGTCACGGGGGTCACTGGAGCCTATACCAGCTACTAAAGGTCGAAGGCGGGGGGGACCCTGGACAAGTCACCAATTCATCTCAGGGTCATCATTCACACACATTCATACACCAGTGTGGGGACACAGGTAAAGTGAGTGAAGTGAAATGTTGCTGAAAAAGTGGCTAATCTGTACAACGTATAGCAAAAAAAACTAGATGGTGCATGTGTAGCTACTTTCTAACAAATGTGTCTGGACAAGGTTTAAGAGTGTGTGCTAAATTTCTACCTATCTATCTAAATACATTCACCAATCTAACATTGTGATTTTGTACTCACCTGCACCACACCTGTGCATGAGTCAAGGAAGATGCAACCTTTCGGCTCTTTTGATATCTTTTCATCTTTGTAGAAGTTCATGATGTAGGAGTTGTCCGTTAATTGCGTCAACTGGAAATACCTCCTCTTGAACGACTAGACAGATAAGATGTAAAGATAAAACACAGAAACCACACTGAAGGGGGAGGATATGCAACACTATGTAATGACTAAAAACACACTTTGAATTTTCACTTAATATGAACTGATGGAGTTCTAGTCATGTGCTGCCGTATTACTCATTGACAAAAGTCACAAAGGCAAAGTTCACCCGACATCTACAGTATGTGTGCAGGTGACACAACACCGACAGCGTGGGTGTGGATGCGGAGTTGTGTGACATCCCCTTACCCGAACAGTGATGCTATTGTTGACAGTGCTGTTAAAGTTCCCCTTGTACAGCCAACCTGACCGAAACACACCGATGCCTCCTCCTCCTCCACCGCCGCCACCTCCTCCTCCCCCACCTCCTTTGGATGAAGACAAGGAGGTGGTGTCCTGTAAACACAAATACGGTCAGTTATAGTTCCTCGAAGTCTCCATTGAACCATCGGAAATATGAGAGCAGATGATCGGTAGAGAAGAGGAAACGTTCTAGACCGTTGCATATTATACGTGGGCAATTTTCAGACAAATTATACACACATAAACAGTGTCCTGCTGAACTGTAATCAGCTAACTGCTTTTGTTGAGTATTTTCTAACAGCTTTAAGGCTACGATAAATCAATTTCTACAAGAGGTCCAGGATGTATCCAGTGTGTAATTCGTTCATACTAAAAGCATTTGCTTTTTTTTTTACTAACCTCATCCTTGTCCATGTCCTCGTGGTCAATCTCAAAAGAATGGGATGGCAGCTTCTCTGCTTTGTACAGCTTTCTATAAAGCATTGAGAAGAGAAATATTGGAGGAAAAAAATGTGACAAAAAAAGTGAAATACAGGAATAGAAAGGGACGATGATTTCAAGAATTTAATTAATCCACTCCATTTATATCTGGTGCAAATGAGGGTGGGTGGCTGACTCGGCTCCATCGCTCTGTCAAAAGTCAACAATAGGTGACCATCACAAGATCTCGCTTGACTGACTTCACAGGCTGAGACGTCTTTGTGTGAGAGCCATGTGATGAAATGCCTTTGTGTGTGTGCTGTGAGCTGCAGAAAACTAGGCTGCAGTTTGTAGGGGGGGCACTGCAGCCACCCTCTACTTTAAGTCTCACAGTTGTAAAAATTTCCTGGAAAAACAATGTCTATTTAGTAAATTGTTGGTGATTCTGGATGAGCCACTAACACAGGATTGTTAATAATGCATAAAAGGAATGTGACAAATCCGTGCTTTAGAACTATCCTCAAGGATAAGATGTCAAATAAATTCCTGAACCTGTGTCTGTCCTGACATGATTTAGGCAAAACTTGTTTTTGAGCTGCGTCTTACTTTAAACTCATCTTGGATGTCGGTCCTTAGGTCATGTGAACTGACTAAAAAGAACACAGTGGCAACCCATGGGACAGAAGGAGGACATTCCTGTGGTTGTGAGCAGGGCTGATCTGGGTCAATCTCACTGGGACTGACGGAGCTCTGGATGACAGACTGACTGTTTGTCTGGATGACGGACATCCTGATTTAAATGAATGACTGACTGTTGAAGAGCGAGTGTCGGATGAGAAAATGTTTTAAGAAAGACGGAAAGAAAGTTGGTGTATATTTGAGTTGGACGTTTCCTGTCATTCTGCACCAACTACCATCTTGTGCTGGTTAATGACCTCCTACCTAATAAGCATTCTGCGGTCACTTTTGATGTGTACGGCTGCTTCTGTTTCAGTGAGGAAAAAGCCTGAGCGCACCACAAACAAACCTGTTTGCATTTGAATCATAGCAGAACAAATAAACTTTGGAATAGTAACAAAAGTACAATCAGGCCGTAATTATCATTTCACTAGGACAGCTCACGGTGGCATAATTTAATACAGAAAGAAACATCTAGAGTTTGGCTTCTTGGCTTCAGGATCCTCACTGTAGATATTTTAACATATAGGTCCTGGGGTGAATAACTAACCCTGAAACCTTCAGGTGGATGCAGCCTGATGCACTACGTGAAGGGGATCTGCTCCAATTCAATGCTGATTTCCATGCCTTCGTGTACCCCAAAAAAAATCATTACGATTCCCAAAAGTCCTGCCAAATCTTAATCCCTTAACATTAAACTCTCACCTGTAGCCACTGCGATCATGTTGTGATCAAGTCTTACCTGGGCAGCAGGCGGTAGTCTCCAGCGTAGTCGTCATACTTGAACTGGACCACATTCAGTTCAGAGTTGTAATACTTACAGGCCTAGAGAGACAGGGTGGGAGGCACTCTTTATTTATTGAAATATTTCAAAGTGGGATAATTATTGGATATGATCATCCTTTCAAAATAATGCCCACTGTAGGAAACCTTGATCTCTGGCCGATGAAATGTTTTTAGATGATGAGAAAGCTCCACGTTAGTTAATGTACAGTCAAGACATATGCAGCCTATAGGGCTCGTTGCTGATTCATGAGCTGGGATTTGGCATTAGATTATTTAAATAAGAAAATTAACTGATTTAAGACTGTAACCTCAAGGGCTCTGCAAAAAAAAATAAAAAAATAGAATGTTACATTTTCACTCGTCTTTCGCAAGTGTTGAAATATATGCTTTAGGTTTTCACTGTTTTTCTGATAAAACCAACGCACCCACATGCAAACAGGGTGGTTTCATTTCCTCTCCTCTGCATGTTCGGTGAATGTCATGCTATTATTTCCTTTCACCCATTGGTTAGCGATGTCAGAAATTATAAATAGACTGAAAATACTATCAGCTACAGTGTCGACATTAGTCAGGGCAACAAACACACACATAAGACTCGGACTCAGACGCACATGCAAGTCTCCAGTGAGCTGTGACAGTACTGTCTGGGGAGTTTCCGTTTATAGGGATAGCATTACTCCACTGAGATTAGGGTTAGTCGATCTGAAATGAGCCCTGATAGACCCACACACACACACACAGACACATACACACTCAGACAAACAGGCATCAAGATATGCAAACACATCTGGTTCTTGTTAGAGCCGTGGAGCGTGCATGTTGAAACCATCTGAAGCAGCACCGGTATCAGGATGTCCTGAGATGACAGACCACCATCAACTGAAACTCTTCTCACTCTAAACCACAGAACCCTCACTTTCCTACTGGCACCAGGATGCAGACCACACAGACGGTTACATGCTTACCTGTCTGACCAGCAGACATTCAGCCTGGAGCTCCGCCCCCTCAGGAACCGTCGACTTGAGAGTCCGTCTCTCCTGAGGCACCGTGGAAACCTGCAGAGATAAAAAAGACCATTGAGGAGCCGTTAACAGCATGCTCCATTCTTTATATGCACAGGTGGGCCACATGAAAGACAGATTACCACCAGAAACATTTTATACACGAAATAAGGTATAAATCATCAGGAAAAGGAGGGGCTATTTTGTGCAGTAAATGCAATTGTTACTGAACATAAAGCTACTCACTGATTTATTTAGGATTCACCAAGATACTGTCGACTTATTTCCTATATTTTCCTACACGAAAATTTTTGTTCTACTTAATACAAAATAGTCTACTATTTAAAATGGGTGACTTGACAATTTGTAAAAACGAATGGAATAACTATGGTAATAGGAATCAATAATATGTCAGCTAAACATTGTTATGAGCTAATATCAGCTACTGACAAAGAGTACTGACGACAGAGTGTGATATTTATCTGTGATAGTTATCTTATATATTATTATATTATATTATATTATATTATATATTAATATATATGTGATATTTATCTGTGATAGATGATTAGTGGTTGTTTCAAAAATTTGTAAGATTCAATTCTATCCTTTTCTAAAGTGAGATTGTTGTCGTCATTGTGAAACAATAGTGTTGCTCAGAATTTCAAATGGAATGTCCCCCCAAAAGGGATTCATTTTGTATGAAAAGGATGTAAATCACATCCTATGGCCTGTATCATCAGATCTAACCCATGCAGACATCCAGAGGATGTTTTAATAACAGACACGTCTACAAAAACATTTCCTGCCACCATTATCAAATCAACACTACCTTATGCTTTTCAAAACAAAATTGAAGTCCTATTGAAAAGCATCCCTTGTCATAGATTAAAAGGAACACAAAAGGTATATACGGAGGATAATGCACAGCTTGCACTTATGTTTCTTGAAAAACGAAAGTACATTAGAGGTGTAATACAGATGGCAACTGCGACACAAAGCCTAGGAACCAGGCCGATCTTACTGCCAGAAAAAATAAATCAAACAATCGAGACTTCACATTGAAACTATATATGATTGGATTGAACTCTGACTCTTGTGACACTCCATCATTTTCCATAAATACAGGTCAAGCATCTGCACTTAAGGCTATGATTGATCAGAGATGCGTTCCGATGTTTCCAATGGGATTTGGAGAGTTTAGCTCAATATCCCATGTGTCCTAACACTGACTGGTTGTCTATATAATTTGTTCCAGAGGTATTTTGGTCGCTGGTGGATTATACTGCTTAGAATACTCAGTTTTTCAATAACAGGATGCTAATATATAGCAGCGAGGTCCAAGAGCTGAGAGAAAACACAAAACCATATCTAGTTCATTTGTGTCTTTCCCTTTTAGATTTGATTAGACCAACATCAAAAGTAAGTATGATTAAGTTTCATTCAACACAGTACAATTTATGATCCTTGAGTACAAATCAAAAACATGATGCTATGCGACT
>JAPTHA010000006.1:16863745-16874239 GCA_029814585.1 Gymnapogon annona | reverse complement strand
TGTGTGTGTGTGTGTGTGTGTGTGTGTGTGTGTGTGTGTGTGTGTGTGTGTGTAGGTGTGTGTGTGTGTGTGTGTCTCATATATATTTATCTTCCAGCTCGGCCGCAGCGACTTACATTCACTTGCCTAAGGAGTAAATTACCATAGCAATACAGCTGTCAATACTGTTGTATCAATGAAGGGACACAAGTGGCAGGATCAATGAAAACATCTGAATAAGATGCCCCTGGATGACAGGCACTTTCCTGTTTTAAAATTCTATTACTTTTAAAGCACTTGACCTCTTGCTCCCATATTTCACTGCTCCCCCCAAAAAAGAAACTTGGTAAAACTTTACAAATTGCATTTTGTAGATAATGCTAAAACAGTGAGTGGGTTTGCATAATGACAAAGTCTCCTATGATAAATGATCTCACTCACACAGAGACAAATTCTGGTTACAATATTTGCTTATGTGGAAATTTAATGAGCTTTGGAGACTGGCATGAAGGCGTTTATGCAACCGTAATGCATTTTATTGTTATTATTTATTTTAAGCTCCAAGATGTAAAAGTAGTTGGCATCTGAAATGTGCCCAAAGCATCCAAGAGTCCAGTCTATGAGATTTTAAATATAAAGCATCAATCTTGGATCCAGTAAGTGTATTACATTTTGTTTCTTTAGGTGCTCTTTAAAATAAACTTTGCCTGATGAAGCATATTTAATTCATTTTTCATTCAGTCTCATTTTCCTACCACAAATATAGCACGTTGTTAATGTTTACAAATTCCTTAGATGGCATTCCAATGCAATCACGGTGCATTTATCGCAAAGTTATGATGTGTTTGTACGCAACTTATGACTCAAGAACTCACATCCAGCAAATCTATCACACGGTTGTATGTTTTCTAAGATCAGTAAGACATATTAATTTTTGCAAGTATAGTCAGATTTATAGCGGGAGGTGAAAACAACCAAGAGCTTTATGGCTATAACATTCACGGTACACAGGTGATTGATGCTTAGACTGAAAACCAGGGGCTATTTTCCTATTTTCCATCACATCTAAACTTTGCCTTGACCACACATGTCTGTCACCGGTTCAGAGAGCATTTGAATGTGGTTGACAGATATATAAATGGTTATAAATGGTTCCCTGGACAGAATGTTGAAAAAGTGTTTAATCCCAGAATGAATGATCCTGGACCTCCCTGGATTTGCCCACATTAAAAAGACACTTGAGCATCCTGATACAAATACTGGGTGATTTGTCGGGTTTTTTGTCATTTCGTGACATTTTAAAATGGCATTTTGTAAACTTCAGACAGCGTGAACACAATCAATATGAGATGAGTTAGGCCTGTGTTTCCAAAAGCCTTTTTGTAATTTAAGAGTCTGTGTACAAACATCTGATGATTGAAAACAAGTACTCGATTATACTCACACACAGATGATTGGATCTTACCAGCTTGTAAATACAGAAAGGCATGGGCCAAATGGTTAACATTTACTGTGTGCTCCGCTATTCTCTTGCTCGTTCTCTCTCAATCTCTCTGTCTTTGCATTTCATTGTGTTCTCACACTTTTTTCCCCCCTGTCTCTCATTCTAACATACTCCCCGAGACCACAATGCATACATAAGCCCATACACACACACACACACACTCGCCCGTGCATCCACAAATGCCACTTTTTTTTTTAAACAGAAACAATACAATCCCCTTAGAGATACCAATGCCCATAGGTCTCAACACATACACCCTTGTTATGTCTTCTTCTCCTGGCAGGGAGTTATACATTATGTTATCTCCCTAATCTGCAAACCAGCTGCAACTGGAAATGAATTAATAACAAATAAAAATGCACCCACTACATAAAAATGTGTAGATTGCCCCAGGGCACCTAAACAGGAACCAGTGAAACAATTAGACTTCTTGTTTTGTTCTGACCTCTGTTTTGTTTTGTTCTACTAAGCCGCTAAATAGTATGGAGCTGGAGATAGAGACTGTTGTTTTTCTGTGTCTGTAATCACCACGGTTAAGCCTTCCTTGGTCATAGCAGGGGTCAAATCGGTGTGAACACCCACTTTTCATCCTACAGTGAAATTAAATCCAGTGTTACTGTCGAGCTGTATGAATACTCTAATTCTCCGCTGACTGCAACCCACACTGAGTGCTGCGGTTAGCCACCCAGGCCTATATGGTGCACGCATGTGATAAGAGGCAACGATACCATGTCCTAATTGCTGGTCTGAGTGCTGTTGGAGGGAGTTTTCAGCAGGTTTCTTTTTCACTTTCGCTCCATTTGATGTCTTTGAAGCCGGTCTTTTATCTGCCGTTGCTCCTGATGGCTGTTGTCTTTGGTGTGGTGCTGTGTGCGCCCTGCTCTTTGAGCACTCCCTAACATGTAACAAAGGCAAGCCCTCGGAGAGAAAAGAAGAGAAAGGGAGCTCTTGCATTCTTCCCCACGTGCATTCGTACGCTCGCCAGGACTGTAACTAGCTGTATATACAAATAAATCACATTTGGGCGACAGTCATTCAACATGCAAAAAGGGGGAATAAAATGCATGGGCTGTCACAGAACTCTGCTCCCTGTGATTGTTTAACATGTCCTAATTTGATAAAGGGCCAAGTGCGGGAAATGAGAGAGTAGTGTATTTGTCTCAAGGGTTGTAGTAGGGTAAATATAGAAACACAGACAGCACCAGTTGATATGAAGGATACCGTGGTGTGGAGTGCTATTGTGACTCACCAGGCTATGATGATTGGATGACTGTGTGTGTGTGTGTGTGTGTGTGTCTGTGTAATGTTAGCTCACACACACATTGGGACTCATACATGTTGCACTACCAGGTTGTTTTTGCAAGGCATTTGATAAACACTTCATTATGACTGCTGTAGCCCACTCTTTACACTTCCGACTCATTGTATAAAAATCAATTACAACCCTGAAAGAGCATAGAGTGTGTTTTTAAGTGTGTGTGGGGAGGGGTGAGGTGGGGTGGGGGGGCACAGAGGCAAGCAACAGGGAAACGACAGTGAGAAGAAACCTGGCTGGCTCCCGGCTGGCTGTGTGGGGATGTGTGTCTTAAGAGTGTGTTGAGAGGAGAGCGAGAGCGTGGGTCGTCTCCATGTCTAATCAGCAGAACACTTGTGTGTCCCCGTCTCATTGTCTCCTGGGCCCCTCAGAGCAGAGGCCCTCCACTCCACCGCCAACACCTCCGTACATGCTGACGCCGAAACCCTCTAGAAAGGACAGCCAGACCGGTGGGGCGGGAGTCAGAAAACTGAGGATGAAGAAAAAAGGGTTGAAGAAGACCACGTGTGTGAAGTGTTAAATGGAGCTTTAATATTGATTACACACTCGGTGGTGATGTTCAGTCTTATTGGAAATGAAGCATGGCTGCACTTTGAATAAACTATGCAGGAATGTCCTTGCAGCGTACTCCATAATGAACACAGCAATGCTTATATTTTTGAATCTCATCAACTTGGAATATATATTTATCACTTAACTCAAAGAGCAATATTTTATTTTTTTTTCCGGACCAAATAGGGATTCATTCCAAAGTAAATGTCCTGAATTTTAAAAAGATAAATAACGGAACAACCACTCTTCTTAACTTGGCCTCTCATTGCACTGCTGTACAGTCTTCCTCTGTGGGACAGGCGCGCCCCCGACCCCACTCTGCTGCTCCATCTCGGGGCAGTGCATTGGTGCGCGTTCCCGTTTTCAGCAGTTTCCCAGTTCCGTCTCCTCCATTACTGGCGAGGCTCAGAATCAATAATTCAATAGTTTTGGCGTCTAAATCCTACCCCAAACGGCGAGATACATAAATGCTCCAGACTTGAGCGCAGACTCTGTGAGATCAGTATTAATTAATCGCTAAAGACATTGTGTTTTGTGTGGAAATATCGGAAGGGTAACGCGATCTGGAGTCCTATAATTATAGGCTCCCGTGTCAGGTGTTTATTAAATGTTCAATAATAGGCGGTTAAGATGTCAGGAAATGAATCAGGCGAATTTGTAAGTCAAGTGAGGCAGCAGTGAATAAATCTTTCTGCAATGGCTTTCTCTCACTTTATGAGCGCACTTATGGGATGTACTTTGCGTGCGTTTTAACCCAACTTTAAAATAATGACAAACAGCAAACATTGTGCCAGGAGACCAGTTTCGGGCTGAGGTATAATGACACACAACAGAAAATCTCCACTGAGTGGGATAGTCTTTGTACCCCCCTTTTTTTCTTTTTTTTAAAATAAAATATATTACCGCATTAATTGACGTCATCTCTATATTCTATACTAAAATACACGAATCGTTCTAATGGATTTTCGATTGCAATTATAATATGGAAATTAAATCGACGGGCAACTTTATTTTACGCGCAATTATTTTCCTGTTAAAATTAGCCATGGGTTGAGAAGAATTAACGTTTATCTGCTCTGAATAAAATGTGACTTCGGTACTGCAAAACTTTTTCTTGACGCCACTCAAAAGGTTTATGTTTTGATCTGCCTGTTTCTAAGACTTGTACTGGAAATTACCAGTGTTCTGCAAACGCTCCATAACCAAACTATGAATAATGCATTGGTTTGGCATGAGAGCAGCAACACAACCATGTTCCAGACTAAACGGCCCTGTCACAATGTGAGGTTATCAAAAGACCTGCAGCTACACCATGAATTATTAAAAATCGAATGCTCTTAAAGCCCGAATAATAATAATAACAATAATAATAATGATGATGACGACAACAATACTGATTATAATAAGAATTTTGTCTCAACCAATTAATGCAAAAATAATATCAACTCCTTAAAGAAACTTCAGTTAATTTATTACAGGAAAGAAAAAAAAACATTTTTTGTTTTTAGGTGGATTCACGTTTCACATAAGTGATGGGGGGGTAAAACAATTTCATGAATATTTTTTTTTAGAAACCCGTGCCTCAAGTTCACTTTCACTGTTATAAAAACATCAAATTACATACAGAAAGCACATGGTTTTTAATACACAGAAATAAAAACAAAATACAAAAATCAACAAAGTCCCCACAAGGCATTCATAAAGCCACTAAATAATAAAAATAATGCATGTTTCTGGTGTATAAACATATTTTACACGTGCCCGTACCGGTTCGCACAGTCTTCGCCCCCCGTTATCGTCTGTCGGTGTTTCCTTGTGTCGATGACGTGTGACGTAATGTTGTCCTGTAGATGGGACCGCCTTGCAAATGTGGACAGTACGGGATATCCCGACATAAAAAGTTCAGTATCTCCTGCTCATATATTATAATCTCGCATTTCTGGTATGTTCATTTCACCTTTTTTTTTTTACCAGAGAAGGTCCAAACAAGGCCAAACATTCAAGTGAGAGTTGAAAAAGGGGGAATGAAAGAAGAAAAAAGAAGAAGGGTGAGGGGGGCATCCATGAAGACAAACTTATCATGCAAAAACACTTTGCATTTTAAAATTTGAACAAGAGGGACAAAACACTTCCAACCTTTCCCTATTTTTTTGCCACAGATCCCCCCCTACACACACACACACACACACTCTGTCCTTTAATAGAGAAAGTGTTTTGAAATATACCGAGGCCAGCCTCTATGTAGATTCAAGATGAAATAATAACACCAATAACATTAGATTTAAAAAAAAAAAACTATTGCAGAATGGTTCGCCTTGTTTGACAAAGAATCGACCGTCCCAGCTGCATCTCTCTCCTCCTCGGGGTGTCCCGTGGCCCTCTGCGGCCCCGGGGCCTCAGAGGAGGGACCTGCGGAGCCTTTTGCATCTCCGTCCATATGCGCCGCGGGTCTGGAGTCCAAGAAGCACATCTGTGTAGGCTATGACGTCACAGTCATTCCCCCTCTCTCTTTTCAGTCTTTTCTTCATCTCATAAATAGCCTATAATTTTTTTATAGTTATACTCGTGGTCCTTCATTAAAAAAGAAAACATAAATATCGTCCTTGGATAGTATTTGTCTCAGTGTGTCCTCGGTTCTGGAGCCGCAGCCTCGATGTTCAGTGTCTCTCGGTGGCGATGACGAGTCACGCCGTTTACGCACGCCCGGTGTCCTCGCGGCTGCCTGGCGTCACAGTCCCAGCGCGGCCGTGTGCTTTTTGGCCTTCAGTCTCAGGTCGGCGATGCTGGAGTTCTTGCTGGTGTTCTTGGCGGCTGCGGCTGCGGCTACGACGGAGGCGGCGGACGCCGATTCGGCAGCTAGTGTGGCCAAGGGCAGGCCGAATGGCGGCGCGGGGAACATCATGTAGGGCGCATGCGCTGCCAGGTGAGAGTGCAGGTGATGCTGCGCGTGGGCCACGGCGCTGTCCAGCTGCAGCTGAGCCTGCACCTGAAAGGAGAAGGGCGGCACGTTGCAATGACTATCCTACAGGACGGGACGCACGGATGGGGGAGAGAAGGGGGAGAAGACGCGTTAAGTTTGCAGTGGTTTGTTTGAAGGCTCATTTCACCTGTGGACTGTATAAGCCTGCATGAAGTTAGCTTCAACCTGTATGAAGTTAGTTTGCAACCGAATAAATCTGCATCAAGTCAGCATCGTAAGAGTATAGATCTGCATAAAGTTAGCTTTAAAACCGTATAAACCTGCACGAAGTCAGCTTTGTGACTTTATAGATCAGCTCACATTAGATCGAGGGCTCCTCTCTCAGGGATGGACCCGCTGTTTGTATTGGATGTGCTGTATTTCTACTGGTGGCCACTGCTGCTGTTCTGGCTCAGAGGTCGAGTTTTATTTGGACCTCAGTTGCTTGATATTGAATCTCACTTCAATCCTTCGTGACCTTTTTGTGGATCTCAAACCATTGCAAACATTATCCAAAGACAGATGAGGTATTAAATTAAACCTGGATTGCAGTTGGCGTCCAGGTCCATCCACCTCCAACACTATCACAATAACTATAATATGCACAATAAATATAATAATTCATTATAGGATGCTTGTGTTGAAGGAATGCATGCAGAAATTATTGTCAGCATATACTACACATGGCCAAATCTGTATGTGCATGTGTGCATAAATGATCCACAAAACAATGAAGGAGGATGTTTGTTTGTTTTCTCTATAGCAGAGGTGTCACTGTGGCAATAAGAGTTTAGTTACCCCCTACATTGCAAATTGAGTCTCTGGGCAGAGACTAGGGCAGAGACTGTGCCAGGACAGCAGCCTGGGGATTGGTCTGGTTTTAAGACTAGAGGCTTCAAAGTAACTTGCCTGTTGGAATGGCATCCGTAAAGCCCCCACGTTGACATATGGCGCTACACGACAAGCTTCAAACTGATTCGCTGCTCCAATCAGGACTCCTGAAAACAAATAAATAAATAAGTAAGTAAATGAATGGAAAGGGGGGATAAAAAAAACCCCAACGATAGCCAAATGGTGAGGATGGTATTCAAAATCTCAGAGTAAATTGTAGCTGATTGTCAGAGTAAGTTGTAATAACATTCAAGATAAACACCCAGTCAAGAAATAAAAGTGTATTTTGATGGGATAGGTAAATTAAACGGAAATTAAATGACGTCTCCAAACACTATAAGAGCGTGCGTACAGTTGAAGGAAAGTTCGTGTGTTTGTCTCATAAATAGAAATATAATCCAGCAAAATAGAACGAGTCTACAATTAAGTGCCCGCGCGTGATAAAAGCGTACCTTTATGTAACTGGTTTTCCTGTTTTCTGCATTTGGCTCTTCTGTTCTGGAACCAAACCTGCGGGGACAGAAATTAATTAGAGACCTGCTGATTGGCAGCTGCTTGTGAGGCCATGTGTAATTCCTCTCAAAGTGACAACAACCGCAGAAAAACAATATCCCCGAGGAGCTCTGAAATATTAATGACACTGCTTAACCCCAGATTTTAATTATTACATTTAGTCTACAACGACAGAGACAGAGAGAGAGAGAGAGAGAGAGAGAGAGAAAGGGGAGGGGCTGGGGGGGGCAGACAGGGAAGGTAAAAGCAGTAGAAGTACAAAAAAAAAGGTGACATTAGATTCTTATTAGGAGAATAGAAACCCCCCTTGTTTGAAAATGTGCAGGCCCATTGGACTATAATAAATAACCTTGTCAGCGTGGGTTTCATCTTTCTATAGATCGGTGTCCCCGAAGACTTGAATGGACTCTCAGATATCGAATAGCAGCAAAGCTATTACGGTTTTGGACATCAGAGCAAGGGGATCTGAGAGCATCTCCCTCTTTCTCTCTCTCTCTCTCTGTCTCTCTCTCTTCCCCCATCTCTCTCTCTCTCTCTCTCATTAAATGACCGCTGAAATTAATTACCCTTATCTGTTGAAAATCCATGTCAGTGAAACGCTTTAAATGCCTTGCAGTTGTGTCTAATCACCGCCATAACACGTACTTGCACACACACAAAAAAAAAAAACCCGCTTCAAAGACATTTGTGCTCACTCTTCTTTCTTTTTTTTCCCTCCCTCAGTTAAAAATCGACAAGCGTCAATTTCAGAGAAACGCCTCGGAACACAGATTAAACGATTTATTACTCTGATAATCTGCTTTGAATCTCGCAGACAAAGCTCGGGCTAAATTAGCCCACAATACAACATGTCAATCTGCAATCTCCCTCACATTAGTCCCTTTTACACAGCGAAGGAACGATTGAAATATCATATTGATTTGGCTGTCAGCGAGCTTCATTTATTGACCACAGTGTATGTCGAGCGGAAGTACTTTTGGATACTAATTTATTGCCATGATAATAACGGTGATGATGATAATATTATTATTATTAATAATAATAAGCAAATGTCCATGTGCTAATGGTTCACAACAAAATAATAAAATAAATATATAATAAATAAATAGCAACAGTAAATGTGTGGTCTTTTGCACGCAACTGGTGAAATTTAAAAAGATATATAGAGCTCTAATGGAGAAAAAGAGCTGTTTTTGATTTGGGTTGAAAATAATACATAATTTATGCAAATCCCCGAGCCGTGGCCCTTGTTCGGGACACAATGCGCCTTATTGGTGAGATTCCAGTCCAGGCCGGGAGAGCCCTGCGAAAAAGCTGGCTTTAACTTTTTTTTTTTTGGGAGGGGCAGGAGGGCTGGGGGGACGTGGGCAAGGGAGCCACTGGGCCCGTTATGATTTCTTTTTCTCTCTTTTATTCACCCCCTCCAAATCGCCATATTCGATATATAGCCCAATCCTCGGGCCTCCCCTGAGCTCCAGTGCGTTAAACAGTCTCAAATAAGACACTATAGGATTTTTGGATTCGTCAGAGATAAACAGCTATGTCTTCATTGTCCCACAGTGTCGTTACACAAGACTCTGAACCCCCTCCATCCCACACACCCCTCCTGACTGACAGAAGCCTTACTGGGTTTCTGCGCAGATGGTCTTCCCCCATGAAAAACGACAACAGATCCTTTTAACACCACCCCAACTCCCCCCCCTCCCAAAAGAAAAAAAAAATAAAATAAAAGAGCAAATATTTGTGTGCGTATTTGTTGCAGTGGATTTGGACAATAAATAAGCAAAATGACTCTCGTGATACAAACAGGGCCTAATAGAGACAATTATCACAAATGAATAATAACAACACACCGCAGGATATACTGGGAGAAAAATAATAATGCAAATCCATAGAATAAATCCATTCCATGGGGTAAAAATCATATCATTAGAAATTTTTAAACTCCAAACAAAGCACAAAAAAACGCCCGGCTTTATTTTATAATCCAGCAGACAATTATAACATTAACAAAACATGTATAATATATATATTAACCACAATGTAAAAAATGTAAAAAATAAAAAAATGATAAGATCCTATAAAATTTCTTGAGGGTGAAAAACACATGGACATAAAACATAGTATCTGATAACATTATTGATTATTATATAATACTGATATTATGATGGCGTGAATTTGGCATTATATATTACACAATTCAGTAGACTTAATTAATTAATTAATTCATTAATTATCATTGTTGTTGACGTTCTTATTATCCGTGCATGTGTTTTCCGGTTCTTTCCCCCATCCTGCTCCGGTACCGGCTCTTCCTACCTGCACTCGGGCCTCTGACAGTCCCAGTCGCTGGCTCAGCTCCTCCCGCATGAAGGCATCCGGGTAGTGGGTCTCGTCAAAGAGCCTCTCCAGCTCGTTGAGCTGCTCTAACGTGAAGTTAGTCCGACTTCTCCTTTGTTTGATTTTAGTCTGTGTCTCATCCTCTATTGGCTTCGAGTCCTCTTTCCTTTCTTTTACGTCCGTGTTGCCTGCGTGGTGAAGAAGCAATAAATAAAAGCGTGACCATCACAGATGCACATGTGCTCGGACCTGCCCTCGTCATCAACACTGGCCTTCAACTCTGCATTATTCTGAATTATTTCAGAGAATGAAAACTGCACATAGTATATATTGCACACAAGTACGTTTGCATGCACAAAATTAAAATATACCTATTTGATCCAGTCACCTAAAATGAAATAGAAGTCTGTGCAAACCTCAGATCTTTCATATGGGTGGGGG
>JAPTHA010000006.1:16830244-16841491 GCA_029814585.1 Gymnapogon annona | reverse complement strand
CACACACACACACACACACACACACACACACACACACACACACACACACACACACACACACACACACACATGCATAGAAACCACATCTTGCTGCAGAAAGTCATCTTTTCCCTCATCGTTGGCTGGCCGTTGTAGGTTCATATAGATCTGAGGGGGCTTTGAAGGCTTTTGAACTCTGCTAAATGACTTGACCTTGTGGCTTGTGGCTGTGTTTGGGTGGGTTTGGGGAGGTTGGTGGGTGGGTGGCCTGCATGGGGTCTCATTTCTACTACACAGGGCATTGCAGACGTTTGTGTTGACGACTGCTAAATTAAAAGCAAACTGAAGATTATGACAAATCTAAACATTGCTTTTATGAAGCAGAGAGGGACGAAGAAAAAACATTTCTGTGAATCTTTCATGCTCTGTCTTTGCTGTGTTAATTGTGCTCACAATCAGCTACTTTGCAGTGATTCCTTATGCGTTATTGAGAGTGTGTGCGTATGTATATTTATATTTCTGTGTGGGTGTGTGTGTGCGCCGGATGGCTGAGTCAGTGTGTGTATGTGTGAGTGTGTCTGTTGTGTGTGTGTGCGTGCATGTACTGTGAACTGAGGGAACAGATAATGTGGCGGCTTGGAAGGAGGAAGCAGCTTGGGAAATGATTTCAACAGCTCTCATAATTAGAGGAATATCATAAATTAAACTTGTGTCTGCCGTTGCGTTTGAAGAGCACTCAAAAGCAATAAATTCTGGATGGTTAACATATTTGCATTCCATTCAGCAGGCAGCGTCAGGCAGGAACAGCTGTTTTCCACGTCTTTTGGCAGCAGGAAATGCACATTGCTCACTCAAGGTGCTTTTAGACACATTGAAATGGCACAAAACAGAAAAGTGACTTTTAACTTGAACATGAAGCTGCTGCTGTGTGCTCTGTCACTGGAAATAACTCGGCGGGGAACAGCGCATTAATGAAGTTCTTCAAATATGGATCTTCTTACTTTCGTTTCTTTTTCAATCTGTCTTTTGCTTGGAAAAATCAACTGGCAAGCTTTTTTGTAGTGTGTGTGTGTGTGTGTGTGCTGGGGTGTTTGTGTATTTTTGTTTGTGTGACTATCAAATCTAAGGTTTTAGTCGGTGTCCGGTCTTGAACAAAATCCACTAGATGTTTTTAGCATATTTGTATTAAAATGACACTTTAATAGTGAAAACAACAGGCCAAGCATCTGTTTGATAAGAAAATTGTTACTATTTAGGATAATGGCATTTTTTTTACACGTCACCTATTTACTGAAATAATACATTATTTTAATTGAAATTAAAAGCATCATACAGCTCTAGTTTTTGTGGTTTGAATCGCACTGGAGAGTTGTTGAATTCTAACACTTTGCAAGGTACACATTAGATACTATTGATCTTGCTTCTTTTTTTGTGATTGTTGTTGCCCAGTGTATTTTTGCACGTCTCTGTCCTGCGCTTCCTTGTGAAACTGAGCCACATAACATATAAAATTAGGAGCATAACACTGATCCTTAAAAAGCTGGAGCTGCTGAGCTTATACTGGCCATTAACAATAGGAGGGAGTCATTCAACTTTAAATAGAACTTGCGCAGAGTCGTGTTTCAGCTTTCCACAAAGATAAATGAAAGAAAGACAAGTGCACGGCGTAGTAAATGGTAGTAGCACGACAGAGGCTGTGATTCACCACAGGTCACTGCAGCCTGTGTCCCCTGAAACACTGTAGGGCTGGAGTTACATAGCCATTAATCACAACCGGACCACACTTGGCCTAACAGACAGGGATGCAGCACAGGGCATCATTGAGAGCATCAGCTGGTGTGTTATGTGTCCGTTTTGTGCCACGGGACAAACACAATGCTGACATGAACTTTGTTTTGTCTTCCCAGCAGACGACTGTGCTTGGGGAAAAACCAAGAAACAATTATGAATGTCTGTCACCACGTCTCAAACAGGGAGAAGATAGAGTTAAAGGAAAGCCGAGGGTGATTGGTCTCTTTTGTGTGTATGTGTGTGCGTCTACGTGTGCGGCACAGAGGAGTCGCTCGGCTCAGACTGCGTTATATGAATAATGATTTAAACAGGGTCAGATTCCATTGGAGACGTTCACCTGTATCTGACACTAGTGGTATCGCGTAGCTGCCATTAATGTCCAATTTTCAATAAAAACAGAAATAGAATACAGACTGATAAGGGTAACACACCATCCAGCTTCACACCCGACCACATAATTACCCCAATGGGCTGTGGTGAGGGATCATATCCTGGCGCGCACCAGGGGGTCAGTGGCGATAAGCTTCAGCCCAGCTCCCAACATGCAGCATAATTACTCTATTGATAATTCACCAGGAAAATGGTCCCAGCCAATTGCAGGCCTCCGATTTAATGGATCGGATGCTGAAACGAGGAAGGAATAGAAGACGGGGGCTGTGAGGCAGCAGCGCATGTGTGTTTGGGGTGGGGGGTATGTGATGGGGGCAAGCAGCAAGGGCCTTTTATTAGAAATGAAAATATGTTCAGGCCATAGGGGGACCCATTTTCCCTGGAGATAATAAGGCCAATAAAATGTAAAGCAGGGGAAGGGCTTGGCATGGGGTCCAACTGTGGCTGTTTATCTGTGTGTGTCCTGCATTAGCCCATTTATCCCCAGCCTCAAATTAGCTAATCATTCTCCAAGGGGAAGGACTTGGTCAGGAAATTGACATTTAGCAGCATAGGCTCACTCTATTAACTACAGTAAATTTAATTTGCTGCACACCCCAGAAGTGGACTGTTTTCTTTGCCATCAGAGAGAGAAAGGGAGAGGGAGACACAGACAGAGAAACAGTGAGAGAGAGGAAGAGAGAGATCGAGATTGTGTTTATTGCATCTGCTGCTTCTGGCCACAATTTGCTTGGCTGTAAATATAAGACTTGGGCTTGGAACACTGCAACTCCGTTGTATTTCGCCCTCATGTACTGTTGATTACAAACATACGCAGGCATTGTCAACACATAGATTCACTCATTCCAAGGTCTGTTTGGGCCATTGATGGATTATCTCGCCTGGAGACTCCAAACCCCAAAAATGCCAATGTTTTTCTTTTCCTTTTTTTTTTCTTCCCCCCATTAGCTGAGATTCTCTGACTAGCCTAATCACAGCTCCAGTAAACACTGTATTAAACATGCTAAATCATATGCCTCGAGACTGTTTTTCACCTCACCTCCAATCAGACGTTTCATCATAATTATTTCAGATGATCTCTCCAAGGGGGCTGCTAATACTTGTTCTGTACAACCCAACGAGAGCTTTTCTGTTAGTCACGACTGCACAGCGACTGACGCAACGGCTTGGTAAAGTGGAACGCCCAATCATTAAAAACGAACGCACATTTTTATCAAAGTTCATAGATGGATTTATTTTTACTGCGAAATTGTCAAATATCAAAACTGACTTTTGTTTGCATCGTGTGTTAATACGTACATAGTCTTTATCTTTTGGATTGAATTTAACACGCAGTCAAAATAATCATTACCTCCTGCGATGATATTGATTATGTCTGGTGATGTTCCAGCCATATTGGTTATTGTATACATTTGCAATGCCCTCATGTGGCTGGATAGCTCAGTTTGTAAGGCACTCACCGGGTTGAGTGTTCACTGGGTTGTGTCAGGAAGGGCATCCGACTAAAAACTCCTGCCAAATCAAATAAGTGAATTGGATTCGCTGTGGTGACCCCGGAAGGGAAAAATCCGAAATAAATCATCATCAGTGTAGTTTGAAAAAACAAATACATTTGAACTTCTTGTAGTGTTTTTTTTTCTTCTTTCAAACTGTCTTTTTCTTTTTATTTCGGAGAGGCCTTGAAATAGAGCGGCTACTCTCCAGTGATCAGCGTCGCCCCGCCTAATTGATTGCAACAGTTGTCAGAGTGTTGTCTGTTAGGATGGTGACAGGCGTCTGAAGAAAATGATTAGTTTTCTGTCGGGAGAGAGACAGCTCTGGATGTCCCAAACTGCAAACTAATAAAGGGGGGAAAGCAATAAAGCTCGTGGACAGCAGGTTTGACTGTTTTTATAGACAAATCAATAAAATGATAGATGATGGAAAATAACGGCATCTCATCTGCCAATTTCTTCTGGGGTTTCAAATCATGGTCTTTCCCACACACACACACACACACTGCACACATACACTTATATAGGTACACACTTATGCACACACACCGTGAGGATTTTGTCTGCATTAATAAACGTATGTGCAGTGACATAAATAAGTTAGATTTTGGTCATTTGTGTCTTCGTCTGTACGGCACCATATTGAAGCATGAGTTACATTTTCAATTCTCTTTCTGCAGGTGTGTGTGTCCGTCTGTTGTTTGTCATAACTAACAGAGTAAATCCCACACTGTAAATCTTTTTGAGACCAGAGGGCTGGTGTCAGGATCAATACAGAGGACAGGCTTTCCTCTGAGCCCACCTCTAATTGGCTCCATCTCCACAGTGTCTGTGGATGTGTAGTCGTGAAGGGTGGAGATTATTGTATGTAACGGATTTCTTACATCACTCTGATGACAAATGAATTTGCACTTCCAAGAAAATTGTTCCCACTGAGTTTTCCTTCAGTTTGTCATGTAAGCCATAGATTCACCAATCATGTATTTACTGCTCCAAACAAAACTAAACCACTTCTGTATTTAGTGTCGTAGTAGAGATGGGCATCTGTAATTGATCAGCCAATTAGGCTTGTGTACTAAGGCTGGAGGGAGATTTGTTTGACTTCTTTGAGATGCAGAGCTATGTAAAGTCTGGAAAAATATTTTAGTTTTTCATTGGTCAATTATTTTTCATTATTTTATGTTAATATAATTATTTTCAAAAGAGTGTAAGTATAATGACTGATTCACTAATTTACTGAAATTGACTTGTTTATTACTCTAACGGAGGTGACCCTTTTAAAAAGCAACAGAATACATTTTTGATTAGACAGGTTTTTAGTGTTAAGTGAGTTTTATGATCATTTGCTTTGACATATTTATGCCCGTGTCTGTGTATGTAGCTGTTTTTTGTTTGTTGATGCATTTTGCTTTTGATTTTACTTTATAGCACTTTGTCGCAACTTTCTGCAAAAAGCACTATATGAATAAATGCTATTATTATGTGGGCAACTCTCAAAAACCCAGATACTGTGATTTAACTACAAGTGGATAAGTGTATCGAACAGTTTAGTACATGACTTCTGACTCATCAAAGAAACAGTGAAATAGGTCAGTTTGATATTTTGTAATTGGTTTATCAGCTGTAAACGTAACTTCATCTCTTTAACCCATCATCTCCTCCGTAGGTCGCATTCTCGCCATCGAAGGAGTCGCAGTAGAAGCGCCAGCCGCAGCCGTCGAGGGAGCCATAGCCGTAAAAGAAGCCGCAGCCACAGTCGCCGAAGGAGCCGCAGTCACAGCAGAGAGCGCAACCGAAGCCGACGCAAAGGTCGTGACCGCGAGAGAGAGAAAGACAAGGAGCGAGGAAGAGACAAAGAGAAGGACAGGAGTAAAGACAAGGCAGAGAAAAAGGGGTAAGTGATGAATGACTCTGGAGATGCACGTTGTCTGCGCTCACAGCCACAGACACGCCAAAACAAGTTTTGAGTTGGTCCAGCTCGATACAAACTGTAGCGTCTGCAGACATACACAAGATTTTGGTCAGTATAATACAGACTAAATATGGAGCTCAGTCTTGGCTCCTGTTCCCTTCCATCCATCACTCTGTTGTTCCATCCATCAATCCATCAGTGCCTTTCTCCCTCCATTTCCCCTAGCAATCAAGCACTGGGCCACACTTGCCTTGTAATGTGATATAATTCCCTCTTGTAAGAGAAGATGTGGTAGTATGGGAATAGATGGATGGTTAGAAGTGCCACATAGTTTTTTTAAACATTGTTTTGGTTGCCAGATGCCATCCGATGACTTAAACTTCACTTTTCACCCCTTGGGCCAGACTGCAATATATCTCAGCTTTTAACGCAATCATATGCATCTCTGTTGTATATGACAGAGAAAAAAGAGAAATGAGAGAGCTTCCTTACTTAAGTGAAAAACATTGGCAAAAGTCGTCTTCGCTTTTAAGTTCATGTCCTCCACAGCTGTAATCCAGACTAGGAACAGACTCATTAAACTGTGATGCACTCCATCATAGGCCTAACTACCTCAGTGGCCTCCCTTTGCCTCTACCAGAATAGTACCCATAATCCTTCCCTGGTGCGGCATGCTCTAAAGTGATCGGAGGCCACTGCTCTGATGCCAAGTTGTTGCCCATCATATTGAATGGCACGGATGCATGCATCAAACTATGGATCCTGTGGGTGAGGCAGCTGCCTAAAAAGTTCCTCTACAAAATACATCCCAACTTGCAGCCAATGCCTTTGCCGTTCGACTTTGCATGTAGGGCAAAAAGTTGATATCGTAATGATCTTTCTATATTTCAACATATAAAAGTTATTGTTAGTGGTGTGTCAAATGAAAATCCTCTCAAAGGATGTGTCAGTTGAGGAGCATTACGCAGGGGTTTTGTTTCTAACTTTTAGTACACTGACACACTGAAGCACACAGCCAAATGGCAATTTAGGTTTTTAGGCCCGTTTGATCTTAAAGCGATCTCCATTCCACAGATATATTTTTGACGCAACAGTGCAATCAGATGATGAAACCCATCACTGCTGCAATGGCCATAAGAGACGAAAATTCTGTATATTTTAGTACACATTCCCAAACTTACTTTTCTTTGTCAAACCGTCACTTGAACATTTTTTTTGTTGTTTCTCCAGTTGTGTAAGGGCTGCATCTAATTAAGTGCACCAAATGCTAATTATTGAGAAACTATACAGCATCTCTGTCAGAAAAAATCAGATGAGGATTTGGAACAACTCATTTGATGTATTTAGAAAGCAGTATACATAGATAACGTAGGAGAACTAGAGCATAATTAGAAAAAAGGGTTAAGAGGTAACATATTCCTCAAGCTTTTGTGTGTGTGTGTGTGTGTGTGTTTTTTGTAATACAGAATTTGAAAAAAGAAACGTGCATTCTTTAAGATGATTTTGTGTTAATTAGAATTGTTGTGAAGTAACGTCAGTTTTAGTATGACAAATTGTAAAACTAATATGAAAAAACGCAGAATAAAGACATTTACATACATTCTGCACTTTAGCTCTGGTTAAACTGTGGGAATGAAACATAGAGGTTTTCTTTTAAAGGAGAAGCGCTGCATATATTCAAGGCTATTACATATTGCCTTTTTTAGATCAGTATCAGAAAAACAAATAAAGCAAACATTGAAACGTAAAACCAGCAGACTATATCTATTTTCCTATTAAGGCTTCAATATCCTTCAGAATCGATAGGGATCTCATGCTTTATCTCTGACCCCGCTTTAGCTTGTCTGTGTGCATGTGTGTGCACGCGTGCAGACTCGTATATCCAGTATGACTCGGAGTAAATGTGTGTGTTTCCACCTGTGGCAGCCTTGATCTAGTTACCTTTCAATTTACTTGTGAAATAAAGATATCGGAATCATTTTGACTAAAGTGAGTATGCATTGACCTGCTAAACCTACCATGAGAAGCAGAGTACAGTCGATACCGTCCCTGTGCTGAAATATAAGTCTGTACTTTTTTAATGCTTTGGGGTTTTTTTCATCCGATTTAATTACAATAATGTTAAGTTAGGTGCCACTTAAATGGTACAGTTTAATGGAATTGTAAACGTTTTGCTAATCGTCATAAAAAGAAAGGAAGATCGCAGTTAGAAGACTGTTATGTAATTCGCAAACCCACGCCCTTTTCCATCACCAGGCTAGTGATGTTCCCACAGGAGTTCAGTTGTCTATCAACTGCTTCTTCAGTTGAAAAAAAAAGACAAAAGCGACAGAAGTGAGATGTTTCAGGAATATGTAAAACAAGACTTCCTGTATCTTATCTATGAGACACTACCTCTTTGCTGTCTCCTCCATTCTTCTCCTCCTCCTAATGGTGATGGGGGTAGTAGCTTCTTTACGTGAGCCCCTGATCCCCCTCACCTACACACACTGTACCACTCCAACCTCATTTACATCCAGCTTTCCTTACCGGATGGTAGGAGCACAGAGAAAGCAGCGTGATGTTGGTGGGGTGGGGTGCAGAAGAGGCTCAGGAGCTTTATAGTGTCTGTCAGGATGAAAGAGGGGCCCCTCAGAGCGCCTCCCTGACACTGACTCTGTGTGTGCGCGCATGTGGTGTTGTCGTCATTAAACATTTAAGACTCCTCTAGTATGACAGCAGGCAACTTGGTGCTCCAGCAGCATGTTTTCATGCAAAATTTATTGAAAAAGACGAGCTGTTGTTAAGAGATCTTGCTGCCTTTCACCAAAATGGCAAAGGGTAAGTGGGTGTTGCAGGATGTGTGTGTGTATGGTGTGTGTATGTGTTTACCCAGACTCATGTACAGGTCAGAAGATCAGCTGCACTCGCTCCAGTCCTCAGACTTTGCATTTGTTCAGAAAACAGAAAGAACACAGGATGCCATAAAAGTGTTTTTTTTTTCCTCCATTGGATTGATTCGTTGGTTTCTCAGCCCATAGACTTGGGTGTATGCTTTGTGCACATTTAAACATTCTAAATGCTTATCTACACAAGTGATTTGAGAGTGCATTTTTTTATCCACTTTCATCCACATCATCCCTGCTGTGTGTTCAGAAAAATTAATAATAACTTGCATGGTGTGTAACACCATTAATTATGCACACCAGTGCATCATTACAATACTTTTACATAAAGTTTCTGATTTCTAAAAGTTTTGATTGTTTACACTTGGACTTTTAGAAAACCTTTTTTTTTTCCTTTGTTCACTTTCAGAATTGTTTGAATTCTTAAGCCAGTTTCTGTGGTTGTTTCCCCCATGCACAAATGTGTTATATTTTCTAACCATGCGATGATTTCTTTCTCTCTCTCTTTTTTTAAAATTTGATGAACTAATCTACAATGTATAACTTCAGAGTAAAAATACTCCTGGATAAAAGTCTTGAACCAGTGACCCATAGTAAAGCATCGCCTTTTTTCCTCATGTGATAAACCTTTTTTCTCTGTTGTCGTCAATCCATTTGTCATATTTTTTGGAATGCAAGAACACACTTTCAGTGCAGCAAAAAAAACAAACAAACACCTGAACTGTGATTCTCATTCAGCGTGCATCCTGACCGGTTCTTGCACTTCTTGTAATTCCTTGCGGCTCCAGTCAGGTCAGGTCTCATTTAGTTAATGCATTTTTTACAGTTTCATTTATTTAATCAGAGCATGAGAAACAAACAGTGTGCTGTGTTAACAAGTGCGCATTTGCCCCCAGGCAGGTAATGACAGAAGTATAATTTGAATGTAGCAGCAATCTTCACCTGATGTTCCAACCCAATTCCCACCTGTAATTAATGAGCGAAAACCTAGAATCTCAAGTTAACAGATGGCTGTTTCTGCACTCCCTGAAAATGACACCTTTAAATGTTTTTAATTGCAAGTGAGTGTTTTAAAACGTTTTGGTATCGTTAAAGGCTGCAGAAGTTCGGACTTTAATCAGACTTTGAGGAGTATGGTTATAGTATGGATGGAGTACAGACACACACGTACATACACAAACAAACACACAGATTTACCACGTATGATAACCGCTACTGTTTTAGACTTTCATTATTTCACTTTTTCTCCCTCATTCTTCCTCTCCATGTCCGTCACCCTTCTCAAACTCCACTCCTCCGTCAAAGAATTTGTCTGCTTTTAATGCACGTAAAAAAGAGCTCAGCCTTTCCCGTCAAGCGCAGATGACCTCTTTGCTTTTCTCCATTAAGGAGCGACGAGGTACTGTAAAAACGTGGGCTGGCTGCCTCTCTCTCCACATCCTCAATCAGAGAAGTCGGTCCAATTAGGCTGAACTTCTTGTCTGTGCTGGGTCACAGGAGGAGCGTTAGTCCATCTGACTCAATTTCATATCATTTGAGTGAGAAATAGGCACAGAGAGCAGCGTGTAGACCCCTCATGTCAGCACAGGGACGCCTTTTCCTCTGCATGTAAAAGTCCAGTTGGAATAATGAGCTTGGGATTAGATAAATTAAATAACAGCCCACCTTTCATTACAAATTTTTTGATGTCTTTGTCAAGTGATGATGAACAATGGAAGATGTTTTTTGTTTTTGGGGGGGGTGAATGTGGGGGACGGCACAGTGAGGCAGAGCACTTAAAAAACAAATCCATTGTTCACTCTTCCAAAAAAGGCTTGTTTCAAAAAGAGGCGAGCTCTTTTGTAAGTCTCATAAAATAAAGGTTTTCCTGACATCCGTGTCCACAGTGCAGTCCTGACCAACCCACCCATTCCCATTTCTCTCTGTGAATGTGATTGTTTGGTAATTCCCCTCATTACTTCGTTTTCCCCTGACATGATAAACAGAACCCAGCCTCACCACAGGGGTCCCAGCAGGACCCCCAGGCCTCGGTTTGGCTAGCTTTGCACCATCGCTCAGCTTTAACCTCTGGAAGGCTGGATGCTGTGAGGCAGAGAGAAAATAACACAAAACCCTAGACAGAATCACACACACACACACACGTTCACACTGACTGTTGTTGATTTTCTCCCCCTCCTTGCCTCACTCTTAGGAAATGATTGTCTGCTTCTTTGCCTCTGTTGAACATCTATCAGCTCATTAGTGTTGATAATACACAGAGAAAGTAAGTGTGTTTGTGTGTGTGCATCTACACGCGGCTGTGTGTATACAGCCACTGCCCGCGGCATCCTCTCAGCCTGTTGGGAGTGTGTATGGGTGGTGTGGATGGGACCACTGGCTGCTGTGTGTGCATGTGTGTTTGTCCATACTCTTGCAAGACTCTAGGCTGTGTCTGGCTCTGGGAGCGGGTCTGGGGAGGTAAGAGAGACTTCAAACACCGTCCTCGGAAGGTTAGGATACACTCACATTGACTTAAATCAATGAGCTGTAAGTGTGTGTTTTATTTGTGTGCGCGTTATAAGGAGGGGGTAGCAGAGTGGCCAGGAGCATGGATGCAGCCGAATTGAAGTACGTTTGTGTGTGTGTGCTGGGTAGAGTAGGAGTGATGCCCACATGCAAAGGGTGGACACCACACACACACACACACACACACACGCACACGCGCGCACACACACACACAAACACCCACATGCACAAACAGACACACACATAGACATCCCCACAGACACATGCACACACAGAGCGGTGCAGCTGTAGT
>JAPTHA010000006.1:16801820-16820183 GCA_029814585.1 Gymnapogon annona | reverse complement strand
AAAGAAAAAGAGAGCGGATGAGGGAAAGAAGGGAGGGCATCTTAGAAGAACCTGAAGACCCAACGTAATTATTAGAAACTTGACCACAAATGACAACTCATCTGGTGCCGGCGCTGTAATTAATTGTCTGCTAGCAGGGGCGCAGGGGTTGGGGAGGGTGTAAGAGGGAGAGGGAGATAAAAAAAAGAAAAGAGAAAGAGAGAGAGAGAGAGAGAGAGGGGCATGCAGGCGAGCTGGGTGATGTGGAGAGGGCAGAATGACAGGTGAGCAGAGACACTGGGAAGGGGATGTGGTAAGATGAGGCAACAGTTTAAAGATCCTCGTTAGAGCGCAAGAGACAAAAAAGGCTTCGGACCAAGACAGAGGAACATGAGTGAAAGGGATAAAAAGAATATGCGGTTGAGACGGGGATGGAAAATGTATGCAATTGGAGTGGATGAAAGAAGCAAAGGCAAAGATGGGGGTTAAAAAAAAAAAAAAAAGGCGACCGGAATGAGAGCGCAGAAATGTGCAGACAGCGTGATGGATCCAGTGATCATGTTAAATTGGTCAGTATTGACCTTGCCAGAGCTCAGTTTAACACTCACACTTGTTTGTCCAGTTTTACTTAATTGAGCTCAGATAACTAATTACCTTTTTCCTGGAACAACAGCACATTAGTCTCAGCCTCTCTGTGGATGCTTCTCATTTCTCTTACCTGCTGTTTTGTTTTTTGTTTTTGTTTGCGCCTGGCTCATTGTCTCGCTGGCTTTTTAAACTGTAAGCCTGTTTGTTTTGATTGTTCGTCCTTATTTCTGGCACATTTATTTGAGTGATGCTGTGGGTGTGGCTTTTTGTATTCAATCTGGAGACTCCGATCAGAGAATGTGCGAAGGAGGTCGGTTCAGCCACAAAGACACAATCCATTGGTTTTTGATCTACTGGAACTTTTTAAGCCTAATACTAATGTCATATACTAACACATTTGTCTCACCACATCCTTTGACATTCTTGTCAGTGTAAGTTATGAATTATAACTGCACTAAAGCTGTCCGACTCTAAATAAGGTTTTATTTAATGAACTGATGCTTGAAGAGCAATGAGACATGTCAATGAAAGCCTACTGCAGTCAATAGAGAGCTAAAGCCCCGACCCTTCCAGTTGTGCCCTGTGGGACCCCATTTTGGAAAAATACAAAATGATATTACAATTACTGGTAATAAACAAGTAATCCAATTTGAATTACATTATATTATGGTGTTTGTCAGGTTAAAAGCTCTATTTAAGTGTAGAGTTTGTTATGAACCTGTTGAACTTCACGCTGTGAAAATCCTTCGACAGATTACACACATAGCAACGTCATGGTAACCGTCATTCTTTACAGTCGGTTCAGAGTAGATGAAGATGCCTTTGTCGCTTCAACGTGAGCGGACAGGAGTGATTTTCACACCTTTCAGTTCTTTTTCACCTTCCTCTTGAAAAATGAGGTGAAATATTCCCATTTAAGGACTGGTTTGGAAACATGTTTCATGTGTGACAAGAGTCACGGTCGATGATACAAACTGCAACTTTCTGGAAAGTATTTATCTCTCAGCATTGACTGTTCATACTTCTTCACATTAGAGGTTTGACTTTGTTTCTCTAGTAGTCATGGAATTGTATTAAAATGAGGAATAACTTACAAGTTGACCATCAGCTCTCTTATTGTAATAGTCCTTATATAGCATATGTGATGAAAATGGCTTCTCGGAAATAAAGTATTGGTTTATTATTTCTCGAATTCATGAAAGTTTATTTTTTTATGGATATCATTTGGAGACATGACTTTGCAGCCGTCACTGTTAAACTTTTAACATCTTTCTGAATACATGGTTGTTGCCGGCTGGATAACTCAGTTGGTAAGGCAACGGGCTGGTGCAAAGGGGGACCTGGTTCCCTTATCTGAATACACGGTTGTTGACCCTCGCTTCAGGCTAAAACAGCAAGTAACGATTAAAGCGTGAACACCAGCTGGTTAAGTTGTGCACTTATTCTGTGACATTGCATAATACCAGTGTGTTTCTGCTTCCCCTCCTGTCGTCACTCCATCTCCCATTCCATCCTCTTTCCCTCCCGCTGAGTGCCAGGGCTATAATGTGCTCCTATGGTTGTTGTAAGCGGGCCACAGTGTCTCTGAGGCCTTGTGCTACACCACCATTACTATCTGGCCTGCCTCCACTACAAATTGGATGAACAGGCACTGACACATTTTCAATATTATTACATTAAACCAAGTGGATTTTGATTGATAACCTAATATTGGCCTAATGCAAAACATCAATCATGGCAAGTATATTAATTATTTAATATTGTGGCGTAATTCAGAAATCGATGCTGCCTCTGCGTTGAAGGCACCGAGAACGCAGAGCGGGAGAGAGGGAAGAGAGAGATAAGGAGAAAAGGAAGGCTCAGTCCCCGAAGACCTCAGCAGATTATATGATGTTTTGAAAAGAGAGACGAGGATGTAAAACGTTGTGTGTGTGTATGTGCACGTCAGCCGAGTGTGTCTAATGGATCGAGCGATCTCATCGGCCCTGGTGTGGACAGCGCTGGATGCCTGCCCTTGATGAAGTTAGGACATTAAATGAGCGAGAGATTAAATATAACCAAAGGTGAAATCGCAAAAATTAAGTCGGGGTGGAAAAAAAAGATGCGGATCTAAATATAAAAAAAAAAAAATGAAAAAAGGAGGGGGAGAGAAAAGCAAAGGGAAATGAGTGGAGGAGGAGGGCACGAGCACGGCGTCTCCCCTGTGTTAGATTGTTTCTCACTAATTGCGCTTCATTAGCGGATTACACACACTGTCACCACGGTAACAAATGTCTTGCTGTCTGGTTGCCGGGCGCCCGTCATGTATAATGAATGTGGCGGGGTGTTTGTCAGAATGTAATGTAATTACAGCTAGATGAAGTTTGCCTTAAGTGGTTGACTTGTCTGCATGTGGCTCACTGACAAAGCACACAATAAACAAACGTCCCCTCTTTGTGACTTTGTCTTCATTCCTATTTTTACGGATCTGACTTTTGTAAACATTTCTTTTTAGCATATTTGTCATTAGTTTTTGCCATTATTTAAAAACTATGTTGGGATTGGAATGACTTAGGTTTGTGGTCACACTGATTCAGGGACTTCCACGGACGGACGGATGGATGGACTGTGTGATAGATGGATGGATGGATGGATGGATAGATAGATGGATGGATGGGGGGTGCGATGGCTTAGACAGTATGTAATTTTAGAGATGGTGTAGATTTACACTGTGATGCTGCTGGCTGCATTAGCAACTGAAGCCTGTCGATAAGCCTTCCTCTCCCTCTCTCAGCACATACACAGACAAACACACCGGATTGCCACGGCCAGGGTGGAGTTGTCAGTAATGGGGGCCAGAGTTGGACGGGAGGGGGGCAGGGATCGGGGATGGGGCCTGTTTGTGTTCTCTTGATCTTTAGATTTCCACTGCTGCAAATTTGAAATGTGCCAAAATTGCATCTATTATTTACTGCCAATTTGCTCTTTTTAAACCGACTTCCCCCCCCTCCTTCTCTTCCTCCGCCCGTCATTCTGCCATTCCCTACCCTGATAATCATACACACATTTTTTATTAATTTGCAGATAATAAGCTCCCAGTTCTTTCTCTGTAGTTTAAAATTATTATTATGACTGCCAGCAGTGTGGTAACCATGTTTGTTAACCTCTATCTGGTGCATATGCAAACACACACCAGTACTCATCACTTCAGTCTGATATTCACATGAACAATAATTATTGATTATCTGTATTTTTAATTTTATAATTAACTTTATTTTTGAATGATCAGGATCATTTTCTTTCACAAACATTTCCACCCCACTCACTACATAACTAAAGAAACATAAAAAACATTAAGTTGATTTTAACAATTGTTGACTTTATTCTAGCTTGAGCTAATGCCCCTAAGGGTGTTCAAGTATTCAGAAATGTGTTCAGAATTACTCATAAAATCTTTTTAAATGTTTGTTGTGTATGTGTTTCTCTGTAGATTTGTGTGTGCCTTCAAGAAAAAAGTCTTTTTATTAAATGACATTTTGTGTCAGTGCTTTATTTACAGTGAAGGAAATGTGTTACTGTGTTGCAGGGACGCCGGGAACATCAAAGCCAGATTAGAACATCTGGTAAGTTCTATTCAACACCCCCCGTCCCCCTCTGTTTCCCACACGCACGCACGCACGCACGCACGCACACACACACACACACACACACACACACACACACACACACACACACTTTGATATTTGCATTCATAATGAAACCTACAGATTTGTAGCTGAATACCTGCAGCTAACAGGGAGGGAGAGAAGGACAGACAACAGGGACAGAGGGGGGTTGTACACCCCCCACAAACACACACACACACACACACACGCTCCCCCCAACGGCCACACCCACTTTTATACGGGTGTTTCATTGATCCCCAAGGCTTCCCAATGAATTACATTCGCTTTATTCTTTTTTATCGTTTTCATTTATGTGTTCAGATATGTAAGGTTTCAAAAGTTTGCATGCTTCTTTGTGCTTTGTGTATGAAAAGAACCATCTTTTTCACCTTCAAGTCATAACTGGAAGGTAAAGTACCGATATCACTCTCCCTTTTCCCTCCATCCAGCAGCAGGGGGCCTTTCCTCCCTCCGTTCCCATCTGCGAATCAAGTGCCCGCTGGAAATCGTCTCCTGGGATGGCCTGAAATTTTAATAGGCAACGTTTCCAGGCTTTCTCTCCCCGCTCGCTTTAATATGGGGTCAGAGTGCCGCGCAACAAAGTGAAGAGGTTCTCTTTCCTCTTTTTGGGTGGGAAGGAACCAAGGCTTGGTGTGCCCCATATTCCAGGGGATGAATTATAGACAGGGGTCAGCGAGGGTCCCGGCTCTCTGTGGATGTCACATGCCCTCCAATTCCTCGCCTCCCTGCATACTAAACTGCACCCTACGCAAATGACCCTGAATATGCCACACACCTGCCTGACCCTGGAACTCAAAAAGCCGCTCCCCACTTCCGTCAGCAGCCGATCGGATAAAGTTGACCTCAGATTTCGTCGTCACTGTTGGAACTGTTCCTCAGTGTTTTCCTTCGAGCTCCTTCGAGTTTTCGTGCCGTATTCTGAAATAGGAATGTTGTCAGAGTTAGGCAGGTTTAAGACCGCATCGCTCACATTGCAATATTGAATTGTTAAGAATCCCACTTCCTTGCCAGTATGCAGTTAAAGTGTTATATCATGTTAGGATATATGTTTTTTTATCTACTTTATTATAATACAGGTGCAGTGGTGGGTGCAGCTGTCTCCTGCTTTTTACTAGTTTGGGTGTAGAGATGAGGATGGGAGGGTCCGCGGATGTGATTGATGTAGTACTCTATAAAAGGTGGTGTGAATTATTCAACAGAGGATTACATGCATAAACAGCATTAATCAATATGTGTATTGACAGTTACATCAGCGCAAACATTAGGTCGGCTGTGTTAAGATGAGCATTTCTCTTAAAGCCATTTGGAGGAATGTGAACTAATTTACATTAGACAGGAGTGATCCCGGGCCTCTATACATAACAGGCAAATAGGATACTGTACGCACTGCATTTACATAAGAGAAGTCACAAACGACTGCACCATTTGTTCACGTTCTCGCACTCGATACAAAGTTACTTGGCCAAAGTCACCTTGAATTATAGATCTTTGGATCATATTACCATTTTAAAGAAATCCACTGAAGTTATATAGTGTTTATACATCCAGATATATGCACAATGGTGTTCTCACAGGAATAGATGCTGTATGTATAAGTATATTTGTTTTAATGTTGGGTAACTTGGCAGGGGTTAGCACAACGAGTTTGCATATGCATGTTGTGTTTTGTATGGCTTTTGCACTAAGTGGACCTATAGGGAGAGATTATAACTGTTTGTGTTTGATTCTTAGTTACTGCTGCGTCTTTATACTCATCAGGAAAGCTCAGGAGTTAAATATTACACATTTGCTCACACAAGGAGACATGCACAAACACACATTAGTATGTCTACCGGTGCATTTTTTTTCTTTTCGTATATATACTGTATGTCTTGGGGAATTTGAATGCCTGAATACTGAGTGTTTGAATTTATGGGTGTGTTTATGCTTATGGGGAGATTGCACCCCAGTCATCAGCTACCTGGGGAGTGCAAGACTGTGATTACGATTCGGGACAGAGAACTGTAAATAATGGAGCTCGTCTCCCTCTGAGGTAGAGTTGCAAGGCTGTTCGAATTGTTGCTTCCGTCTATAGCTCACACATATATTGCTGTGGACTTCTAAACAGGCATTTATGACTGTCTGTTGACGTACCGCTCTTAAGATTAGTACATCAACAATATTGACACTACACAGTGTCGCCTTCCACCAAGCTACCTTTTAACCTTTTTTCTATTAAGCAGTACTTTTTTTTAATATATCTCTTAAAATGAAAACTACACCCTGGTTATTTTGACTTATTAATGTCTAATTGTTTAGGCATTACAAAAATAAGAATTAAAAATTTTCACAGTCCTGACACAATCAAACCTCCGTTCAAATGATCATCGTGCTTGATTTTTCCGCAATGCTTGCTCACATTACCCCCTGTTGTTAAGTTAACTATACGAGTGAATGACTGGTGAAATAATTAGGTGGGCTGATAAGATTTATGTGGTATGAGGTTTGTTTTATTGTTCGTGTTTGTTTTTGTTTTCTCCCTTCAGCAGATTGACTGAACACGATCAGTAGCAACGCAGAAAAGAAGACTGAAGTTAATTGCTCCCAGTGCTCTGCGTTAGTTCTGTTTTTATACGCCTAGGCACATGTACAAGCACACACACACACACACACATTCATAAGCACCTAAGTTCGAGGCTGACGATTCCTTGCTCTGGGAGAAATGGAGCGGTAGTGAAAGAACTGGCCTACAGCAGCTAATCAGTCCAGATGCGCAGCTTCTTAGAGCGAAGTAGAAGAAAGCCAGCAGCTCAATCAATACATGAAGAATCGGCCTCTTCAGGATTACTGGCTCAATCAGCAGCTGTAGCCATCGTTCTATCGTGCGCACAGCCCAGGGACGGATGGAAGCTGAGAGGGGAAGAGGAAGGCAAGGGGAGAGAAGGGGAGACATCATTAGTCTGGGGAGGAGAAGATGACTAAGGCGTGATTGCGGAGGGCAGGAGGCTGGTTACCAGTTCACTGCAGGGTTAGAGGTTCAGCTGAGGTTGTGACTACAACAAAACCAGATTCACCCACTAGTGTTAAAAATTTTAATTATGCAGTGATTCATTGGATGCTTTGAGTAAAAGTAAGAATAATCATTTTTGCAGAAAGAAATGTAAAGTTTTTTTGTTGTTTGTTTCTAAGCTATAGGTTACAATGTGATCAGCAGGGTCTGACTTTTGACTTCAGGTTTTTCCTCCTTTTTGTACATTTGTTAAATCTGTGTCCCAGTGGAACGATTTGTGCATATTTTCACAACTCTCACATCAAGTTGTCCCGGTCAGTTGACGCTTGCTCTTTGTAAATCAGCGTCATCCTTACTAATGCTGTGAACTAATTTGGCATTAAATCTGTCAATAATTTGGCCCATTGGTTCCCAAATGGCCTGTATAATCTTCCTCAGGCAATGTAAGTATCGCTAGAATAGGTGAGTAATTTAATTTGACTAATGCCTACGGGTGATATTATTGTCCTTTGGATGGCAGAATAATTTAGTGGCTGGAAAAAGGAAGCTGAGGACACATTACGCAGTACACCAAAGCAGGGAGAGCAGTCTTGAAGTTACTGTATTGAGTCAAAAAGAATTTTCACCAATATATTTATGCAAATGTACTATTCATTAAAAGGAGGGTCAGTCCATGGCAAACTCGCCCAGAATTCACAACTTTTCCCAGTTCATGTGAAAACGTCTTTTAAGTTCACAGGACCTTACACCTTATGAAAATCATAAAGTTTCTTTTAGGAGGGTTTCGCTGGTGTTTGTATTCCAACAGTCATCTGGCTCGTATTTGACACCGACGAATATTCAAGAAACCCAGAGCATAATTTGAAATGGGTATTTTTGTAAATATGAGTTGCAAATTGCTGAAAATTATAATTTTTTTGTTTATATATCTATTGGTTTTCAGTTTTTTTTGGAAACAAATTAGATTCTCTGTCGCTTTAATACAAATCTATTATTTCCAAATATGTTTCTGTCCTCAATTTTCTCAATGACTTCTTAAGATGTTCTGACTATATATTTTCCATGCGGGTTGCTATGGAATAATCCAGCACGTATTTATATTTTCCCCAATGGTAGGACAGTGCGGTCTTCTCTGGTGATGTGTCACCGCGCTGGCGTACACATGGCTCACTTCAGGGAATGGCCGATGTCGTGCAAATGTCCCTCAGTGAGTTGAAGAGTTTACAAAGGCAAACAGCCCGGTTGGCCTACTGACAGACAGAAACCAGCAGCTGTGGGCTGAGCAGCGCATTCACATACGAGGAATGTGACAAACATGGCTCGAGAGCAGTCCCCATGTAAAATAATCAAAGTTCAACATAGTTCAAAGCTCCAAATTCAACATAATTGATTCCGTTCTTTATCCTTCTGTTCATGTTGTCAGACTTAAATTGTCTCATTAAACACTTTCTTCTTATCTTCCTCTTTTTTTTTTGTCTCGGTCTGTCTTTCTTCCTCCCAATATTATGGTATGGGATAAAGAGGTGAAAGCCGCTCAGAAAGAAAGAGATTGTGAACAGATAAAGGAGGGGAAGATGGAAGGGGGTGTTGATAATCTGCAAACAGATTTCCATGCTTATTACACTAATGATTGCATGATATTTGATGTAGCGACGGGGGGTGGGAGGATACAGAAACACGGGCAAAGAGGAGGTGATGTGATGTGTGTGTGTGTGTGTTTGCGTGTGTGTGTGTGAGGGGGGTCTTTTTCTCCCTCTCATCTCGACGGCACGGCTAAATGATGGAGTAATTTGAGTGACCTCTGACTTCGGGCAGGCCCAGACATAATTGCATGTCATTCTGGTATGGAAGGAGGGGGAGAAGAGGGGGACGCTTCACAAAAGTATCCCCCGTCTTTCACTACTTTGTTTCACACCAACCTTCTCCCCCACCTCCCTTTTTCCACGTATCCCCCATCACTGTCTCAAGCTCCATCTTGTCGGCAGTCGCACTGTCGTTACTCAAGTGCCGCCCCCCAAAAACACCTCTAAATAAATAAATAAATAAATAAATAAACAAGACACCCTCCCCCCCAAACAAAAGAAAGATTGCATTAATTTTCAAATGATGATATTACATTAAGCACAGCGATCTCATATATCAATACATGAGAACTACTCCCTTACTGTATGTGCTTCATCTTAATGGCATCGCTGGATGTCAAGGGCATGGAGGAAATTAAATCGGAAAGTGCAGATAGACCAAAGAAGATATTATCTCTGGATGATTGCAGTTTTGATAGGTATTCCAGTGAATTTCATTTTCTCTGGATGGGGAGAAGATGAGTTAGCCTGCACATTTGCTCATTTTTCTTCTACATGATTTATGTGAGTTGAGTATAAAACTCGCCCCCCCCCAACCCCCCTCCCCATCCCCACATCCTCCGTCTTTATCGGGAAGACATACATGCATGCGCACGCACATGCACCCGACGTAGTAAAATGAATGCTTTAGAACAGGATCTTTACCGGGGCAGTTTACGTGCGTGTATGTGTACTGTTTGTACGGCTGTAGGCGGGGAAGTGCCAGTGTGTGGCTCTTTGTGCGTCTGTATAGACGTGCACGTTTTAGTGCGTGCGTGCGTGTTGGTGTTTGCGTGTGAATACGGGTGCCTTAGATAGCAGCAGAGCCATCAGCGGGAATGATTCCAGGGAGACGGGGGAGTGTCATTACTCAGACTTGTTTACATTCTAAATACGTAATGAAATCTTGTTGGTAATAATGACGGGAATAAAAGTTTGGGAAATTGTAAAAGTGGTGAAGTTTGAGAAATGATCCCCGGCCTGTGAAATAGCATTTGGGGGCAGGAAACGACATTATTATGCAGTGCTCCTGCCTGCCTGAGACATGAAGATGAACTGCTGGCGGGCTATAAAATGCTGTTAGCCCTAGCCTGAAGTATGGCACATTGTAAAAGAGCCTTGATCCCATATTGCCATTATATATAAAAGTATAGCCATACACAACATTATTTTTCATATAAGATGAGCTAGGATACAGTGGCTGAGGCCCCCCAAATACATACACTGATAGGCGGATTTTTTTTTACCCCCACCTTATAAAATATATAAATAAACATATTGCCATGGAACCCATCTCTGCCCTGATCTTATAGACCTCGATATTAAAAACAGAAATATTGCATTTTCTAGGGGCTCTGTTTTCCCCTGTCCTCTTTTGGGTATGGGATATATATATGTGTTTGTTTGGGAGTTGGGAGGGCGGGGGGACGACGAGATGCAGAGCAAGGCTGAGTGAAATTCAACAAATGAAAGAAAATGGAAACAGATGAAGACTTTAAAAACATAATGAGATGAATATTGGGCATATCATCCCCACCATAAAGAGAGTTAGTTGTGGTGGGAGCTGTGAGTTCATATATTGAAACTGTTTATTGACAGTAAATAATGGTTACACTCGGGCAATTAAGATTAATGTTGCAGGCCACGTTGGGATTCATGTGCCAGATTTGGATGTTTTTGGGTGTGTCGGAGACCTCATTTTCAATCTGTCATTTTTTACTTCATGTTTAGAGAAAAAAGGACCCAGACCCTGTTGAATCCAGGGTATTTAAAGCATTTTAGCAGTGTCTTAACCTGGGACTATACATTTATTTTTTGGGGGGATTTTTTTCTTAACATAGATAATTGTACTTCGTTTGTTTTATTTTTGTTTATTGTATATATACTTTCTAGTTCTATTTTTAGATTTATTTTATTGCCTTATTCTCCTTTCCCTTCAATTACAGCCGTTGTTATTATATTTTACACAGTGTAACATGTTGTAAGTCATTGTGCTCCACTTCTTTGGCTTACTTGGGAGATGATGACCCGTTTTGAGATTTTTACAACTCAGTTTATGTTCAGGAACACCAGCAGTGTCTCTTTTTCTGTCCAATCTCCCCATTTCTACCCATTTCAATTGAGCTTGGACTCCTCTGTATTTGTTCAGTTCTTACTTGAGTCAAATACTGTGGAGAGGGCGTGACCATGTTCATTGACTGGTCATATTAAAATAAAGTGACTGACAGATTTTCTTTATAACTTGAACGTTGAGTTACAGTGTTGTGCTGCTACTTGACCCTGCCCTTGTACCTTATAAATGTCAGTTTGTGTCTTCTCTCTTTTTTTTCCTTTTTTTTTTATATCTTCACTCTTGTTCCGTATGTTTCGATGGATGGGATAAATCACCTCGTAAGCCAGCAGTCTTGTCTCACCACCACCAGGCCCTCTCGTCTCTCTCTCTCTCACTCTGCTCCTGCTCTATCAGGCTTTTATTTCTCCGTTGACCTGTTGTACTTTGCTCGGCTTAACGCCCCCCCACCCCCACCCCATCAAGTCCAGCACACATCCACAAATAGCTGCTTCCTTCGTGCAGTATCACATTAGAGTAGCATTGTTTTTACCAAGCCGAGCGGTGGTAGTTTGTGTTTGTAATGGGATGTGTTTATGTTTGACTAATGGACATTCGCTGGGCACCAGAATGTTTCTCAGTTTCTCTGTCGTTGTTGGCTTGGAACTGGAGGCTGACTGTGCAGCTGAACGCACTACCTCTATTTGTTTTGGTCTGTGAGTCAAGTGTTCGCATTTAAAGTTGGTACTTTTGCGACAATTCTTAAAGAAGCACAGGTTAGGTCTTAAAAATAGCAGTGTCAGACTCCACTTTTATCTTATAAATAAATATGTTTGTGGGTGAAATATTGCAAAACACATTATATCAGCCATTCTCAGGTTTGACAGGGGGCAATCTGCTGTAGATCCGCAAACCTCCGCATTCCTTCTTCTCGTCGCATCTTTCTCTGCTTCTTTCACCTTTCCTCCGGTTGAGTTTGTTTTTTCTTGTATTTTTATTTCCTTTCTTACCTTCTCTCCTCCTCTCACTTTGCTGTTTAATGGGAGCTCCAAAAGAAATCAAGAGCAGCTTTAGGTCTGTCTTGTCTTTTGTCCCTCTCTGTCTGTTTTTCCCTTTTCGTCATAGTGTGATCATCTGAAGCCCTTGTGAGGAAAGCACCGCTCATTTCCAGCTCGCACTCCCAAACTACTCCCCCTAAGTGTGCGCACACACACATATACACACACACAGGCCTTTTAGTGGTGCGTGTTTGTTTGTGTGTGTTGGAAAGGAACGTCTCTAATTGAGGGGCGAAGACACTTCAGATGCAGCGGGTGCCTTCCTCCCAGTGGGGGGAACACAGATCTGCCTCTGGGGAGCACAATTAGGGCCTTTTTATTGTTTACTAATGAATTACACAGAGCAAAAACAGGCATGTGTGTGTGAATTAGAGGCAAAAACACACTGGGTCTCTCTGGAAGTGAATTATTTTGCGTGCGTGCGTGCGTGCGTGCGTGCGTGCGTGCGTGTGTGTGTGTGTGTGTGAACTTGCGTTGTGCTTCTGTGTGTCTTTATTTGCTTAGTTGTGAGCTGACTTCTGAGTACCTTTTGCAATACTTGTGATGATAATTGGATAGTAATTAGCCTGTTCAGCCTTTACTTACTACTGGAGGGATAAGGAGCCCACATTCCTGATTTCTTTTTTCTTATTTTTTTGTATTTTCTGCATTTATTTATAGAAAATTTAACTCTCATCATCACACACAGGTCAAGAAAGCGCTGTGATAGTAAAACCAAATATTTATATATTGCTGTTTGAACTGTTTTTTTTTTTTATAGGACATCACATGGCTCCTTTGACGTCACAGCTGTTTTACTGAAAAGGAGCAGCTACCATTAAAGTTTTAGTTTTGAAGTTTTCTGCGGTGTGTGAGTCAGTGTTGTATTACTGTAATGATTTGGCAGGAATTTGTGTTTGTGTTGTTTGAGGATACATAGACTTACACATGCCTCAAGGCCAATGTAAACAAATGCTAATTTAATTACCATGGGGGCGTCGTAATAAACTGTAACTAAGATGATTGCAACAACGCACACTTATCACAATTATCAGGTTAGTGAAGCTGTGATGTGGATGTGGTTATTGCTTTCGAACACCGGTTATACTATGACACGGCTTGACCTCAGGCTAAACTCAGGACTTTTATCCTATCTAGTTGTATGTTCCTGTGTTCTATGTTCCTATTTTGGGCAAAGTTGCCAAAAAGCAGGAAAAATAGACTGAATTGTGCCATAATCACTTCCTCAAGAAGGGAACAAGAAGTGCGTGTGTGTATGTGTGTGTGGGAGAAGGCCTCAAGTGTTCATGTTCTTCTTTAGCATAATAGCAATTGGTAATTTCAGCTGTCGAGCAGCTCCAGTCAGTGTGAGCGTGATCCACTGTGTCACCTGCTACAGGGGATTCATGCAAACACACACACACACACACACACACATTCATTTTGCGCTGAGTGTGTGTCAGTCAGTGTAGTGTCTTGATATGCGTTCCATCTAGGATACAGCACCCTGACATCGCTACATTAAAGGGGGTCATTATATTTCCCCAGCTGCCACCGAAAAGTGACGTTTTTACAAAGTGACAAGTTTACAGTTTGATAAATCAGGTTTTTTGCTGTGGGTGGGGTGGGGAGCCACCGGGAGACGAAATGGTGGGAGGAAGAGCTGGGTTGTCTGCGTCGGAGGTGGGAGGAAGCGCTGCCTGTCAGCGACGCCCCGGCCCTGTCGTCTAAATGATGCTCCCAGGCAGCGGATTCAGATCCCATCCCCATTAGCATTTAATTTCTCTCTAATCCTGCACAGTCTCCGCCGCTGCATTGTAACGAGGGCCACCGTGCCACGGCAGCGCCGGGGAAAAAAAAACCCCTCCAAGAGCAATCTGTAGCAGGCTGGCTTTTTATAGCGTCGCACCCTGTCGTAGCCATCATTCTTCGTTGACAATTAAGACCCTCAAATCTAATAGCAGCGATATTGGAATTACAGCAAGACCCTTTTGAGGGCATGTCAGGAAAAAGGGCTGCGCCTCCCAATACAGCTGTCAAAGCACAAGGCCCTCCCCCTGTTCATGCCCGCTAAGCGTTTGTGATGCACACACACACGCACACACATGATACGAAGGGGAATATGTTGAGTCTTTGGCTGTGATCTTTGTAAAATGTGCTCTCTGTGCCCTCTTATCCAACTCTCTAAAGACTTGTTACAGCAGCTTTTGTTTTCTCTCTTCTCCCCTCACTTCTCTCTCTCTCTCTCTCCCTCTCTCTCTTTGTCTCTAAATTTCTCTTCATCTTTTCCTCATTGATTCTCCCTGGTGTGTCAGAGATGTTGTTGCTTTCTGTTTTTTACTAGCAGCGTTTTTTTTCTCCCACTGACTAGACTAGTAGCTCCATGAAGTTGTCCCTCGGTGCTCCGTGAGGACAGTTTAAGGGAAATTTCACTTCAGTGGTTGCGCTTAAAGATTATCATGTGTAGAATATATTTTCGCCTCAGGGACAGTGCAGTTTGAACTAGATTATATAGACAGATTTTTTCATACCAGAGGCTTTCTGTCCTGTCATCAGCAGCGCTTTTTTGATGTCTTAGACAGCAGAGTGGCATGGTAAACACTGAGAAGGCCTTTCCCTCATCTGCTCCAGGCTCCGTTCTGACATTGCACCACACTTTAATAAAAGTCTCTGTAAGGGACATTATCACACTATTATTGTCTAATGTGTTGTGTTTTTTTTTTTCTACAGACTCCAGCAGAACAGGCCAAGGTCCGAATGCATATGGTTCTGCAGGCTGCAGGTAAGTGGAAGACCACTGTTTTTCTCCCCTATGTATATTTGTATAAATATATAGAAATTTTTTTGTGTTACGGTACTTATAGCAGACGATAAATTGTATCTCCGCCATCATTTCAGTGTGAGCATTTTCAATAAACGCCAACGTCATTATTATTTATATCATTATTATTTATATTAACGACAGACAGCGGAAGTCTGCCGGAAATTGACTGAAAAGGGATAAACTGCACCACCCTCATTGTGCAAACATTAGACCAATCAAATGCAACTTTTGCTCGTTGTTGGTGTCACGTTTGTGCTGATTATGAAGTCTGTTTGTGTGTTTCGCACAAGTCATTGTTCCATCACAATCTCTCCCTTTGCATATTTGAGTCATATTATCCAGACCTCACTTCTGCTCAGAACACATTGTGTGAGAATATCAGTGTTGAGCCGAGCAGATCCAGCTCGTAGACTAACTGTGCCACTGAAAAACAGATTTTTCTCAGCAGGATGAGAATATTAAGATTGGAAGATGGCGTTTTTGTGGGAGTATAAGTTTAGATATTTGTTTCGTAGGCTTATGATTTGATTAACTCTTAAATATGCAGAATCTGCATTTGACCTTGGTGGGTTTCATCCCCCCCCCCCCCCCCCACCACTTATCAGCCACAGACAAATACAAGTACACACACCACTGTTGCTCCCCACTTTGAGCAGCCCTAGTCCCATATTCAATGCAGCTTAATTTCAAACACTCCTTTCAGTACATAAGTCACAGATGTCACCACGCACACGGTGTATATATTACAGTGTGTATTGGAGGAGTTGACTTGCGAGCTGGATGTGACTGCAGTGATTGACTGTGGAGTAAGATGACTTCATGTTTACAGGGAGGCGCGCACACATACACACATTTTTATATATATCCAGTATATAGTATATATACATAAATACAGCCTAGCATTAGAACAGGGCTGTAACTTCAACACAGGAAATTTATGAAAGAACAATCTGTACGGCATGTATACATCATCTATAACAGCAGCCATACACTTAACTCACTTAAGACCTGAGCATTACTCTCCGTCTCTGGAGCCTCCTGCTGAGATATTATTTGACCTGAGCTTTCTGATTCATCTGTCACTTACGTATTTGTTTTCTATATTCACTCTACATCCTACATGTGTTTGCAATGGGGTCAGTACTATGTATATACATCAGACACCGCATGCTGACTGGGCTAAATGTGCTGCTAATGGTGAGGCATCATAAAAATGAGCATGTGGCTTAAGTGCAGTAGGCCAGGCGCAGGACGAGACGGAGAGCGTTTTAATGCACTGGGCACATCTCTGGTTTTCCTCCATCTCCTGGAGGATTCAATAAAGAGCAGGTTTATGGCTTAGTCACCAGTGATGGTCACCAGCAAACCTGCAGCAGGATGACTATGACTAAAAGTACCAACTGAAAAAAAAAGCATTTTTCTGACCTGAAATGAGAAGAACTTGACAAAGTACAAACTAAAACAAAAAAGAACTCCTGGTTAAGTCCCATTCTTGTTTTCCCCTAAATTGTAACGATTTGGAAATTGTAAAAATACAATGGCTTTGTATGTACTAACATCAGTGAAGCATTCTATGTTCAAACTAAAATAAACCAAAACTACTCAATTTCTCAAAACATTATAACACACATAACTTCACTAAATCACAATAAAACATCAAAATGGTCAAATAAAAATAAAACCTTCTGCAAATGCTCAACTTCTAGAACTGAATACTGTACATTTGGTCCTTACACTCATACACGATTTTTTTTTTTTTTTTTTACTTTATCTGTTCTTGCTTTTTTTTCTGTTTAATACCCCTCACTCATTAATCATACATTTGTATAATTAGTTCATAAGACTGTCCTTTGACCCTCCGGCTACAAAATCGTGTGCAGTTAATTTGCCTTTTGATGTATTTATTTTGTTTTTCGTTCCTCTTCGGCTCCATCCATTCGCTCACATTCTTTCTATCGTCTTTGTTCCTGTGTTGTTAGTGGATGGAGGAATATAGGGATGGAGGGAAGGGAGGGATGCAGGGCTAGAAGGAAGCAGCAGATGTTGGGAGGTTGTGTGAATGTTAATGTCCTGACGTAGCCGTGGAGCTTAAGCCACCTCCTCCTCCTCCTCCTCCCCTCCATTCCTCTCTGAGCGCCCGCCAGGCTTTCTCTCTCGGGGTCTCCTGACATCCTTAAAGCCCGCGGCTCTCCTCTCCTCTCCTCTGCTCTTTTCCAGCTCTTTCTCTCCCATCCCCTCCCTCTCTCCCTCCTTTTGTCCGTCTATGGACTCTCTCTAGTCAGTAGAGAGCAGATCATCCCATGGCTAAAGCGGCTCAGGCCTTTGTGTTGGGGGGCTCTGTGGACCTGTAATGAGCCCCCTCGGCTGGCCCGCTGGCCTGCTTAACGCTCACTGGGGGCTTTGTGTGTGTGTGTGTGTGTGTGTGTGTGTGTGTGTGTGTGTGTGTGTGTGTGTGTGTATGAGGAGGTGAAAGGAGGAGGGCAGCACTGGCCCCCAATGAAAGGGCTGGATGGATGTGTTTATGGGTCACTTCCTGCTTGGCCTACATATCAAACACACACGCGCACACATGCACACTACTCTACACTACACACCATATCCCTACGACGAACTTCATTATTAATTGAATTAATTTCACTAATTTCATAATCCTTTACAGAGACAGATTGATAGGATTTCTTTTCAGCAAATAATCAAGAGGGAATTATGTGATACTGGGAACCAAACCAGTCGTGCAGCAACTGCTGGACAAAAAACTTTCCAAACTTATTTGAAACGGCCTTCAACTGAATCAGTAACATTTATAAGGGGGGTTTTGCTCAATATTGAAGGACTGTAAATAACTAAGTGAATTCTCTCTCAGCATTTAACCCACCAGATAAAAAGTTTCTCCTGAACTCATATTCACAGATGAACAGGAAGAACCTGCTAATACTACTACTAATAATAATCACTAACAAATGAAGTTGTTGTTAGAAAGCAACTTATATTTTTCCCACATACATATATTTATTTTACTACTTTATATTCATTCTATAGGTTAATCCACTCATTTGTTACAAAGACTGCTTGTCTTTGTGTTGTTAGTAAGAACAGCTCTTGCGCAGCTGGTGAATGAGTATCTAATTCACCACAAAAGAACAAGCAACCAAAAAAACCCTGCTCTTTTTCACCTTTTCGTCCTTGTTCTATTTTCTCCAGTGTGTTTTTCCTCAAGCTGTGTTTTTTTTTCACGTGTAAATATTTGGGAACACATTAAGTTTACACTGATGTGCAGTATTTACACTGTTTATAGTACTGTTTACATTGCTGTTACATTGTCCATCTAATTTATTTTTATTATTTATATTGACTGTGTGTGTTGTCATATTTGCACTGCAGTTACTCTCG
>JAPTHA010000006.1:16724366-16735583 GCA_029814585.1 Gymnapogon annona | reverse complement strand
GTGTGTGTGTGTGTGTGTGTGTGTGTGTGTGTGTGTGTGTGTGTGTGTGTGTGTGTGTGTGTGTGTGTGTGTACGTGCGTGCGGTAACTCCTCAGAGTAGGGGCGGCCATCTTCAAAGAGACAGTGGCAGGTTCACTATCAGAATAAGTTAGAGATAAAAAGGAGAACATTAGTGCGCAGTAGTCCAGATTGCTTAAAATAATGTGTTAAAGACCAGTGGGTCCAGATTCCTTATCGTCCGCCCCCAGTCTCTCCCCTGGTCAACCCAGCCCAGTCTAAATATAAGGCCCGCAGATATTTAACCGGCATTTATTAGTTCACAGATACCAACACAGGGATAAAAATGGCATCGGGGCCACATACATACTGGTCAGGAGCGTTTTACATCAGCTTGACCTTTTGAAAAGAGCTGAAAGCGCAGCCTTGGACTCCGCGACCCCTGTGAGATCCCCGTCCCGACCGCTGCGTTTAGCCCATCGCACCCTTCCTAGAATGAAGCATTGGTTTCAGCGTTAAACCCTCGCTAATCTCTGGCAATGCGACCCAATTACACATGGAACACAAGTCATTCAACACCCCACTGATTACAGACAATACCCCTGTACAACACACACACACACACACACACACACACACAGACGGCGATAGTTGAGATGCTGATCCAGGACAGCGGGGTCATAAACACCTGTGGTTCTGGTCCACATAGCACGCAGGCGGACTTGCCCTCTTCCCGGTTCCTCGTTACCTTCTCCCCCCAAGAGGGTTCACGGCCAGGAAGAGCTCCGCCCCCCCAGGGCCACGTGCGGAGCTCTTTGTCCGGGGCTTAGAGGACAGTGTAAGACAAACCAACACCGAACCAGTAGCCCACTGGTCTGAGCAAACTGCAAACAGGCCAAAAGTTTGGTCACACCTTCTCATTCAGTGCGTTTTCTTTATTTTCATGACTATTTATTCTCACTAAAGGCATCAAAACTATGAATGAATACATGTGGAGTTATGTAATGAACAAAAATAGTACAATAACTGAAAACATGTTTTATATTCTAGTTTCTTCCAAATAGCCACCCTTTGCTCTGATCACTGCTTTGTACACTTTGTGCATTCTCCGGATGAGCTTCAAGAGGTCGTCACCTGAAATGGTTTTCCAACAGTCTGGAAGGAGTTCCCAGGGTGTAGTATGAAAGTCATGAAAATAAAGTCACGAGAATAAAGAAAACACATTGAAATGAGAAGGTGTGTCCAAACTTTTGGCTTGTAGTGTATGTCACGTGACTGGTGTTGGTCACTGCGATTGGTGGAGACTGTTGTAAAGACAACACTGTTTAACGAGTCTTGACTGATGATATTTCCATCTTCAGGACATGAGCCGGTCGTTGATGCCCTTTGGTGCCACTGGCCACATGGTCAGTAAAACCTGCGGCTGTTTTAACCGTCATGAGTGCCTTGTAAACACAGACACAACAAGTGCATGTGTTTTTACTTTCATCACTAAGACAGTTGAATCAAAGCCTTATTGTCATGTGGACACTTTTGGATGTCTTCTGGGGTGAAACTGAAAAACAAGTTTAATTTGCAAATGTATGTTTTCATGATAAATTTGATCGTGACATGTCCTAAAAAAGTACACGTCACTATCAATGTACTTATTTCTCACAGTTTTAGGGCGGTCATCCCAGATGACATCTAAAAGTGGCCACATGATAATCACCCGTAAACAGCTCATTTATTTCTCATATTTAAACACCATATTAATCCTTGTACACAATTTTTCTGCTGCACGAAAATGCAATTTTCTATTTTTTTTTTGGTTAAAATAACTGCATCCTGTTTTGGCTTTCGACTTTGCTTTATGTGAGTGATGGCATGTATGACTGACTTCCTTTTTACCACATTATGCTGTTCACACAGTGGGTTATGTCCATTGTAATTTCACATTATGTTCATTGCTAACATAAACAGTGAAACAGTTGTGCATTTGTCATCCACAACAGCAGCTCAGGGACTCTTCATCCCTTATTGTTGGTAACAAAGTCAGGTTTTGGTTAAATCTGCACAGTCTTCAAAAAGTGAAATTCCCTGAATCCAGATCTGAACCGTGGCACAAAAGTTTATACCAATGTAATAATTCACATAAAATGAAGTAGAATGTGAAGCTGATTATCAGAAATGTAAGTTTCAGTGCAGGAAACGCACTACATTCACAGTTGGTAGAAACACATTACATGTTTTATACTTATGTTGGTTTTAATCAACATAAGGTATTTGAGGCCACCACCTTCAATATGTGACCCCTGGCTTTTCTTTTCTGTGTTCATACAGGATGCAAGGAACCCTTTTGACATGTTCGACAGTATGGTGACAAAGATGAGGAGCAGGATGGATGAAATGCACAGAGGCTTTGTGAGTGTATTGAAGTCCAGATGTTCTGTTCTTTCAGTTTAAGGGTCTTTCAGATTTCAGGGTACTTGAAGTACTTGAAGTAGTAGTTGATTAAATTTGTGTGTGCGCGTGCCCCAGGATAACGTGTCTTCAGACTCAAACGCCCACTCGTTCAGCTCTTCGTCGATCACCACTTACTCCAAGGTTGGAAGTGATCCTCCTAAGGTGTTCCAGGCCAGCGCCTCGACGCACCGCGCCCCTGGAGGGGTAAGAGCACATCACTGAATGTTTTCCTCTGGCCTGTTCTTATGACGTCATAAAAGGCAAACTTAGCAACAGCACCGACAAATGATCTGCTTCACTGGAGCATGTTCGTCGCCAATGATTCTGATACTCATGTGACCTGGGAATTTATAATGCTGTCTAGAAGTATGTATTATTATATACCATTATTAAATATTATCAGCTATATACAGCATTGCCCATGATATGGAATTATTTCACCTCTTCTCATGAAGAGGTTGTGACAATGTGATTAACTGTAACTGGGCCTCAGTATGTCCTCATTACACCAGAATACTAATGTGTATAAATAGGAATAACAAGAAGAATGTCTGAAGATAATATTTTTTCAGTTTATGGGTAAGTGTGTGTGTGTGTGTGTGTATATATAGAAGTAAAGTTCTTGAATGGGCTTTAATGAGGCTCCTCCTGCTCATCATCGTGCCTTTCATTCAATATCTGGTTGTTGGTTCTGAAGCTCAAGGAGACCAGGCGAGCAGTGAAGGACTCAGAGAGCGGTTTGGAGAAGATGTCCATTGGTCACCATATCCAGGACCGAGGACACGTCGTCGAAAAGAAGTTCAACAATAAGACAGGAGAGAGGGAGTTCAACCAGGACTTCCAGAACATGGATGAGTGTATGCACGTGTATCTGTTTGTCATGTCAGCTAATGAAACAGCATATAGTGAATCTCATAGCATGATGTCATAATAATCAGATTTTTTTAGGTCGCAGCCAATGATGAAAAATAAAATAGTTATGCTTTATCGATGTTTCTAAAATATATGCAAAACCATTGGGAGTTTAATGGAAGATTTTTCTTCCTGAAGTGAGATGTTAATTGTGGTAGTAAAAAATCATTATTTAAAGTCATAGCATGACAATTATTTCAATTTAGAGGTAGAACATGTAAAATCATAGTAATGGATAAAAAAGACAAACAAAATGTTGAGAGAGATGAAGTAAAAAATCCCTGATGCATTTTGGAAGCAACGATAGAAATTTAAACAACTGATCAACGCAATGCAGCAACATTTATCACAGTATAAAACTATATTATGACATTGTTTTGTAGAAAAGAAACACCTGAGCTGAACATGTGCGGTCACTTCATACCATGCTTTTGTCCATATAGTGCATCACTCTGGGGCCAAAAATAGGAATTATTCTATGAGGTAAATTATCTTTTTTTTTTTTATTCTAGGAGAAATCTGACATGTTGATTATCCAGACGCAGGGTTGAACTAAACTTTAAATGGAGAATCTTCGAACAAGAGTCAGTTACGTCCAGTGCAAATTGATGATTCACAGAAACTCAATATTCTCATAGACAAAATATAGGTACATCTCCAGATCAGTCGGTAGATGGATAGACAAACACACACACAGACATTCACACACACGCAGGGCACCTTTATCATACCGAGGGGTTAAGCACAAGAGCGTCTGTTATTTTACTATTCAGGTCTCGTATGTCAAGAATCCAGTGCTAACTTATCGCCCAACATGATCTCTGTCCTCTGCCCTCAGCCGAAGCACAGTCTTTTGATCAAGAGTGGCAGCACATGGTGTCCACATTTAAGCCATCGGGCTCCGCGTCACGCTTGAAAGAACCCAAACCCCAGAAAGTTGAGCAGGAAGCCCTCACCAGTGCCGCACCGTCCACCAGGTCAGTACAGACACACACACACACGTGGTGCAGTGTAGAGGACCGGCCAGAATGTGCAGATGAGGCTCAGATGACAAACAAGATGGAAATGCTGTTTGTCATCTGGGCGAATAGTGCACGTTGAGTTCAGTGACGGTTATGAATAGTGTTTAACGGGGGTTAAACACACGTCTCTACTTTCCATTTCTCCACAGAGATCAACGAAAGCCCAAGGCCCGTGTTAGAATGGCAAACTCCGCAAAGCCCTGAAAACATCCGTCTTTGTCTCCATGAAAATGTTTGAAGCAACATCCAATACAATCTGGTGCTCTGTAACCACACACACACACACAGACACACACTGTGGTAACACAGTGAGACGGATGGAGTCAGAACCCAGATATTTTGAAACAACAATAATACTGTTGGAACATATTTTTGGCCTCTGGTATTTTGTCATATAGTTATAATATAAGACAGGAAGAAATGGAGAAATATGTGGGCACTTTAACAAAATCAAAAATAGTTATTAATAAACTTGTGTAATATGTGCGATGTAGCGTGTTAGTGGAGTAATCCTTTAACAGCATCAACAGTCCGGATTAGAAGGCTCTATTTTTCACATGAACCTGTATATGAAAAAGTCATTAGTTTCTCTGTAGATTAGTGGGAATATCATAAGCACAAGTCATTAAGTCACACATTAACAAAGTAATAAAACATGTTGCATCAGAAAAGCATTTACTCTACACATTCAACTATTTTTATGACACACACAGCTAAGTGTAGTGAGGTCTGAAATCCATTAATGCAATTAGATATTGTCCAAAGTGTCTGTAATTACTGTTCAGTACCTGATGTTGTACGTTATTTGTATTTTATCGTCTGTAATCTTTGTAAAAAAAAAAACAACACCTTTAGCTTTTTATATTGATACGTTGTTTCTCATGTTTTTCCACTGATGAACTCAGCACACACACAATCGACACCATCTGATTAAATTCAGACATTGACCTTGTACATTTTTTTCAAGCTTAAAAGAACTGTCAACATCTGTTGTCCAAAAATAAAAAATGAAAAATGGATGGGATGTTTTGTTTTCTACCACATACACCAGAGCATGTTTATTCAATTATTTGACACGGGATAAGAAACTTAAATGAAATTTTAATCAAGAACGTCATCTGTTGTGGTATGAAAGGGTTAAAATGTGCTACCTTGTACTGTGTCAGACTCTTTGGGCTTTTTAATGTAGTCCCCCAGGGTAGTATTTTTGGATCCAAGCACTTGTCAGCAGTTGTAACTGGTCTGAGATGCAACACAGCTGCACCCCACCACCCTCCCCCTCCTATACTTCACGTGAAGATAGACTTCATTACTATCTTGTTTCACCTTGATACCGTCACATAAACTTATTCTGTTCAATGAAGGTTCAGCAGTCAAAAGTGGGAGCCAAAGTTTCAGTCCAGGATCACAAAAGTTTCTCTGTATTGGGCCAACTCAGAACAGTAGTTATCTCAAGGCGCTTTACATGGTTCACCATTTTTGACCATTTTGGACATAATTTTTAATTTCTGTGTAAACTGCATTGATGACCAAAATTTGAACAAAAAAAAGCCTGCGATATAAAAAAAATGACCATTTTGAACATCATCATCCAAAATGGGGCCTTATTGCTAAGGCCCCAATAAAAACTCTGAGAGGTGCTGAGGGATTTTGGCATTCTTTATAAATATTTATTATTTTTCATTAGACAATAACATTACTTTAGACAACATTAGTCAGATTCATAAACCACCAGACCACACTCCCAACCCACACCGGCAGAGCCAGAGGTGACAGCCAAAACAAGACAAAACACAAGACAGGACCATAAATAAACAAACAGTGCAGTGAGACACCTGCGTCCCACAAGTTCCACTCAGGTATATGGAGCCGAGTCCATGTGGTGTATATGTATATAGAGCTGAGTTCATGTGGTGTATATCAGGTAAATGGAGGTAAGTCCATGTGGTGTATATCAGGTATATGGAGCTGAGTCCATGTGGTGTATATCAGGTATATGGAGCTGAGTTCATGTGGTGTATATCAGGTAAATGGAGGTAAGTCCATGTGGTGTATATCAGGTATATGGAGCTGAGTCCATGTGTATATATGTATATAGAGCTGATATATATATTTACACATAAATAAAATTAGGTGTAAAATACTGCAGACAATAACACAATTTCTACATATTTCAATTAATGGATGCAGAATAATAAACTCTTGATGTCATGGTTCAGCTTGATGAGGTCTCATCTCCCCTGAAAGACAATCCCTGTCTCGCCAGGTAAAGAGTCATGGCTATCAAAACAGACCAAATTTCTCTCTTCCTCTCCTCTCTTTTGCAGCTTGTGACTCAAAATCACCCACTTTAAATGCAGCCCCCAATTATTTTTTTTCTTAAAGCCATTCCATCTCACCATAGCACACAGGTGACAATGATGCATTGTGCTCTTTAGTTTTTTTGTAATGCCTTTTTCCACCTATTTAACCCTACTGTTTTCCTGGATTTGTGGCTCATATTTATAGACAGCTGAAACAAAACATGGCATCAGTACTGGGAGAATCCTCCAGCCATGGATTCTCATACCACTTCTTCTGAAATGACCTTCCTTCTTCATTCTTTGGAAATGAGAGCACTGGTTGGCCGGGTCCAATACTGTCACTCACAGTACTAAAGTATGGGATAAAGACCTCATACTTTATATTGAATTGTAGGACATGGGCAGGGCCAGTTGGGTGTTGAAGTCCAGGTTTGAGGATGGCCTCTGATTTTAGTCGCTGTGTCCTGAGCTGCTGTTTCCTGTATATTTTCTGTGGGCTGGAGCTCAGTGAGCCCAGCCTCTGTCTCCTGCTTTGCTCCTCCCTGAGGACTGGATGTGGCTCAGTGTGTCCATTCCAGACCCTGTCTTTCTCTCTCCTTCCTTGCTGCCTGATCCTTTTTGTCTACACTGTCTTAAATTATTGCTAAGGTCCCAATAAAGACTGGGTGTTTTGAGTGATTTTTCTCTGTTATCTGCATTTTAATTTTCAGACCAAAATGTGAACAAAAATATGAAAATGAACACTTTTGACATACTCATTGATTATTGTCTACACTGTCTTAATGATTGCTAAGGTCCCAATAAAACCTCACTAGGGTGTTTTGAGTGTTTAGAGTGACGTATGAGGGTTTTCTGCATTTTTATTTTCAGACTGAAATTTGAGAAAAACCTATGCCAGCGATATAAAAAAAATTACCATTTACCATTACATCATTTTTAAATTTCTGGTTTTTAAGTTTTTGGTTCTGCGCACATCGTGTCATGTGTTTTTATGTATTCTCATGATTTTAAGAATGCTGCACATTTATACTGTTATCTTTACACTGTGGGTGGCGAGTGCCATGCTTGTCTATGTTATGTGTTACGTCTTATGTGTTGCACGATGACAAGTAATATAGAGTTGGTCTAATCAATCCAAATATTAATTCATTAATGAATGAATGCACGAATGACCAAGGATCATGTTAGGTTCCAGTGACCCCCACAACCCTGCAAAGGATAAAGTGGATTTGCAAGATGTATGAATGAATGAATGACCAATCCAAATAGATACACATACACCTGAAATATGTGACAAAGTAACCAATTATTTTCCCTTTGACTCTGGGATTAGTTTAACAGAAACCCAACAGAATGCTCCAGGAATGCGAGGAAAAACTTAACAGAAACCTGGAGCAGACCCTGACTAGAGGATGGACCTCTGCCTAGACCAGTTGTGGTTAAAGAGAGTGTGTAAAGCAAGAGAAAGACAGGGGGAAAGGAGTGAGAAGGGTAAGTAGGAGGAGATAGAGATAAACACATGGATGTACTCGAGAGATTACGAGGATGACTATCACACACAGAGAAATGCATGACCAGTGAATACAAGAGTGGAAGCATTTGAATGAACCTCCCTTATCTTGATTTATCACGTGACAGGAGGGAATAATGGGTCATTCAGGAAAAGACATTCTACAGGATCTTGTCAATTGAAATCTTTGCACCATCAACCTCTTTACTCCCAAATGGGTTTCCGCTTTAAATTCCATTGGATGTGTCCAGGTTACAATTCACTAACTCCACCATATATACACTCTATCAACACTGTTCTATTGGATCCTGCAGAACTTTGTAAAGGCTGTGAAGTGTCTATTGGTCTTTGCAGTGCTATGTCTGCTGGCTTTTTTAAATAAGTGTGGTTTTACTTATTCATGGTGACCTCTGAGTAACTTGTCCATTTTCAAGTAAAACTGTATTCCCCCAGTTTTCACAAAATATTAAAGACTTACAACTAAAGTGGATGTTCACAACCTTTTAATACATGACCAGAGGTCTGTTTTTGTTAATTATTGCATCAGCCTCTTATATTCTGCAATTGTCAGTTTTTACTCCCTTCAGGCTAATATAGTATTATATACCAAAAGTAGTGTATGTAATTTCACTGAAACGTTTGACTGTTTGCACTAATTCTGTCAAAGAGGGAGTTAAAACTTCTTATAGAACGTTTCCGAGGCTTGGATAATGAAATACCAAGTCTATTATTTTCACAGGTTTTTCATGACTATGGGAAGCCTGTTCATTTATTTAACAGACCTGTCACTGGATAAAGATTTCATTGATGTCATGTTAATAACAAGAGAAAACCTATGTTGGTAGAAAGGTTTTATTCAATACAAATAAACTACAAAAGATTTGTGGCATGTGGTGAGCTGGTACTTACAACTCTGCTGCCACCTGCAGGTCCATTAAGACCATAGCATTTTGTCCAGAATATTTACACAATGTTTTCATGAACGTAGAAGGAAAAATACACAGGATCTTTAGCAACAAAATGCAAAACTGAAATTTAAATATTCAGAGAAGAAAATTGAAGTCCATCACCTTTCACATACATCAACAAATGCGAAAAAAAAGGAGTATGGGGTCGGTTGGGGTTTACATCATTCCCTGAGGCTGTCCTTTTCCTGCAATCTTCTTGGAACACTCAAGCAAAGCATTATGGATGTCTTTGGCACAAGTGATCTGAGACTTAATCATGCCAAGGTACTGAGCGTAGGACATGGACTCTGTCTGCACTGTGTCTGGTTTGGTTGCTGTCGGCACCAGGTTGGGTGAGTGCTTGGCGCTGTCGATGCTCTGCGAGAGGCACTCGTATGCCAGGCGCTGAGCAAAAGAGAAGAAAAAAAATTGGAGTATAGTACAGTATCGAACGGGATACATGTTTTACAGATCATGGAAAATGGTGTTAGAAATCTGCTCAATATCATTTAACAACAAGGAAAACGAAATCCCTAAAACAATATTTGCATATGCATGTGTCCAACATCACACCAATTAATTAAGGTAAAGAGTAATACTATTTTTTCCGACATTTTTATTAAGTCTCACAATGATTCTTGTACAGACAAATACAACAATAACAAAATAAAATAAAAAGTTGTTGGAAAATCATGCATATTACAGTATATTGTAGTGTATACTGAAAGTTAAGTGGTTTCAGTCTCACTTCTCAGGTTAATTTTCTATTATTTTCTCCATTTGTATTTATTTATATTTATTTAATTGTCTTCTTTGTCATTTTAAATCAATCATCTGGGTTTAGGGTGCTCACATTCCAAGTAAGTACTTTTAACCTACTGCAGATAAAAAAAAAAGTTTTCAAAAAAAGACTTTCCTTCATAACTAAGAGGGAATTTATTATTTCCTATCAAGGGATGTTAAAAAAATCACGTTAATATCTTGCCACTGTGGTCTTATTTTTACAATGCGTTTATTTAGTTTTTACTTCTTATAACTATTATATTTTCCAATATATAAGGAGAAACTTATTTTTACACAACTACGTCAACCAGAGAATAAAATCTGTCACAGCTAAATAAAATGATTCTGTGAATGCGTGTTCTTACCAAACACAGCTCCACCTGATCACAAAGGGCATAAAACTCTTCCAAGCTTTTATCAAAACGCTGAACGGTTGCGTCACTGGTTTTACTGAAACAGAAAGAAGTAAAATATGAAACAAAACACAAACTGAACACCTGCGAGTCTTGTAGAACTGTAGAAAATGTGACCGACATTAAAAAACTGCCTCCCTTAACAAAACACTCACATGCCGTTGTCGATCGCCGTGTTATGGGCCAAATTCAGGGATGCAATTTTCATAAGATTCTGAAGATAAGGCATAGAAAAGAAAATACCAAATATTTACAATATGGATTTTGGAAGTGTAAAGACACAGACTTGTGTCTGATCGTTAGCCTAGCCTCTGTGTTAGCTCGGTGTGGATGTGACTATTACCTGCAAACTCTCCTTCAGCTGAGGAATTAGCATTTTAAATCTATGAACGGGATCAAAGTCTTGTTGTTGACTGAGCTGTTGTTGTTGCTGTTGCATTGCGGCAGATTGTTGTAATCCAGGCTGAGGCATCGGCCCACCTGGGGGCTGTTGTTGTTGAGACGCCATCATGGCCGGATACAGTCTACTTACCGGATGTGATGAATACTACTTCCGCTTTTGTTTTTGTTTTTTTTAGACTTAGACTTAGACTTCCTTTATTGTCAATACACAGACACACAATGAACCTGGTAACGAAATGTCATGGAATTGTCAGCTGATGATACAAATATTATGGAAAATAGAAAAGTGCACAGTTGATGTAGCCGAATGTAACTGCAGTGTAAATATGACAGCACTGACAGTCAATATAAATAATAAAAATAAATAAGATGGACAAAGTAACAATGTAAACTATGCTATAAACAATGAAAATACTGCACATCAGTGTAAACAGTACTATAAACAGTGAAAATACTATATATTAGTGTAGACAGTACTATAAA
>JAPTHA010000006.1:16707175-16717985 GCA_029814585.1 Gymnapogon annona | reverse complement strand
TTTAGTGTTATCTGTGTTGTGTGAAGCCCTCTGAGACCTGTCGAGTGATTGAGGGCTATATAAATAAAATTTGATTAGATTGACAACAAGCACAACTGAAGTTTAACCTAAGGTAACCTAAACTGATCCACATGTGTCAGACCGGTAAAGGTACTTAGCTGTGCCAGGCCTGTAGAGCTGCCTGGCAGCCATCTAACGAGGTGGGAGGATGATTCATGCAATTTGGCTTCTAGACGTAGACCTTACAATTTGAAGATTGCATTGGTGTGTCTACAAAGAAGAGTAATGACAAACTACACACATTACTTAGGTTACGTTAGTGTTTTTGTTTTTTTTTTCTGTGTATTATGAAATGTTTAAACAGGATGATAGTCCAGCTAGTCATTCAACACAGAATAACTTTGGAATAAAATTAGATGCTTTCCTGTTGACATCGGTCCGCTTTCAGTTTCATATCCTACTTGTTAAGATTTGTTTCTGCAGCTGTTTCAGTAGCAAACCAACAGATCAGTAGACCTTTGGATTAAAATTAATCGGGTTACATTCATAGAAAGTTATTCTTCTAATGTAACAGCTTCATTTGGAACAGCAGCCCAGAGCCCAGCCACTTCTTGTCCACTGAATACATTTCCATGACATGAATTTGCTAAGTGAGCTCAGACATGAGTTTGGCAGATTAGGAACAAAAGTATATAAATGTTTTGGAAAGCTTAAGGCTGTCATTTCTGCCACTGCTTTCCTCAGTCCTATTTAAAGATGTCCCATTTTCCTCACAGCATAAAACAAGACCAGGAGTGTCTAATTGGATTACTGTCCAAACTGACAGCTTTGACTTGCAAATTTCAGTAATTTACGGTGCATCCATCTGAGGACAGTTTTAAAGGGGAAAAGGTGGAGAACATTCTGTATACTTGTCATTTATTCTAGGGCTGAATTATACTAAACAGTTCCTGTGCCTTACTGTTTTTTTAAATGCTAGACTGTTCCCTTTTGCTAACCAAGCCTGACGTTGTCAAACGTGCTTGCTGGTTTTGGGATGTGTATGTAGAGTCTTCCTAGCTTACTCTTTGGTTAATATCAGGTCCAGATTAAAACCAAAGCCGATTTCCATTTTAGGCTCTGAAAAATAAATTAGGTTATGTTGTTCTATGTGGAATTATTTGCATCTCTGTTTTTAGTCATTCAAATATCGAGGCTTGGGCAGTGCCAAGAAATGTGCACTTTGGAGATATGATGCATTGATTTACCTCCTCAGTATAAATCCTTGAACATTTTGAAGGGAATGTGAGCCTTTATTAGAATGTGGATGTTCAAGAAATGAATAACAGGAAATGAGGACAGTGAGATAGGAATACCATGTCACAAAGGGTCTCTGACCATAGTTATACTGGAAATATGAAGTCAATATCTGGCGTCTCAGCCACCATACAACAAAAAAACTTTCTTTTTTTTTACTTCACGTGGATGATTTATATCATTACTTTTGACGTGTTCCTTTCTCAGTGCCCTGAGGTGCGTCTCAACATCATCTCCAACTTGGACTGTGTGAATGAGGTGATCGGCATCCGTCAGCTCTCCCAGTCACTGCTGCCAGCCATTGTGGAACTGGCTGAGGATGCAAAGTGGAGGGTTCGCCTGGCAATCATAGAGTACATGCCCCTATTGGCAGGACAGCTGGTGAGTCATGGAGTTTGAAGGCTGCTGAAGCTCACATAAAATATGTTCTACACACGTTGTAATAAGGACTGTTCTCAGAACCAGAAACATCCTGAAAGTCTACTGGTTTGAGTGTAGTCAGACATCCAATGCTAAGTATCTTATCCTTGTATCCACAGGGAGTGGAATTCTTTGATGAGAAGCTCAACACCCTTTGTATGGCGTGGCTCATCGACCATGGTAAGACCCTTTAACATTACAGTTTTTCCTAAAAGTCTCGGCAAATCTGTACAGATTGGTTTTACTTGTGTGCTTGGTTAGTAAACAACTCACTGATGTCCTCATTGTTGTACAGCAATTTTGCTGCGCTCACATTGAGAATTCCCATTGCTCATTAAATTGAATCATAAGGAGCATGATTAAATCCCTTGTTCTTCATGCCTACCAGTATCAGCCAGTTGTTTTGCTCGACACTTCATCACTTGACATGTATACAGCAGTTATTTCCAATTTTTTACTTCGGAAGGTTTGTATTATTGGTCAGTATTAATGATTTTTGTCCAATGAGCTTGTGTCGTTTGGGTTTTTGAGCTCAGAGCACATCCACTTGGCACTTGGATGTTCACTTGTCTACATCAACTGTGGGTGGTAGCTGGGGGGACTGATTAGTGAACTCAGTCAGTGTGGATGTCAAAATAAATTCAACTATGACAGGACTGGGCCCAAAAATAATATTTTTAGAGATAGAATCACAATGAACAATCTATCACAATTTTTCAACCCACGTGCATTTGATATAATACTATATTTTTGTGGACAATATGTTGACCTTTTTTTTTTAAGTTTGCCTAGGACTTGTACAATACTGAGGTGCGCATACAGCATGTGAAATTATTAAAAAGTGATTTCACATGTTCATTATTTTCACACTGACAACCACACAAGGGCACTCTAGGCTTATCTACCAGTATCTGCTGCTCCTGTACCACTGAAAATGTAAAGTTTCAACATTACCAGTAAATTACAGAGACATCTGAGAAAGACTGAACTAAATTGCCCCCAAAAAGAATCATATTCTGCAGATTACAAGCTGAAAATTGTAAAATATGCAATCAAAAACTGTAATCGAGCAACAGAAAGGTTTGGATTGAGCAGGAAACTTGTGAGGGACTGCTGAAAAGCGGAGGTTACTCTTATTGCCATGAAGGAAACAAAAAAAGTTAGAAGGCTACAGCTAGAAGGAGTTTGCTAATGGGTCCTTGAACGTGCTGCTGAGAGAGGCTTATCAATGGTGCCATTACATCTCCACACCCAGGTAGTTGCCATGGAGATGACAGTCACGGACTTTGTCTACCTCTGGAGTTAAAGGAGTTTTCAGAAGCAATACAGGGGATAAAGAATTTCAGTAGATTTAGTCATTTTCAGTGAGATTAATAGTTTGGTAAACTTGTCAGTGAGTTTTTTATGCTGTAGTTATCTGAATAACAGTTGATGTTACATTAACATATCAGACATATTCGGTTGGTTGCCTATACTTCATGTAGCTGAATAACCATCAGTGTGTTATGTTGTCATACTGTACACCTGTAGCCTGTTGTTCACTATTCTGTTATTATAACCTTCCTTTCAAGATGAAGTATGTGTCCTTGGGCTCAGATTCTGTAAAATAAGTTTTCGCAAAATATGCAACATATAGTCCAGTGCAAATTTTATTTATTTATTTATATATATATATATATATATACTTTTTTGTTGTGCATTTTTGGCTAGGTTATAGTCCAGAAAATACAGTAGTTATAAATGACCTGACACATTTTTCCTCTGGTTTCTGCTGTGTTGTGTATGGAAGCGCAGAGCTGCCACATGGTAAAAAAAAAGTCGGACGAACAACTTCGTCTTCCTGTTCCTCCCATGATGACCTCCCGTGATGCCTCAGTGCTGGTTAGTTGGGCTATGATTTTGACTTACAGAGCAGTTCGGAGCATCAGCGCTCAGACAGGAGACTGGAGCAGGTGGAATGACAGGTGGAAGAACTTATAGATATATATTACATCAGAAAATTACGAACAAAAGATTGAAAAGAAGAGCATTTCCTCCAAACGAGTTCGGCCAGTCATTTGGAGGAAATGCTCTTCTTTTCAATCTTTCTTGCGTAGTTCCACCCGCTCCAGTCTCCGGTCTGCGCGCCAATGCTCCAAACTGCTCTGTAAATCAAAGTCATAACCCAACTTAACGGTACTGAGGCATCATGGGAGGTCATATATAAAGTCGTTCGAACGACTTTTTTTTTTTTTTTTTTACCCCGTGGCAGCTCTGTGCTTTCGTAGTTATGGCTGAACTGACTGGGTTTTCTTATAATGACTGAAAATGGTCATTGCATGAGTTTGACTTTTACATGACTTGTTGGACATCTCCAACGGCTGCAGTATTTACATTAATTGCCCATATTCTGCTAACCTAATTAGTCCCAACAGAGTTTTATGAGTCACACATTTTTATACTTTAACATTTCTGGAAAGCATCTGTAAATCAGACTTGCTCCTCATCAGAATTGAAACTCTGCAGCCAGCTCATGAACTTCGTTTGTTTCATCTTCAGCAACAAAGCATCATATTAATTTGGACTAAACCTGAACACTTGAGTGCAGACAGATGCGAAAGTATCACTGTAACCAGAGTAAAATAACCTCAGAGGCACATTGCCATAAATGATACGAACCCGTAATGCGTTCCTCTGTAAAATACTTGAAAGTTACACTGGTGATTAGGCTGTCGGATTGAACGCTAGATGAGCTGGGAAACTATATTAATGCTGGTATCTGTTTTTATATAGCCTATGGTCTCTTAAAAGTAAATGCATTAGATACATCAGGATTTAACATTGTAAGTTATATGTAATATGTCATCACAGGTTACACATCATTGTTTTCAGTCAGACGATCCTTTTTTGTGTGCCATCAGGGAAAGACTAGTGAAATGGTTGGTAAAATGGAAGCAAATGCATTGCTGAGATGTTCTCCTCTGTGGCCGTCAGGATGAGGTTAAATGAAAAACCTGCACTTTCTGTTTCGGATCTGTACTCGCGTTAATAGAGATAAAACATAAAAGGAGAGGCACTGTGTGGGTGAGCGTTTATCTAAGCTGGTTACCCTCTGCTCATCTGCAACTCATGAGTACATTAAACTGACTTGTGAGACTATTACCCACAGTCAGAAGCTGAAAGGGCCCTAGGTACCCATAGAGCGGCATTCTGCTCCATTTATAACCAGGGATATTGTCTTTTGCATACATTTAGAGTCCGCAAATGGTGCTCTGTTCACATTGAGTTTTCTAATTGGAGTGCGACGCTCTGTTGTGAGGACAAAGACCCGGCTGGGTTACATCATTGGAATGTTGCTGGTGTGGATCTCGGTCTGTGAATGCGTGTGCACGTGAGCCCGTGGTTGACTGGGTTTAGGGATGTGCCACCCTTACGTAAGTCTCAAAGAAAAACGCAAATCAGGCCAGTTTTTATCTCCGACTCAACCACAAGGGGCTCTTTTTTTATCATGTACCACATCACATGGAAAACCATGTTTTCTGTTTTTAATCATTTGGATACTTGTCCATTTATCTCAGCATGCTAACCACAGGTGCATAATTGAAGTTGCATTGTAATGGATTGTATTCATCTGTCATCTAGTGCTTTGTTTCCCTTTTCTTGAACTGATTGAGCAGTCGCGCATTCTTAAATGGGTTCTAATTTTCATAATTAAAAAATACGAAAGATAATTTCACAGCTATTAAAGCATACTGATTACCCAGCAGTTCCCAGACGGAACTGAATTAGATATGTGTGCCTTTATTAGTTTGCTGTTTTGAACACTCATGCAAATAGTCGCAGGATTTTACAGGAAAAAAATTGACTGTTGACAACATGCACCGCAAAGACTTCACGTTAGTCGTACTCTGTAAACATAATTGTCACGTTATGTATTCTAGCTGGGATGAATTTCAGAACTGTGTGTACACTGAATGGCTTACTGTTTGCTGTGGTGTTTTCATAGTCTACGCCATCCGTGAAGCGGCCACCTGTAACCTCATGAAGCTGGTGGAGAAGTTTGGAGCCGAGTGGGCCCAGAACACCATTGTACCCAAAGTGCTGGGCATGGCCAACGACCCCAATTACCTCCACAGGATGACCACTCTATTCTGCATCAATGTGAGTCGACAGCACTCGCTGCTTAAGTCACCGCAGTTTACCTTCAACGGGCGTCAGTCCTGAAGTTGCTGCCCACCACTCAGATCTGTGTTGATTCCTCGTGTCTGTATACACTCTGGTCCTCAGGCTTTGTCGGAGGCGTGTGGCCAGGAGATCACCACGAAGCAGATGCTACCGGTGGTCCTCAAGATGTCCAACGACCAGGTGGCCAACGTGCGCTTTAATGTGGCCAAGTCCCTTCAGAAGATCGGCCCCGTCCTTGACAGCAAGTATGTGGCATAGACCTCAGCTGCTCCGGTCAGTGTTAGAGATGAAAGTATAATCTGAGCAGGTTTAATCCCCACACTCTCTGTCCATCAGTGCCCTTCAGACAGAGGTGAAGCCAGTGTTGGAGAAGCTGGCCACAGACACAGATATGGATGTCAAGTACTTTGCCCAGGAGGCTATCAGTGGTAAGCATTTGCCCTTTAATGTCCTCCTGAGAGCCGGCACAGTAAAAGATTGACCTTTACATTTTTTTTTTTTTTAAATTAACAAATTGCTTTGATTGGAAATGGAATGATATAGGTGGTTTTTTTTTTTAAAGTACAGATGTGAAAGTCTTTGCTGGGTCGGAGGAGGATATTCATTAACATTGTGAAATAATTGAATTGAACCATAACGACTGATTGCTTCCCTCTCCTTCTCCCCCAGTTCTGGCCCTAGCATAACAAGTCAACCTGGCTGAACCAGTCCACCACCCATCAACAACACCACCACCACACACTTTTACAAGATATTTATTGATGTTCAGGAACAACTGGTTAATGTATAGAGAAAGCTGTTAACAATTGTTTTATCCTTTGTTGTCTTTTTGTTTTTACTGTCCATGGTAGTCCATGTTCAGGCATCGCACAGGCTTCTTTGTTAATCTTCCTCTTTGCTGTAAATGGGCGCTTAAACAGAAGCAAAGTGTGACGAAGTCGCATTAAGTGGTGCATGCTGACTAATGTGCTGCTGTAGCTAGGCATTGCTAATCAGAGCCCCTTTCACATTCCTCCCCCTGTTCCATCCTCGGCCACTGTTGTACTTGAGCCCCCGTCTTCGCAGCCTACCACGTCTACATTGTCTACCTAGGGCCGCGCTGGCTCCTTGCGCTACTGTACATGTCTCCCCCAGTGCCAGACACTAACTTTGAGCAGCAGATGGTGCGACAAGCTATTGGTCTTGCCAAGCCTCCTCTCAAATCAGCTCGTCTGTAGATCCCTTTCCCCAAAACGCTGGTCTGGCTCCTAAAAAGCAATCTGATTTTCCACCGAGACTAAAGTTTGGACTGAGTGTCCGGAGTGTCCCCATGTCTGGATGTGATCTGAGCCCTGGTCACATGTCTTTAGCTCCATGGACCATTGGGCCCCTGGACTCCAGCTGTTTGCTCTTCACAGCAGCGCAGACCGGACCGGTCAGACAGATGTGTTAACGGGGCCAGTGCCGCCGTCTGCTGCCACTCACAATTATCCCTCCACGAGAACTGTAGCCATTTAGGGGAAGTTAGTGGTGATTTTTTTTTTTTTTGTTGTTTTCGCAGTATGTTCTCGGCATCATTCTTAATCTTGGTGCCAGCGGTTCAACCAGCAGTGTTTGCTCGGCTTCTGCCTGTTCCTGCCTGAAGTAGAGGTCACGGTAAAACTGAATTTGACAACACCTTCCAAACGCCATAGGCTTCACAAAACCTTGTGGCTCCTCGTGTCCTAGAGCCACCACACGGCGCCAGGTCCTCCACTGTCCGAACATTTGCTCTCAGCCGACGTCTGGCAAAAAATGGACGCACAGTGGAGAACGAGCACCTGGTGTCATAGAAAGTGACGGAGACATGGAGCATGTGTATGTAAGGCTGCGTAATGTTTTATTATGGGATGGGAGCTGGGGCGGTTATGGGTGGGTTGAATAAAATGTATGTTTAAGAAATGAAACTTTTGTCTTTCCCTAAGCTCCTCCCACTGTTCCTCCTCCTACTCGTTTGGTTCTCTTGAGTAAACCTTGATTGTTGATTGTCCTGTATCACAAAGACTGTGCTTTTATTTTTATTTTGGATTCTCTCCACAGTTGGGATGCTGTACTACTGTATCTTGATCTGAATAAAATAACAAAACGGAACGGGGTTGAGGCTGAGTTTATAACTGGTTCATACACACACACACACACGTCTCCTGTCCCTGTAATTACAGGCTGCTTCGCCAAATCATGACGAGCAATAGGAAATGATTTTTCATCAGCGTTCTCATTATCATCTGTACACGGCATGTACTTGGTGAGAGCAGCTCGTAGAAGAGTGAAATGGAAACACTGAATTAGTCCATGTAATTAGTGTTTAATCATCACAAAGACCCTTCACTGTTTTAAACTGAAAATCTCTTCATTAGGTTTAAGTGTAGATCAGACGACTGCACAAGTAGATTCCCTTCACAGGAGTCATTAATAGACAATTAGTCAAATTAAGTCATTTGTTAGAACCAATCATTTCATTATTTGTTTCATTAATGCAGAACTGACAGGGTTAAAAAAAAAAAAGTTGCACGTCGTTTTAATGAGAAAAACCAGAAAACTGTCACCGGCAGGAAGAGTTTATTGAATGTCTGGATTTCAGAATCAGTTTTATTGCCAGTGGGTTTACACTGACGGGGGGTTTGCTTTGGTGGTCCGGTGCATAAAAATAAAATGAACATCGTAGTGAAATAACCCTAAAATTGAACCAGTGCTTCCAGTCAAGAGGCATCAGTTTACAATATATTATTACACTATAATAGAAGAAATATAAAATATGTGCAATGTAACTTGAGTGTTTGCAATGTAACCTGACATTTTCATCCCTGTGCGCGTGCCAAAATTAGGCCGTGCACCGAGGTTCGGGGGCGGAGACATGACGTGATTGACAGTCCTTCCGACGAATGAACACACTGGACCATGTTAGTGTCCAATCGTATACTTTAAATGCCTTTCCTTCATAAGCACGTGGTTCTGCTAATTAAACCCCCTCCCCCCCCAAAAAAAGTCCTCCACTATCCACAAGAGCTGTAGTTCGGACTTGAGGGCAGGATCAGGTCCGTTCCAATGCTCCAGTGTGTTCTATTATGTCGGTAGGACTGTCAATCACATCATGAAGCCACCGGAGTATTTGTGCTTTTACGCGCGGCACAACACGTACATGGATGAAAATCCATGTGTATTTATGAAAACCTCATAAATACAGAAGGAGAACTAGGTCAAGTGAGTAACTTTCTCGTTTGAACGAGGAACCCACATTTTTTCCCCTCAGCGGCAGTTCTGCGCTTCCATACATTGAAGTTTATATTCAAAGTTGTTTTTCCTCCGGCATCTAATCTCGGTCTTACTTTGTTTTTGATTATTTGTCTTCTAATTATTTGTTGTTGTTTTTTAAATTGTATTTAAAAAACAACATTCATACACGTCAAGACAAAACTCCTGACGCACAGTGACAGGATCAGAGACAACAGACAACAAATATAACAGACGACAACAGACGAAACAAATAAAGTAAAACAAACACAAAACTAAGTGAACCGCATGAGTCACAGAGAGACATACGTCGACCTTTGACCACCTAAGTCCTACAAGCCCTGCTCAGGTATATAGAGCCGAACCAATGTGGTGCGCTGGTAAATTTTCCCTGTAGTTTATAAAGGGTTCCATATATTATAAAACATCCTACTTCTTTTTTTTTCATCCAGAAGGTTATTTTCTCCAGGTTCACACAACTGTTGACTTCTTCAACCACATTTTGATTGGAAGGGGGGCGGGGCTTAGTTTCTATTTTCTTTCAATACATTTCTTAGCGACTGTCAACAGAATTTCTGTCAGTTTCTTCACACACTTTGACAGTTTGAGTTTAGTTTAGATTCACTAGTAGACAGACTTCAGGGTCCAGTGGAAATGTGACCCCATGGATGTTCTATAGTTGCTCACACACACACACACACACACACACCTCCTGCATCTTGTAATTATTTGGACACATTTCCAGTGGTGTTTGCAGACAAGTGTCTCCGTGGACACCACACTACCGCCACCATGACGGAACGGGTCGGTTGGTTCCATTTGTCAGACCATACCTGCAACTATAAAAATCTACATGTTTTGACAATCTGTTTTTGTTTTTTTGTTTTTTTTATAGAATTTTTTTGGCAGTTGAGGAACAACTCTGACATGTTGGTATATTTCCTTGAAAAGTTTTACTCTTCTGCAACCAAATCAAACCCGCGCTGCAGAATCATGACGTCCACATGATTGATTTGTTCTGACTCGGAGAACGCCGTTTCTAAAAAACCCACCACATTTGACGACGGTGTTCCTGACAGTGTTCAACGGCGGTTTCATATCATTGTGCGATGAAACGCTGACAGTTGCTCGACTCGGCGTCGTCCTTGAACACACATCTGTTTTCATGTGTTCGCAGCCTGTTGAACGACGCAGAAAATGTGCCGTTCATTTGACCCGCTTCCCCCTGTTTCATATTTGGTCGTCTCTCTGAACCTGGTAGGCAGCTGCTCCGGAGATGAAAGCGCAGGTCCTCTGGGCTGTTTTGGCCGAGGGGAACCATGCCGAGCTGGGCCGGGCCTGCAGCTGACACCTGCCCTCGCCCTGACTACTGCTGTGGAGAGGAATGCTTCAAAATAAGGGCTGGGCTCAGAAAGGCTGTTTGTCTTCCTCCAGCAAATAGAGTTTGGACGCTAGAACACTTCCACATCCACGAAAACATGTTTATTTTTATATTCTGACATCTTTTTTTTTTCTGTTCATGGAAATGTTAAGATTAAAAAAATATATCCTTATATTTACATTTTCCATTTAACAATATTACAGTTGCATACACCATAACACTGTTCACTGTTTATAGTACTGTTTACATTGTTACATTGTCCATCTTATTTATTCTTATTTATATTGTCTGTGTGTGTTG
>JAPTHA010000006.1:16677825-16690056 GCA_029814585.1 Gymnapogon annona | reverse complement strand
TTCCTCTTAACGGATGCTTCAGTGTCGTCTGAGCGTCACACTTATTCACTATGACACTTAAAAATCATACTCTTTGCACCTCTCATAATACTGTCTGATCTGGCGTATCCAGTCTGTCATTTAACCCACACTTGTGACCAGTTCTTCTAACAATTTCTCTCAACCTGATATTCTACCTAACATACAATGTGCCACATATGCAGGACGCAATAAAGGGACAAATGACCTCCCATTTTGGTTTGTAAATGCTATTTGTTCTCATTTTCTCCAATTCCACAATCTGGGATTCACTAAAGATGCGGTAATTCTTAGGTCAGGGAAAATTTTACTTGACGTTGAAAACATTCTTGCCAAGATGAGGAAAAGCGTTATTTTAAATCAGAAGAATGTAAAAAAAAAAAGAAACAAAAAAACGCATAAAAAGCTTATCATGTATCTAATTAAATTTAATGATGATAGCTTTTTGGTAATTACAATCATCCCTTTATTAGATTTCAGATTTCTGGGCCAGTGATCCCAATTAAAAAATACTTGGGTGATATTTCGAGCATCAGAAATTAATGCACCTGGAGCATCATCTCGAGTGGCATTTGCAGCCTCACAGATGTTCTGCCACCGATGTTTTTTTCACATTTTTGTTATAATGCCAGGAAGGGTGCCCTGGAAAAGAAAAACAACCCAAAAACAAAACTCCTATTTCCTTCCTTTGTTTATGTATTTTTAAAACAGTATATCACTTTCACTACTGCTGAAGTTCGTCTTTTTGTAGTTTGCTGTGGCGTCCCTTCATTTCCTGGGCATGTGGCGGAGTATTTCCACATGGAAATACACGGCGTCCAATGGATGATCAAGTGGGATTCATCATTTCATCATTCAGTTACTGCACATTTGGATGGTGCCACTTACTATTTCTACAACAGAAAATATGTTGAGGCCCACTGTTACTCAGCAGACTCTCAAAAGAAAGAACAGGATGCATATTATTATATATTATTAAAATATGTAACCTAAGGAAACAAAAGGTGTCAAAAGGTCTCGGAACTCTATTGCTCTGAGGTCTATTGAGGCTTTTAAGGTTCATTTGTTCTGACTGCTGAGAAGCCCAATCATCTTTCTATTGTTCTTTGAAAATGCAGTGCCACACCACAATGAGACTCTGTGTTAGATGGCTCTCTGTATAATCAGGTCAAGCCTCAAATGGGGTGGCCGGTTCATCTCCATCAGGATTCTCAACCCTTTATGCAGTTTAAGTGCATATGGAATACATGGCTCCTGAAATGACAACTAAAACATGAGCAGATATCAGTGAACGGTGGCGTTTCAGACCTTGCGTGAGCGAGGTGTCCGAGGCACGGCGTCCTTCTCTGAAGCTGATCGGGGAGCGGTTGTGCGTTTCCCTGTGCTGGGAAGTCAGAGCGGCCATCGCTGGATTGGCGGGCCGGGCGCTTAGGAAACTGGTGGCTGGGACCACTTCACTGAGACATGGAGGGTCCTCCAACAGACCAAGGTCACTGTGCATGGAGCCCAAATCGTAGCCGATGTCTGAGTCCACACTGCCCATGGAGGGGTTATGCCCTAGAGCAAATAATTTACCTTTGGTGGAAAAAGAAAAGTGTATTTGCTGTGCAGTAAGTGAACAACCAAACATTAAATCCTATGCATTTTGTGAATGAGTAAAATCATACTAATCAGGACTAAAATACACATTATTGATGGGGTATCAGCTGACGTGTACCTTGGTTTGAAGTCCCTGGCTGATTTGTGACCTCAGATAGGGTGTGTCGCCGCTGGCCGAAACGAGCCGTCTGATAGGCTGAGAGCAGGTGGGGTGGATCGTCATCTGTGTCGGGCTCCTCTGTCTCAATGCCCTCATCGATTGACGTCTCCATCATGTTGCTAGGTGATGAGGTGGAGGACTTACGCAGGACAGTGGTGGGAGGCAGGGGGTCTAACAGGCAGCCATTCACCTAGAGTGAAGGGAAAATATGAAACCAAACAATTTAGCATCCATGCTTGTGCATCATATCTCTGTAGTCCAGCCCATTTTTGCCTTCAAAGAAAGACAGGACTTGATGCAAATATAAACAGCTATCAGTTTCAGTCCATTTACTTCCTGCTAAATATGAGGTGTAAAGGAGAGAGAGTCAGTATTAAAATAACTATGCATTTATATTACCAGATAAGACCATTTGGGTGTCCTGATCAAGGACTTGTGTGAAAGCCAGCATGAAGAGGATCAATGTAAATATGAGACAGAGCCTCTGTCTAACATGGTAATGGACTGCTTTGACTTTGCTTCAGAAGAAATGTGAGTAAATGTGTATGAATTTTTTTTATTTATTTAAAAATGACTATTAAATCATAAAGTTATATTGCAGAGTATTAAAGGCTTGTTGTAGCTGGAACAGAGCCTGCATGTTGGTGTAGAGCCGGGATAAAGGAATGCAGGGCCAGGAAGTTAGCCTGGACAAAGTGTGATGTGACTGGCACATACAAACAGAGAGAAATAAATTCACACGCAGTCACACAAACACAGACAAAGATCATCTGCATGAGTTGCCGCAGTAACCGGAAAGTCTGGTGTCAGCCGGGGAGCGTAACTTCGCTCAATTCCCCATCTGCTTTCTGTAGTGCACTGGGATAGGAATGCTGTTACTCAACACATACTCAGTCTGAGTAAAAAGAAAGAAAGCAGCATTGGGAAATAGGGAAAAAAGGGAGTGGGGTCATAAAGGGAGGGAGAGGGAGAGAGAGAGAGAGAGAGAGAGAAGTATGGGGAGAATAAGTGGGGTGGAAAGGGAAAAATGCCCAAGAACAGAAAAAAAAAAGAGCTGTTGGCTGATGAGTGGGAAGTTACAGCGGTAGGATTGCTGGGGCAGCGCAGCAGCTTCCTGTCCATGTGTGTTCACTCAGTTTTGCATTAGGTCACATCATCATCACAGGACCACTTACATAACCAGGCTCCATTCACACAGATAACAACATCTCTGTCTGCTCTGCTCACCACACACACACGCGCACACACAGATGCGCAAAAGAAAACGTACATGCCATCACATGTACACCGGTGTCAGGAAAGGGCGGTGGGAGAGAAAATAAATCTTAAAAAGAGCAATACAACATAAGTGTGTGTGTCTTTGTAGTGCTATTGGAGTGTGAGGCCGTCGGCACAGACTGCTGGCGTCTGCGTTCTTTAATGGTCAGGCCATCTCAACAACAAGCCTGGAGGAAAAGGTCGCAGGTTGGCAGATAAACAGAGGGATATCACAGTATCTGGATGTGTGTATGCGCTCGCTTGCGTGTGTGTGAGAGAGTGTTGGCATGCTCGCCTAAAATGTGCATGTGTCCGTCTCAGAGCTGTGCAGGACTGGCAGCTGTCCTGTCTGATGTGAGTGTCGTCTGAGTGCTTACATAAGGGAACCAGTTGGCTGCATTCTGAACAGTTGACTGAGAAAAAACAACACTCACAACCTCAGTGGAGGCCGGAGAGCACACACAGACTCACACACACGCTTTTCTGATACACGGCAAGTGGGCACGGTTATCAAAGTGAATCGGCGTTGAGCTGGACGCCACCTTTTCACACCAATAATAATGCAGGTGCATTATATGAGAGTGAAAATGTAGAGCGCAAACAGTACACGTCCTGCGCCCCTGCCGCTGCGGGTGTTGGACCTACTTTGGGTGTGCTGACGTCTTCTACCATGAAGGTCTGCTCCAGGGGACAGGTGGTCTGGGGGAAGGTGAAGGCATCTGAAGAGGCTTGGGGAACTGCAGGGGAGCGCAGCAGACGGACACCCTGTGGGAGCAAACCCACCTGGGCTGAACTACTGGATGACTGTGGAGAGAACATAAAAAGATTCAGTCTACGACATTGACATCAAACACTCTCTCCAGGTTCAAGCTCACTACTTGACAAGATCACCGACGACGACACATTGGAGACAATTATGAGACGTATGCAATTTGACTTTATAATCCGCGGGTAAGCGGTGAGAATAGAAAAGCAGGCCCGAGACGGGCATGAGGGGGGAAATTAAAGAGTACAAGTCCAACGTCGGTAAGAAGAGTGTGGGGAAAGAAAGCAAGCGATGAATAATGTAACTCGGGAGATGCATTTAGATCAAGGCTGAGCAAAGACCCGGCGACGACAGAAGCAGGTAGGATAAATGAACAAAGGGGTTACGTTTGTTCTGGCTGCAGGTGTGAATAACGGCGCTTTGATCAGAAAGGCGTGAATGGTAATCTCTGCGCACGTTATTTTGATCACTGTTCTTGTTGTGAGGCCTTGCGATTACCTTGATGACCGTCTGCTCGGCGATGGTGCTGGGCCTCCGCTGGCGGGCGTCGAGCCTCTGTTCGACGGGGAAGCTGCAGCGATGGGCCTTGAGCCGCTCCACCAGTAAGTAGTAGATAGCAGCAAAGTGGTTGTAGCTTTTGTTCTGCAGAGACTACACCGACAGACAACACAAACCACTGTAATGGAAGTTAGGATTCAAGAAAAACAGGTGTTTTCATTAAGTGCCCCTTTGACAGCTTTTAAAAGACTACTCTTTAATGATCTCTGTGTAAAAGGAGCTTATTGCAGTAGGTTCAGTGCACACATGTAGATTAAATACCAGCGTCAGTAAAAAAGTTAAAATAGAAATTACATATACAGAATAGACAAGGATAGAATATAGCTTCTAATCCAAATGACAAAACATAAGATATGTATGGATTTTTTTCCAATATAGTAAAATTAAATACATTTTGCGTATATAGATCAATATGACAAACCCCAAATATGTCTCTCAGCTTTATAACATTATATATACAATAATTATACATATACAACTTCCTGCATTCTCCGTCCTTTAGTCACTTCACATTTTTGAGATTACTGCCACTCACACTACTATGAGGAAGTGCTTTAAGTGTGAACGAACAATTCCAAAATAGCAATGTGCTCATGAGTTCTGTAAAGCTCTTAATGGGGATACAGTTTTACACTGACCTGCAACCCTCCCAACAATGCAGATGTTTCTTTTTCACCACTGGAACATATTTCAAATTGCTGTAATGTTTTGCATTTGTGCAGCATACAGCATTTATCACTGAGCTTTAGCTGGCTGTACACCGCTCCTGCACTAGAGTATTTGTGCCTTCACCATAATGTGTGTGTATGTGAACAAAGCACCGCAGTGATGCAGGAAGTCCTCCACCATTGGTATCATGACTCTTGTCAAACCTCAGCCCTCACCTCTAGCGTTTTGTGCTGGTCAATGCCCAGGCTGTGCATGAGACGAAGGACCTGCTCGCTGTACTCCCCCACCCCCACCTCGCCTTCCGCAGATGCAGACTGTTGGTACAGGACAGGCCTCTGCACTGGAACATCCAGAGCCATCCATTTGTGCTCCTTAATCTGGGCCACAGACAGACGCTTTGACGGGTCCAGGACCAACATCCTGCGGATCAGGTGCTCACAGTCTGGGAGGGAGGAAAAGACAGATGATAAAGGATGTGACAAGGTTTATAACCTCTGTGTTTAATAATAACACTTTCAAAAAGGAAGAAGTTTTGATATGTTCCTTAATGCCGAAGCCTTCTTGTATAAGTTAAGAGGAAGCGGATCAGGCCACAACGTGTCACGTCCTCTTCAAAGCTGCCAAGATGAAGTGACGCAGAAGTAACACGTGGGACATTAAAATCCTCTAAATTCTTTTCTTGGGTTCTTGTGCCGTCAGACCTCTTTTCTAGTCTGCTCCGCGCCTAATGAGAACGCCTCACCTCTGGTTAGTGGCTAGATTAGTTTGACGTCAGACACAGCTGGGTTCCTAACAGGATTACGGTTCCCTTGGCTGAGGTGCTTTGGCCCGTGTGCACCCCTACTGCCTCTGCTGCATTCCTGTCTGCCACACGGCATCCTTATCCATTACCCCGCGCGCTAAGACAGTAAAGAAAAACAGGTGTGTTCTCAGCCAATTAACCCTCAAGTTGCTCATGCTTTCCTTGATCTTTACCTCTTTTTGGGTTTTGCGGTCTAAGCACTTTAACTGAAATTAAACATCAAAGGAAAGAAAAAAATACTTTGAATAAAACCAGCTGTGATGTACTTTTGCAGACCACTTTGCTCACACCAGATTGAAGCTTTCCTCCCTTTGAATCTGAAGTTGTAGGAAATATTCTTATCGAAGGCATATTAGTTACAGGTGCATGAAGCGTAAATTTAATAGTTTTGACAGAGTAGTGATTTTCCTTCTGCAGGAAATGTTTTGCAGGTTTTATAGTTAGACATCCTATCTTCTGCTAAAGGGTTGAGAAGGAAAACAGCTCAGGCTGGAGGACCTGCTGCCAACTTTAACTCCCTGCTGCACATTCTTTTGGTTGCCCCGCTGATCTACTAACGTCTGCTTGCATCAAATGTTGTTTATCTCTTTCCCGGCAGTCCAGCCAAACCCTTTACCTCATACTGTGGCATCTTAGCAACGTGTACAAAACCTGTTTTAAATACAGACCAATTAAACCCAATTCAGCTCAGTTTGTTTAACCAAACATACTTATTCTCCATTGGTTGCAACCGTCATTGTAACAGCAACTGAACCCTGGTGTACTGTTTTTTTTTTTTTTTTTAAAGCTCACAACCACCAGGGAGGGTTTGACTATGCAGGGGCCACATGCGTGATATAGCCGGCTGATTGATTGGCACACAGTTTTAGTCAGTTCATGATACCACAATGACTCAACCGCAGAAACATGTCCTGTTAACACTTGCACGTCCTGAGTGGTGTAGAGTTGCACCAAGACCTCCAGTGGAGAAGAGACAAGAACTGTACTCTATTTGGAAAGACACTGAGGGAGGTTTGTTGTATTCTCGTGAGAATATAGGTCCAGTAACCAAATAAAAACAGATTATCAGTGACACCAAGCATTCTAATGGTGCAATTTTGGATTTCAATCAGAAAAAATGTTAACCTGTCTAGTTTCATAACATGTTTTGACTGATGGGCGACACAAAATGGAACAAAAAAAATCTTCAACTCGGTTTAAAAAAAAAAAATCAAAAGGGTCAAATTGTGCATACATTCACAAACTCTTGTGGCCTTTTTCCTGTTTAATGTCTCATTACTTCTTTTCAAAATAAGCTGTTTTCAAGCATCATGCTGGGCTTCAGATGACGTTATATGATTCACACTGTGAGGATGTTACAGTGAGAGAGTTACTGTGTGGTGCAAGGCTGTGCTGTGCACCACAGTGTTGGCCAGTGAGAGGAACAGGCAGAGAGAAGATGGACTGTTTCTGGATGAAGGAAACGGCACACTCTGTTCTCCTTGTTCAGGGAACAGGGGCTGGACTCGGGGGTGGGGAGGTGAGATTGAATGTCAGTCTGGCCACAGGAGCTGACATTACACTCCTACATTCCCTTTAGGTCTTAATTGTTTCAAGGTCTTGGACAAAAACATAAACAAAAAAAACTCCTCCACCCCACACCCCCTGTGGAGAAATGGCCACAGATGGGACACAGAGAACCAGGCAGGATCAGATATTGACGGACGATGTCTCACAGAGAGACATACGGAATGAGTCACACAGACGTACAGAGAGACAGGCTGCTGGAAGGTTTCACTGGCTCTTCCCCAGGTTACATAAACAGCTGCAGCTCTGGACTTAATCTGCAGCTCGCTAGCGTAGCCATTACCGGCAGGGCTGCAGCGTGACACTTCGCCAACCTGACTCAGTGTGAAGATGGCATTATGGAGTTTAATTAGTCTCAAAAACCTGTGCTCAAACCCCCCCCCCCAAAAAAACAGGGATGCATACACACAGAGCGGAAATCCTACCCTCGCGACAGCATCCTTCCAGTCGCAGAGGCTGCTGTGTGAGCTTGAATCACATGCCTGCCTTTTATGTGTGTGACTTTCGAGATAATTAAATGTCATACGTATACATTACAGATGACAATGACAGGGAGTTTCCTACCGTCTCCCCTTCAAAACAGTAAAAGGCTCTCATTAAAGAAAAGGTTTCATGACTGGCTGCCACAAGTGTGTCTGCCAGTGGACATTTAACAGTAAGGGATCTCAAATACAAAAGCACTAGTTGTTAAGTACTTCAGCATCGCCTTTCACAGGCAAACATACACCATGGTTGTGAATATGATTGATGATGACATTTGCATTATATGGGGATAGGATGGTGTCTTCTCACCTTCTGTCATGAAGTAGGGGATGCGAAACCTTCCTTCTAGAACCCTCTGTCGGAGCACAGGAAGAGTGGGCCCATCGAAGGGCAACGCACCGCACACCAAAACATACAGCACCACCCCCATACTCTGAAAAAAATAAAAGATGCAAACAGAAAAGTCAGAGCTTGAAGGGATGACCACATAAATATAGCTAAGGTTGTTGCTTTCATTCCCAAACATAGTGGCAAACATACAACACACAGAAATACAGTGAATGTGATGTACAAAACCCCAGGCCGTCAAATGAGTGGAAGAAGTCCAGAGTTTCTCGTATCTTAATGGAACTCCCCTGTGTTGTAGATGTGGTATGGAAGAAGGAACATTCCTCCACTCTACGTGACAGTGTTCTAAATTGCAGGGGTTTTGGCAGGGGGTATGTGAAATTATCCAATATCCATGGGGTCACATTTCCACTGGACCATGAAGTCTGTCTACTAGTGAATCTAACTAAACTCAAACTATCAAAGTGTGTGAAGAAACTAACAGAAACCTTGCTGACAGTCGCCAAGAAATGTACTGACAGAAAATGGAAATTAGACCCCGCCCCCCTTCCAATCAAGATGTGGTTAGAAGTCAACCGTTGTGTGGACCTGGAGAAAATAACCTACGGGATGCATAGGAGAAATGGGGTGTTCTTTAAGATATGGAATCAATATGAAATTACATGGAAAATCTCAGTGGTTAAGCTCCATATAACTGAGCAGAACTTGTGGGACGTAGGAGGTATGAGGTTAACGTGTTTCTCTGCGCAGTTGTTTATTTATGGTCCTGTCCTGCTTTGTTTTGTCTTGTCGCCTCTGGCCCTGCCATTGTGGGTTGGGAGCGTTGTCTGATGGTGTATAAATGTGACTGTAATGTTGTCTAATGTAGTGTTATTGTCTAATGAAAAATAAAATGTTATAAGAATAAATATATAGGAAAAAACAAGAAAAACCTGCTGCATATTGCAATCCACACACGTGTGGAAAGAAATCGTTCAGCCTCACCCAGATGTCCAGCTGCGGACCCTCATACTGTTGGCCCTCGAAGACTTCAGGAGCGGCGTACGGCGGGCTGCCGCACCACGTGGCCAGGGGCTCCCCGGGTTGGAAGAAGTTTCCGAATCCAAAATCTACAGAAGAGGCAGAGTGTGGTTAGAAAGGAAATGTATCGCTTACTGTAAACATTATAGCGTATGAAACTGTGAAGCCGTTTCATGAATGTATGGTTTTGGACACAGCGTGTGGCCGCGTGGTGTGAAGCAGCTTCTGCGAAAAGAGAAGCGGTGAAAAGCACATGGTGAAAAGACCAAACAGCAGCGTCGATACTGTACAGGAGATCAGACCCACATGGACCGCGTCTAACGTGTGTGTTTCGCTGGAGTCTGTAGGTTGTTTTAATGACATAATATGGAATCCACATATTTGTATGAGGTAACCTCCCTTAGGGGCTGACATGAGGTCATACAAAATTGGGCTCTGATTCGATGTGTGCAGAGTGACTAAGAGTCAGATCTAATCTTCGGGAGAAGACTGAGAAGTCGAACACACACTTGAACAAATGCCGGGTAACTCACGTCTGCCTTTTATTAGAACCCAGATAAAAGCTATATCTAGGTTTTGCCAACTCACACAGAGCCAAACTGCGTGGCTACAATTATTAAGCCAAGTTGGTTTTTTTCTGTTATTTTGTCTCCAGTCTGTAGATGAATCCCATCTTAATTTTTCTCCAACCTTCTCCACTCAATCGTCCTGTCCTCTTCTCTGCCTAGTTTTATTACACTTGCTGCCCGTCCTTACAATCGGTGCTGAAGTGTGTAATCCTGCATTTGCTCATTGGCGGGAAGTTAATCAATGACACAAAAACTGGAACTTGAAGTTCTCACATGCGAGGATTCCTTCATTTGCCCTTTTACTAAAGTGTACCCCACTACATTTGAAACGCAGCCTCTAACAAGTATTTATCATAATGTCCTTACATTTTGTGGTCATAATGAAATAAATAAATAAATAAATAAATACAAATAAAAAAATAGATTCATCAAGAAAATCTGAACATGGATCAGAATTTCAAGCTCAGATTTCAAGCTGCTTCTCTGTAGCACCATGTATTCTTGCCATGTGACCCGAGAAATACAGTGGCAAACATTCACTTAACCCTGAATCCTCATCCCTTTTATATAACTTCAAATGGTTATATAAACAGAAAAAAAGGCAATGCAAAATAAATAAATGACAATGATTAAAAAAAAATCTGCCTTACATAACAGGCCTCGAGGTGCTGCGAGTTCACACACACACACTGCTGACTATGAACGTGGAGGAGACAGAACCCAATCCCTTTTCCTTCACTCTGTTCTGCATCGTGACCATTTCAATGATCCTGTGTCGATGATACTGTGTCTGAGACTGACCCAAACACTGACCACACAAAAAACAAAGAGGAGCTGCAAATTAAGACTATTTCTATGCATTAAACCTGTAGTGCTCGATTGTTTTCGTGCAAAAGAATTGATAGTTAAATTTTTGTATATTGTATTTGTCTGAGAAATTCTATTCATTTCTGTGGACCGCTTCTCTTTCCAGGCCATTGGGGAAGGGTTTAAATATGTGATTATTACTATAATTATAAATTAATGGTAAGATGTCAAACACAGAAGTCAGAAGATTAAAAAAAAAAAAAAAGTACGGTATTATCTGCTTCAGATATAAAATGCGCCAAATCTTACATCATTTAATATCAGGAATATGGAAACAAATGACTAAAATGCTTATATATAGATTCACAATATTGTGCAAAATCTACACCTTTTAGGCATGAAACAAGCAAATATTTATTTTTCATTCTGTTTCTACAGATTCAAGAAAATGCAGGAAATACGTGCACAGCCTTAAAAGACACACAAAAACTGAATTAAATCAGCTCTAAAGGTTAAAGTGTCCCCTGATCCCATAACAAAAAGCAGTGCAAACAATTGGAAACATTTGACATATGCAGAATAAAAACTGGTATAGAAACTGGACAATAAATGCAATAAATCTCATACTGTCTGAACAAAAGTGTTAAAAGGAAGTTAAGTGCAAAGGGAGGTCACATTAAATATTACCTCCATCGTTTACAGCAGCTGTTTTTCTCCTCTTAATACAGAAACTCAGGAATGCATATGTGTGATCATTGGTGCTTTCCTAAATGAACAAATATAATTTTGGTCTCGACTCAATACTGAATTTAAAACGATAACCAAACAGCACTTTTGATTTCACTTTTCATCATCACTGACCCAATTTGGTAAAGTTAGGAAGGTATGCATTTTAACCACCATCTTTAAATATTTGGTTTTTACATATTACTTGTATTGTTTTAAAATCAAACTTGGGAGGGGCCAAAATCATGAGGGGAAAAGAAACTTTTGAAAGCATCAGCTTCCTTCAGCTGCTCTCACATCCTCTCAGACTAATTATATTACAATATACTGAAAGATGACACTAAAAAACTATCAAGGACCGCAGTGTTAAGTTCAAATTCTAAAAGTATGAAAGTGCTAGACATAAATTCAATTGAAAAAAAAAAAATTGAATCAGCTCAAATTTTTTTTTTTAATGACCACCACCAAAGAAGCAGATCTGTGACTGAGAAATCAGCGAAAGCAACCTAATATTTTGGCCATTCGATGGAAAGCCACACGTATTTGGGTTCGACAAGGTTTGCAGAGTGTAACTCAATGGAAAGAGAAATAATGGTTATGTGACTTTTATTACTGCCGAATAGACGGTGGCAGGTGTGGTGAAATAAAGTGGAGGGTGAAAAGCGGCATGGCACCATGGGGTTTATTACAAGTGTGTTTACTGTCTGATGCTGCTGTGAAGGTGAGATGTGAGATGCGAGCGGTGTGGAGCAGAGCAGTGCAGATGGTTTATCGTCAGAAGCTGTGACCCATTTCATGCAGCTGAATACTGAGCAGACTGGTTGACGTCAAAAGCTCTAGCACGCTGCAGGCTACTAACAGCACTCACAGCTCAACAGGAAGG